>CM038673.1:624846704-625269608 GCA_021605145.1 Aegilops bicornis
TTGTTTCGCACATGCGGCGGCATTTTCAACACAAATATCTAATTTACAAAACATATTTTTTGATCATTAAAAACGAAGGAAAAATATGTGTGCATAGAGGAATTAATAAATGCTAGGCTTTGTCTACGAAATTATTATGAAACTATTGGATGATTTTGTGAAGTCCGCCCTCAAGAGCACCTTATTTTTCACCTCGGTCCTCTAGTGTTTGGGGGGGGGGGGGTAGGTCCTATAATTGAACCGAAGTAGCAAACCCAAATCAAACACACATAGGATTGTGCATTGCAGAGATAATATATCAGTGCTCTAAATCTTGTCATCTTTCCTAAGATCTAGAGCATCTACAATCGGACCCCACTTTGCCCCTAAACATCCAGGCGGATAGCCCGGACAAAAACAAGTTCCACTCTTCCGTTTTGGCAGCACTAATCGAGAGAATGTGCGGTTAACATCTCTAGTTGTCGATGGGAAAGCGACACCTATGGCATCACCGGGATCCCTTCTGCGGTTTTGAGCGTGGGGATCGTGAGGAGAGCCGGACTAGCAGACGACACAAGGGGGATTTACCCAGGTTCGGGCCGCAAAGATGCGTAAAACCTTACGATCCTGCTTTGGTGGATGTATTAGTGTTCTTGAGCTCTGGAACTAGCTTTAGGTGCTGCGAGGTTCCAAAGATCCGAATCCTTTCTCTGTGTGCCATGGGCCTCCTTTTATAGGCAAAAGGGGCTGCCACAATGGCACACAGGAGGTGGAAAGTGCTACAGCGTTACGAGCTTATCGCTCGTATTACAGGACAAGACGCATTTAATGCGAGGCTTAGGTATCCCTTCGCTTTATTAGGGACGGGAGCAAGGCCCGTCCCGTCCATCACCGCTCCTCCTCGTTTCGACACGCGCCCTGGCCAGGCGGTGCATGCAGTGCCATGTAGGCGGGCAAGCAGCTGAGGTGGCGCGGTGGTGGAGCCTCCTCGAAGGGTTGCATGTTGCCACGCAGGTGCCTGCCCAGCTGGTTGGGTCGGCAGCTGCATGCGAACGGCGGTGAAGACTTGGCTGGCGCGGGCCTGGCAGTGGCCCTGCCGGCGCGCTTGGCGAGGGTCTCGTCGGGTGGCCTGGCAAGGGTGTTGCCGGGTGGCCCGGCAAGGGCCTTGCCGTGGCGTGCTGACTTCCCCGCCAAGGATCTTGCCGGGGGTCTCGTGGGTGTCTTCGGTGAGGATAGTTACTATCCTCATTTGATCTTGAGCATTCTATGTCTTCACAAAGATCTGCATACAACCACGGAGGTGCCTCCCGAGCCCTGTCCAACGCATTTGTCTAGCGTTGGTGGGCTCAAGGGTGGCTCACTTCGGCTGGCGTGGGCAAGCTGCCCCGGCAAGGGTCTTGCCGGGGCTGCTGAGGCTGCCCCGGCAAGGGTCCTTGCCGGGGAAACCTGCTATGCCTACTTGACCTTTGTGGCCTTGGTTCTTGTCGTTGCTCTATTTGCCTTGTGGATTCGGCTTCTTCTCCGGCTTCCCTTTCCTGCCATGTCTATGCGTGGCCGTGGCGGGAGGCTCCGACTGCCCGTGCATAAGTAAAGGGGTCAAAAGGAGAGCCCCTACTTTTATTACATCGACTGTGAGCCCCGGGCCTGGGTCACACATAAGCGCAAAGACGTTGTTGGGCCAGGCCCGGAACGGTCTTGTGGTAGTTGGGGCGGATTTTCACCGTGGCCTTGTCCCATCTGTTAGCGCTTCTCCACGACCCGCGTTGAACGCAGCGCTGGCAGTAAGTCGTGGCGCCCATGACGTGGGACATGCGTGGGACAGCGCTTACTGCATGCGTCGCGTGATCGCGATTAATCGGAAAGGAGGCGTGCGCTTTTCCCATAAAAAGGAATAACCGCGGGTGCGCTTCTCACTTTGCCCCTTCCTTGCGCCTTCCTCCAATCTCAGAACCGCCGCCCCCTTCTTCTCGAGCCTCTCTGCTTTCGCCCATCGCCGCCGTGCTTCCGCCATCCTCTGCTTTTTTGCTTCCCACAGCTGCCATGGCGCCTAAGTCCGCCAAGAGCAAGGGAGCGACGAAGGATGCCGGCGTGTCGGAGCAGCCGGAGAGCGAGCTGGTGGCGCGGCGGGCGCAGTCCGCCTACTTCCCCTCGATGATTGGCGTGCCCGAGCTCGAGAGATGTTCAACGATTTGTGGGGCATGAAGACGGGGGAGAGAGAAGACCGAGCATCCAGCCACGGTCGTCGTCCCTACCAGCACCGGGCCCTCCCCGCATCGGTATCCCTTCTTCGTCGATTATTTCTCCTGTGGGCTCTGTCCCCCCCCTTCTCTGATTTCTTCAAGGACATCATGCACACCTACGGCTTCCGCCTTTTGGATTTTACTCCGAATGTCGTGGCGTGCAAGGCCCTCTTCGCCCATCTCTGCGAGGGCTTCGTCGGGGTACACCCTAGCACGGCGCTTTTCCGCCACTACTTCTCCCCTCTGATCCAGAAAGGGGGCGCCATTGCTGGCTGCATCGCCTGGATCCCGAGGGCCAAGGGGGCGTACCTGGATGGCGCCATGAAGGAGAGGTGGGAAGAATGGCGGGGCCGGTGGTGCTGGATTGAGGAGAAGGATCCGCCAGCGTTTTGCGAGGTTCGCCAGAAGTCGTCGGTCCGTGGCGGTGATTGGGGCGACGTCGACGGCGATGACGCGAAGCTCACGATCGCCACCACCAGGATTCTTCGTCTTACCTAGGCCGGGCTCACCCTCGAGATGATCGGGGCGGACTTCATCCGCCGCCAGATCGCCCCTCTGCACGATAAGGGGAGGACGGCCTGGCTCTTCGTGAACGCTGCCGACATCATGAGGCTCCGTCCTGGCCTCGACAACAACCTGACGGTGCTGCGGCACGCCCATCTTTGCGAGCGAATCTTCCAGCTCGAGGTGGACGACGTGGGCGAGGTCGAGCGGTCCGGCAAGCTTGCCAAGGCCGCTGTGAAGGCCGGCAAGGTCGACAAGGAGCCTGTTTTCAAGCTGCCGGCGGGAGTGGTCCCGCTGAGCAACAACTCTGGTCGGAACGAGATCATCGCCATGATGCCGCTGTTCAACGCGCATGCCCTTGACCCGAACTGAGTCGAGCCGAACAAGCTCGTGGTGCAGGAGTTCTTCGACACTCTGCACGAGATATACATCACCGACGAGCCGCGGCTCATCCAGGACACCTACCGGGCGGAGCTGAACTATATTTTCGCCAGGGTGGAGGAGGCGAGGCTTGCCGACGAGGAGGCAAAGCTTGTCAAGGAGGCAGGCAGCGCCGGCGGCGTGGTGGACAAGGCCGCGGTGGAGGCGGAGGAGGGGGAGCTCGCCCAGGAGGGGGAGGCCGGCGGTGCCGACACCGGGTCGTCGGCGGAGGAGGGCGAGGAGGGGAGGACCGCGACCGCCGATCCCCCGACCACCGGAAGGAAGCGGGTCCTGCGGCAGGCCACTTCCAGCGAGCCGGTCCTCCTCGACTGGGCCGTGCAGCCGCAGCAAGCCCGGGAAGCGCCCGTGCGCTAGACGAGGGCGGTGTGTGACACCCCAAAAATTTTAACCTTGTTTTGTTAAAAAAAATAGTATTCCATGATTTTATGATCCAATTTATACTGCAACCCTTTTATAGATTCATTCAAAAATCCTACCAAAATTTGGAGATGTCATGTGATGTCTCTAAATCACTTTTGTGCAATAATATATTTCACTCATTGCATATTTTGAGTGCTACACATGTTTTTCTTCTCTGGTCCAAAGGGACAGTTTTGCACTACAACCCTTTTTAAATATTTCTTTCTAGCTTCCACCAAAATTTTGAGATGTTGGTAGTATCACATGATTCAACTTTTATGCAAAAACCCAGTGGTGTTATTTTGAAATTTTGAGTGAATCAACCTCATCTTCATTCTGGTCCAACATGATGGTTTGTACAAAGAACCATATTCTTGCTTGCTCTTTGACCCTAGATTCTTTCCCCTACTTGTAGTCCTCCATGCTAAACCCTCAAGTCCAGGAACATGCACTCATTGGATCATTTTTGGTTCATGAAATAATGCCATTCACCTCCTGTCCAGATTTGAAGTTCTGCAAAACTTGCACTAGCAAGTTTGTGCTTTTCACCAACTAACCTCACCACCCTCTTGTGCACCCAAAGAGACACTGATCTGGAAGAATTGGCCACTCCAAGAAATGCCTAGGTACCTGTGGCATTTTGTCAAACACCTGGAGTGCATGGACAGATTTGGCATGAGTCTTTGTCTGCGTTGTGAACTTGGTCTCCTGATCAAACCACCTTGTCCCTTGATCTTCCCTCTATCACTAACCTAGTTCTCGCTGTTTGCCAACCTCACCGAGACCTCTAGCATGCCCCGCTTTTTATCGAACACATTCCGCGGCGTGCTCGGGCGCGAGCAGAGCTGCCAGATTGCACGAGCCACGGCCGAGCCGACACGTCGCGCCCCTGGTTTTGGCCCACTCTGCAGCACCACGACACGCACTCCCCTTCTCACAGCAACGCGCCAAGCCGCCCTGGCAGCCTACAGCGCCGCCGTCAGAGCCTTGGCGGCACGCCGGCGTCTGTAGAAGCCCCTGCCTCAAAGAGGGTGCCGACAAGCCACCGGCGCTCGCCACCTGCCCCTTAAGCATCTCCAGATCATCCGCAGCTCGCACTTAGCGCTGCCGCCGCCACGTCGCCATAGCTACAGAAAGACGGTTCGCCGTCGTCCTTATCGCCGGCCGCCTCGGAACCGACCTCCACCGCCTATATAAGGGCCCCGGAGCTCAATCGAGTCCTCAAGCAACCTCAAATGATCCCCCTAGAGCTACCATGGCCAGCAGTCGAGGAGGGGAAGGCCATCTTCCCCGAGTTCGGCCGGTTCGGTCGCCGCCAAGTCCTGGCCGATTCCGTCGCCACCAGTGCCTCCCCCTCTCCACTCTCTCCACCAAGAGCTCTACCTCCCTCTCATGAGTGCAACCCCACGCTCAATTTTGTTCGGAAACCACCATAGCCCCACACCCACTATCCACCCGAATGCCTTCTCCGCCAAGCCTCGTCAGCGACTCCGTCCACGTCGGCGACCATGGCGGGCATCCATGGATTCGTCTCGACCCCCTGAGCACACCCATATCCTCAGATCTCCAAGGGACGCCCCCGTTTGCCGGCAAATCCTCGTCGGAGCTCCGCCTGTGTTCGGCCGGAGGCGGACGACGCGCGCGTGGACTGGTCAAACCCGACCAGTGGGCCAGGCGGGCCCACCGTCAGTGACCCAGCGCCGGTCCACGCAGGAGTAAGTGGAAGCGCATTTCCCGAATGCGCCCTCGACGTGTATCTCTTTTAAAAACGTTTTCTTTTTTGTTTTATTTAAAAAAACAGATTTTGACCAGGACTTTGACTGCCTATAACTTTTTAAATACAGCCCCAAATGATTTGATTCTTTTTCCTACCTCTCTCAAATTTAGTCTAGTTTATTTTAAGATTTATTTGAAAAAAATTCAAGCAACCTATTTGTCCTGTTATTAAAGTTTGTGTTGTTTGTATATTTTTGAAAATAGGACTTTTGGGAGAAGGATGAAACTTTCAAAGTTTTGGAGTACACCTTGCCTCTCCACACCTTGAAGGCAAGCATTCTGAACTTTGGCATGATATATTTTGGTGTGTTAGTTGACACGTTTATAACACCACCTTACTTTCGGGAAACTTGTTATTTCATGTGACATGATCATTTGCATGAATGCATATCAGTGTTTTACTTGCTGTGGTAATGAAAATACTTGTGATAGTAATCATCCTCATGTGCCTTGCATACATGCCAGAAAGGAATCTGGGAAAGCATCTGCCTTGGGAAGGCGTGAGCTTGTCACCGGTCTCCGTTAGGACGGTTATGTCCGGTAGGGCATGGTCAGGAATAATGAGTGTTGATTTTGTTGGTTGAGATATAATTGTGATACAGGTCATACAGGGAATTCATAAACCTCCTGAGTCGACCGTAGGTCAAGTACTGTTCTAGCAACTCAAATACTTGCCTTGTACTTTCACTTGTCCCTGCCACAGGTAGGGTACGGTTCAGTAAGTCGTCAACCCCTTTCAGGCACACACCGTACAGAGAGGCCACGATGGAAGATACCGGTTGTAACTGGTAGGCATGCCATCTAGTTCGGGGGCATGGGTGTTTCCGGTTGAGACCGGAGGAGGCCACCCTTAGAGCGCCAATATAAATTTGATCCCATGCTACAGCGAGGTTGTAGCCTCCCCACTTAGAGTTTTGCTTAACAAGTGTCATGGGTGATTCCCGACACGGTAAGTTAAGCTGGTGTGTGCAAGTCGGTGTGTTTTCAATTAAAAGATCAGACGGAATTAGTCCCGATGGACTAAAGAAATTCGTTGCTCGTGGGTAAGAAGTACATCCTCTGCAGAGTGTAAACCCATTCGTAAAGCCGTGTCCGCGGTTCAGTATTACAGTCTAGGATGGGTCAAAGTTGGTCCTAATATCGGTCTTCGGAGGAGACGCGGTTAATATGAGCTCGGATACCGACTAGTGACTTGTGAGGACCATGGTTATCATTTCTGTTATGGACTAATCCCATTATTTCTGTTATGGACTAATCGTTGCATCATTTGAATTAACAACTATCTCTGGGATGGTACTACCTCCGGGATAATCATTGTTTTATTTTTTTTGTTTATAAGCCCTTTATGTGGTGTCGCTCAGACGCCCGACTGTGGCATTTGTTTGTTTTATTTTTTTTGTTTATAAGCCCTTTATGTGGTGTCGCTCAGACGCCCGACTGTGGCATTTGTTTGTTTTATTATTGTTTATAAGCCCTTTATGTGGTGTCGCTCAGACGCCTGACTGTGGCAATTGTTTGTTTTATTATTACTTATAAGCCCTTTATGTGGTGTCGCTCAGACGCCCGACTGTGGCATTGCTTGTTATTTAATTATTTTATAAGCCCTTTATGCGGTGTCGCTGAGACGCCCGACTGTGGCATTGCTTGCTATTTATTCACTTTATAAGCCCTTTACGTGGTGCCGCTAAGACGCCCGACTGCGGCATTTTATTTCCACTCCATTATTACTCGTTCATGTTGCATTTAAATAACCTGTTTGCATGCATAAGAGATTTTATTTATGACCGATGATGTGATCATAGAATATTTTAGTGCATGATTATCATTATATTATCCCAGTGTTCATAATGTTTGCGAGTACATTCAAAGTACTCACTGGCTTGTCCCTGGCTATTGTCTTGGCCAGATTTCTTGCACGGAGAGGAGCGACGCGATGACGGCCCCGGAACCTATGCCTCGACGATAGCAGCCCCAGCCAAGATAGGAGTTAACACAGTCATTTGTTCCCGTGGGAAATGGAGTTCCACAGACGATGATCCACAAACCACTTCCGCCATAAACAACTAGAATCCATGTGATGTACTCACAGCCAGATTGGTCTTGTGCTACTTAGTTTTGTATGTTTGCTTGGTATTTACAGATCAAGTTGAGGCCTCATCGACTAACAGTAATCCTGGGCTGGTGAGCATGACGGCCATTTTCTCGAAATTTATACCCGAAAACCGGTCGCCACGGACTTGGTATCGAGCTGTGCTGACCATTGGCTAATCCTATCTTAGCCAGGTCAATAATCTTAGGCAACCCAACCCACCAAGCCATAACCGAACCCCAGCCAAGCGTCTCATGCAAGATAGCCACATAGTGACCCCGACACTTTTGGCAGTCGGTGCCCAACCTATCAACCTAGCCCGTCAATTTCGCGCTAGTAACCAGCACCCAAGGTGTCCCATTCGCAAGCGTGCATAAGGAAGACTCATCCCTTTTCCTATAAAAGGGCACGCTTAGCCCCAACCCAAAGACAAAGCACAACCGCTACCCCAAACTGAGCCACAATGCCCGGGTCCTGTCAGTGCACACCGAGACCACACAACCAACCTTGGAGGCTTTGTGACCATACTGCATAAACCTCACCCGCCGTGCCTATGCGTTAGAAGAGCCACCGAATATGTTGTGTACCAAGGACCCATGAGCGGTGAGAGCCGTCAGTGCAGGCCACTGTACACATCTACTAGAGGGGTCTAGCGCAACGCCTTGCTGAGTTCACCGAAAAACAACTTCCTTTGAGCCACAAGCCATCCAACTAGCTGCTCGAGAGGCTATAGTTCATCTCGTGCACTTGTCGCCTGAGTTAATCGTTGCTCGCTCCACTACTACCCTAGACTTGAAGGGTATGGTAGACCGCCCCAAGTTGCCAACGGAGATCACGAGACGGATCCTGCATTGCTGCACCTGGTGCGCTATGTAGGTGCACTGGAGGAACTGTTCGATCAAATCACCATCGATCTGATCGCAGCTCGTGGAGAGCTGGTTCGTCGAGCCCCGGCGAGGGAAGAAAACGAGCCCGATGCCGACAACCCAGTCGTGCTGTTCGGACACCCGATCGAGACCCTGAGGTCAACCCCATCCGTCAACCAAGGTGCTTTGATGACCCCAGAAGTACTTCGTCGTCTTTTGGGAGCACACTCCAACGGGATTGTGGCCAACAATCCCCGCGATGGTCAACATCGCTACCCCGAGCCTGCAGCCCCTCAACCCTCTCCAGCTAATTCTGATGGTGAGACCCGTGGAGGAACCTCGACATCCACAAGGCACGCCCGTTTGGATGTAAACGAGGTGGACTAAGTCATCCTAGTAGTACCGAGTACCAGTGTATCCTCGCTTTGTAATCGTGTGACCTTGTAAATAAACGCAGCCTGCCGTCATGCCTTTGTTTTAAATAGTAGCCTTGCATGGATATATTAGCATGCAGTGTGATTTTTCTACCCCAGGCACAGCTACCAAAACCACCCCGACAATCCCCACAGTGATACGTCACTTTAGTGAGCTATGTGTATCTGTGGCTTGACCCCGAGCTGAGCCGACTGATTATTTACCTTTCACCAGGGTAGAATGACCCAGCCCCGGTGCTATATAAAGGCCACCGCGTGATCTTGCCAAGCACCCCTCGCCGTGTGCACCCTCCTCACAACCCTTTCTTGCCATGCCGAGCCATAGTATCTACCTGAGAACTCCAGATGCAACCCCAGGATGTTTTGTCAAGATATTGTGGGATTTTACCTGCAGTACCATGGGCGCTACCCAGCCACCCCAGTACGAGCTGTTCAAATCAAGGATCACCCCTTCCACCTCGAGATATTGGGCAGCAGTACACATCCCTCCCGTAAACCCAAACCAAGACCCAACGGAGGTCTCCTTCGTGGGGAAATCTATGCCAACCCCACACATGGCCGTAGAAGCTGCGGCATACGAAGCGCTTGCTCGCCTTCGATTCGCGGTACCTTATGCCAGCGAACAAGGGTATTATTATTTTCCAAGCCGTGCAGCGCCCGGAGGAGTAACATCTTTTTCCGGTGGACGAATTGAGAGAGACCCAGTCCTGGCCAACCTTGTCCAGTACGTCATCGCTCAGCAGCATTTAACCCAACGCGTGATGGGTTATCTCCAGAGTCTTGCGGATTTAAATCCTCAGATCGCCATCGGCAGGTCACTGAGGCCCGACCAGGAGAGGCACATTCATCGTCTGGTCAATCCACTTTACCCGATAGAAGAAGAGGGTATCCCGATCAGAGACGCTTTCTGGGACCCCGTCCCAGCCTACCGTTCTCTTTTAGACATCACTGCCGTGTTTATTTCGCAAGAATCGTGTTTATGTGTTGTAACTCATGCATGGTACCCGAGTTCACAAGTAGCCGGTAAAACCTTTTAATTTCTATCAATGTGAGTAACACTGTTGCGGTTTTGACTCTAAGGTATATTACTGTTTCCTCTCGCGAAAATCCTGGAGTAGGATTTCTTTCCCCTGATTACTGCATCATACAACTCATCACGACATGGATTATTTTTTTTTCCCGCAGCACCACAGCTGCAGACTCACAACCTCAATTACTCAAACACCCACACTGCTTGCAAAAATTTTGCAACGATGTTACATTCAATCGAAAGCACCTCCCGACAACAGCCAAATACCGACACACCTCACCTACTCCTCTTGACCACCACCACCATGGAGAGCCAACACCCGAGCCGCAGCGTCACGACGATCATCGATGATCATCGCGCACAGGAGCACGGAGAGCCCCAGCACCGCTGCCAGCCCTCCGCACAACAGATCACACGTACCCGATCCGGCACCACCGCCGCCATTAGAGCCTCGTCTCGAGCTTCGGCGAGCGGAAGCAGAGGAGAAGAAAGGAGGAGGAGGAGCGAGGCCAGGTGTGAGGAGAAGAGGAGAACACCTCGGCCGTTTTATAGCTCGAGCTCGGTGTACGGTGGGCGAGGTCCACGAGCGCTTCGTCGCCTCGACCGCCGGTGTTCGGAGGCGAATCCTCGAGCAGTGCCGACAGCGCACTGGCCCGCGAAATGAGTGCACGCTGCACCGGCAGCTAGCACGCCGCGCACTACAGCGGTACGGCCTAGATGCCCTACGCCTAGGCATCGCCGGTGGGGAAAGCGCGGGGAAGGACACGCGAGAGAGGAAGAAGAGGGACCTGGAGGAAGAAGAAGAGGCTGACCATGGGCCCGGGTCCACCTGTCAGCCAGAGAGAGCACTGTACTCTCGGGTACGACCAGCGTATTATTAAATTTAGAATTTATTCTAAATTTATATCCAGTATAGAAATCCCTCATTTTCTTTCCAAAACCATGGATTTTTCCCACGCAGCGCCAGTGTTCCACACTGTATTTTTGCACCACTTATTGCCCTCTCATTGTAGCCGTTTTTGTTTTGATACATTTTTGCTATAGAGACAACCCTTAGCAAATCTCGAGGACGAGATTTTTCTTAAGGGGGGTAGTGTTGTGACACCCCAAAATTTTTAACCTTGTTTTATTAAAAAAATAGTATTCCATGATTTTATGATCCTGTTTATACTGCCACCCTTTTATAGATTCATTCAAAAATCCTACCAAAATTTGGAGATATCATGTGATGCCTCTAAATCACTTTTGTGCAATAATATATTTCACTCATTGTATATTTTGAGTGGTACACATGTTTTTCTTCTCTGGTCCAGTGGACAATTTTGCACTACAACCCTTTTAAATATTTCTTTCTAGCTTCCACCAAAATTTTGAGATGTTGGTAGTATCATATGATTCAACTTTATGCAAAAACCCAGTGGTGTTATTTTGAAATTTTGAGTGAATCAACCTCATCTTCATTCTGGTCCAACATGATGCTTTGTACGGCAACCATATTCTTGCTTGCTCTTTGACCCTAGATTCTTTCCCCTACTTGTAGTCCTCCATGCTAAACCCCTAAGTCCAGGAACATGCACTCATTGGATCATTTTTGGTTCATGAAATAATGCCATTCACCTCCTGTCCAGATTTGAAGTTCTGCAAAACTTGCACTAGCAAGTTTGTGCTTTTCACCAACTAACCTCACCACCCTCTTGTGCACCCAAAGAGACACTAATCTGGAAGAATTGGCCACTCCAAGAAATGCCTAGGTACCTGTGGCATTTTGTCAAACACCTGGAGTGCATGGACAGATTTGGCATGAGTCTTTGTCTGCGTTGTGAACTTGGTCTCCTGACCAAACCACCTTGTCCCTTGATCTCCCTCTATCACTAACCTAGTTTACATTGTTTGCCAACCTCACCGAGACCTCTAGCATGCCCCGGCATTTTATCGAACACATTCCGTGCGTGCTCTGGGCGCGAGCAGAGCGCGCGTATTGCACGAGCCACGGCCGAGCCGACACGTCGCGCCCCTGGTTTTGGCCCGCTCTGCAGCACCACGACACGCACTCCCCTTCTCACAGCAACGCGCCAAGCCGCCCTGGCAGCCTACAGCACCGCCGTCAGAGCCTTGGCGGCACGCCGGCGTCCGCAGCGCGCCCCTGCCTCAGTAGGTGCCGACAAGCCACCAGCGCTCGCCAGCTGCCCCCTTAAGCATCTCCAGCTCATCCGCAGCCTCGTACCCTAGCGCGCGTCGCCGCCACGTCGCCATAGCTACAGAAAGACGGTTCGCCATCGTCCTTATCGCCGGCCGCCTCGGAACCGACCTCCACCGCCTATATAAGGGCCCCGGAGCTCAATCGAGTCCTCAAGCAACCTCAAATGATCCCCCTAGAGCTACCATGGCCAAGTCGAGGAGGGAAGGCCATCTTCCCGAGTCCGGCCGGCCGGTCGCCGCCAAGTCCCGGCCGATTCCGTCGCCACCAAAGGCTCTCCTCCTCTCCACTCTCTCCACTAAGAGCTCTCCTCCCTCTCGTGAGAGTGCAACCCCACGCTCAATTTTGGTCGGAAACCACCGTAGCCCCAAACCCACTATCCACCCGAATGCCTTCTCCGCTTGAAGCTTCGTCATTGGCGACTGGCCCACGTCGGGCGCACCATGGCGGGTACCCACAGATTCGTCTCGACCCCTGAGCACACCCATGTCCTCAGATCTCAAGGGGCGCCCCGTTTCCGCAAATCCTGGGAGCTCCGCCTCTGTTCGGTCGGAGGGGGATGACGCGCGCGTGACTGGTCAAACCTGACCAGTGGGCCAGGCGGGCCCACCATCAGGGACCCAGCGCCGGTCCACACAGGAGTAAGTGGAAGCGCATTTCCCGAATGCGCCTTCGACGTGTATCTCTTTAAAAACGTTTTCTTTTCTGTTTTATTTTAAAAAAAAACAGATTTTGACCAGGACTTTGACTGCCTATAACTTTTTAAATACAGCCCCAAATGATTTGATTCTTTTTCCTACCTCTCTCAAATTTAGTCTAGTTTATTTTAAGATTTATTTGAAAAAAATTCAAGCAACCTTTTTGTGCTGTTTTTAAAGTTTGTGTTGTTTGTATATTTTTTAAAATAGGACTATTGGGAGAAGGAGGAAACTTTCAAAGTTTTGGAGTACACCTTGCCTCTCGACACCTTGAAGGCAAGCATTCTGAACCTCGGCATGATATATTTTGGTGTGTTAGTTGACACGTTTATAACACCACCTTACTTTCGGGAAACTTGTTGTTTCATGTGACATGATCATTTGCATGAATGCATATCAGTGTTTTACTTGCTGTGGTAAGAAAAATACTTGTGATAGTAATCATCCTCATGTGCCTTGCATACATGCCGGAAAGGAATCCGGGAAAGCATCTCCCTTGGGTAGGCGTGAGCTTGTCACCGGTCTCCGTTAGGACGGTTATGTCCGGTAGGGCATGGTCAGGAATAATGAGTGTTGATTTTGTTGGTTGAGATATAATTGTGATACAGGTCATATAGGGAATTCATAAACCTCTGGAGTCGACCGTAGGTCAAGTACTGTTCTAGCAACTCCCATACTTGCCTTGTACTTTCACTTGTCCCTGCCACAGGTACGGTACGGTTCAGTAAGTCGTCAACCCCTTTCAGGCACACACCGTACAGAGAGGCCACGATGGAAGAAACCGGTTGTAACCGGTAGGCATGACATCTGGTTCGGGGGCATGGGTGTTTCCGGTTGAGACCGAGAGGAGGCCACCCCTTAGAGCGCAATATAAATTTGATCCCATGCTACTGCGAGGTTGTAGCCTCCCACTTAGAGTTTTGCTTAACAAGTGTCATGGGTGATTCGACACCCGGTAAGTTAAGCTGGTGTGCAAGTCGGTGTGTTTTCAATTAAAAGACCGTGAAGCGGAATTAGTCCCGATGGACTAAAGAAATTCGTTGCTCGTGGGTAAGAAGTACATCCTCTGCAGTGTAAACCCATTAAGTAAAGCCGTGTCCATGGTTTAGTATTACGATGCAGGATGGGTCAAAGTTGGTCCCTAATATCGGTCTTGGAGGAGACGCGGTTAATATGAGCTCGGATACCGACTAGTGACTTGTGAGGACCATGGTTATCATTTCTGTTATGGACTAATCCCATTATTTCTGTTATGGACTAATCGTTGCATCATTTGAATTAACAACTATCTCTGGGATGGTACTACCTCGGGATAATCATTGTTTTATTTTTTGTTTATAAGCCCTTTATGTGGTGTCGCTCGACGCTTGATCGTGGCATTTGTTTGTTTTATTATTGTTTATAAGCCCTTTATGTGGTGCCGCTCAGACGCCCGACTGTGGCTTTTGTTTGTTTTATTATTGTTTATAAGCCCTTTATGTGGTGTCGCTCAGACGCCTTGCAAAATCAATTGTTTGTTTTATTATTACTTATAAGCCCTTTATGTGGTGTCGCCAGACGCCTTGACTGTAATATTGCTTGTTATTTAATTATTTTATAAGCCCTTTATGCGGTGTCGCTGAGACGCCCGACTGTGGCATTGCTTGCTATTTATTTACTTTATAAGCCCTTTACGTGGTGTCGCTGAGACGCCCGACTGCGGCATTTTATTTCCACTCCATTATTACTCGTTCATGTTGCATATAAATAACCTGTTTGCACGCATAAGAGATTTTATTTATGACTGACGATGTGATCATAGAATATTTTAGTGCATGATTATCATTTATATTATCCCAGTGTTCATAATGTTTGCGAGTACATTCAAAGTACTCACTGGCTTGTCCACAGCTATTGTCTTGGCCAGATTTCTTGCACGGAGAGGAGCTACGCGATGACGGCCCCGGAACCTAAGCCTCGACGATAGCAGCCCCGCGAAGATAGGAGTTAACCTGGTCAGCTGTTCCCGTGGGAAATGGAGTTCCACAGACACTGATGATCCACAAACCGCTTCCGCATAAACAACTAGAATCCATGTGATGTACTCACCGGCCAGATTGGTCTTGTGCTACTTAGTTTTGTATATTTGCTTGGTATTTCTGTATCAAGTTGAGGCCTCATCATTACTTGATAATCCACAGGGCTGGTGAGCACGACAGCCATTTTCTGGAAATTTATACCCGGAAAAACCGGTCGCCACACGGTGGCGATGAAGGAAACGGCGAAAGCCTTGGTGTCGAAGAAGAGGGCATCTGCTTCTTCGTCGTCTAAGCGCGCCCGGACGCCATCGCCCCCCCCCCCCTTCGCCGGCAAACATTGGCGCGGGGATTGGGGCTGACTTGTTTGACTTCGGGCCTTTCAGCCCGGAGAGGCAGCTCGGGCCTCTCAGCCCGGAGCAGAAGAGGAAAGAAACATAGGAGGAGGAGGAAGAGAACGAAGAGTAAGCCTCTGCTTTCCTTCCTCATTCCTCACGCCTCCTCCGATGGTATCGCTCATTTGTATGCATCTTGCAGGGATGTGGAGATGCTGGCCCAAAGGATCAAGAGGGCCAGGACTTCGGTGAGTGGCCAGCCCCCGGCAAGCACCTCCAGTACGCCACTCGTGGTGTCTAGCAGCCCGGACAGTAGCCCCCAGCCCAGCCCCCAGCGTAAGTCCACCATCTGCCCTCTAATAACATGTGTCATGGTCGATGCTTCAGTGTTTAACCATGCCGTGGATGCAGGAGAGGAGTAGCACCAATGGGAGACACAGAGGGCTTCTCCGATCGTGCCGCCCCCGTCGACTACACCGCCCTAAGGGGCGTCCCCGGCAAGGACACCCAGCATCGAGGCCGTGCACACGGGGGAAGGGGAGGAGAACACAGGCGCCGGTGGCTTTTCCTCGACGCCAGACCTTGGCGGAGCAGGGGCTTCCGCCTCTCGGCCCGGCACGGGTAAGCTGCTCGCTCTTCTCTTCGGCTTGCATTCTTCTTTTCCTCATTGACCTTTGATCTTGGCTCCGTCCCATCCCTTTCATGGCATCCAGACCTCTCCTCAGAGGACGTCGACGCCACCATCAAGGACGTCGCCGCGGATGCCGCGACGGAGGCAGAGAAAATTGCTGCCGAGGAGGACGCCAGGGGCGCCGCCGAGGGGCCCGCCGAAGAGCCCGGCAAGGGGCTTGCCACCGCCGGGCTCGAGGTTGTTGATGAGCCGTCTTGTGGCGGCGCCAGCTCCCGGGGAAAACTGCTTTCCGAGCCATGGGCGTCAGCCTTCCGGAAGCTCAGGCGCTCCACAGCGCTCGCCCTAGACAAGGCCAAGTCCAGGGCGTCGGTGGTGGAGAAGATGGAGGAGGAGGACTTGGGGCGTCGCCGAGGCGCAGGATCGTTCCGCCAGCTCGGAGACGAGCTGAAGGCCGCCCAGGGAGAGCTGGCCAACCGTGAGGTGGAGCTCGCCCTGAAGCTGGCTGACATCGAGAATGCCCAGGAGACGGCGAAGAGGTTGGCCGATGAAGCTGAAGCCGTCCGGTCCCAGCACGAGGCCGCCCTGAAGACCCAGGAGGAGGACCTCGCCGAGCGCGAGGAGAAGCTTGCTGCCACGCTCCGCGGCAAGGACGAGGAGGTGGACAAGCTCGTCCTGCAGCGGACCCAGGAGCTGGAGCGGAGGCATCAAGAGGCACTCAACGCCCTGGCTCAAGCCCACGCCGGCCAGGTGAAGGAGCTGGAGGAGCAAGCTCTGAAGCTGGCCCAGGAGAAGCACACACTCAACGGTGCTCTAACGGTGGCGCAGGGCGAGGTCATCAGCAAGTCTCGAGAGCTCTCTGAGGCCAACATGTCCTACAAAGATCTCAAGCTGAAGCTGGGAGAGCTCGAGAAGACGCTATCGGGGGCCATGACCCGGGAGGGGATCCTGGCCAAGGAGCTGGAGACGGAGAGGCAGCTGCTGAAGAACGAGACCGCCAACCTCAATGACCACAAGGCGGGCGAGAAACGCTGGCTCGGGCGCCTTCTCGCCGTTGCAAACTCGGCCACCGATCAGCTGGCCATTATGGGGATGCCGGAGATGGGGTATGCCCCAGAAGCGAGCCTGAGCCCCAACGCCAACCTGACCATATACTTCGAGAAGGTCGTCGGCGCCCTGAAGCGGCTTCACTCCAACTGGGCGGCCTCCCTGGCCGAGGAATCCCGGATACTCTGCCGGGGGACCATGACCAGGGTGCTCACCAAGATCGCACACTGGCACCCAGACCTCGACTTTGGAGTTGTGCTGAAGAGCTTGCCGGAGGATGCCGACATCGCGGTGCTCAATGAGCGTATCCAGCCCATCCTCAGCCACATCAACAAAATCAAGAGGGTGGAGGGCCACGCTAGGACTAGGCATCCCATTCTCCGTCGCCGCTGCAGGTTCATGACCAAGACAATGCTATCTTTAGTTAGAACCGCGGCGGCAATTTGTGTAACGTAACTCTGCAGTGCCCTCCTGAAACTATGCATGTTATTTTCCTGTTCGATTTTCCTTTGTATGTCCACCCCACGCCAACTGGGTACGCTTGCCGGCACGTAAACCCTGGGCGGCGCTTTCAGGACGGATCCTCATTAGCCTGCCGGGTGTGCTTGTTGCCGGGCAAAGCACCTTACCGCCCTTGGCGCGGCCGCTCGATCTGTCGAGCTTGACTCGAAGTCGAGACCGAGGCGTTGCGTGCGGAAGGCTACCCTGCCGCTCTCGACGCGGCCGCTTGAACTGTTGAGCGGACTCGAAACAGAACAAGGGCGTTGCCGATCGCAGGAGGGCCTCTCTGCGTTCAGGCTTCCCATACATAGGCCGAACCGTCGAGGATAATAACTTTATATTAAAGGGGAAAAACTTAAAACTCAGCATGACTTAGCTCTCTCGTCGCAGCCTCGGCGTCCTTCGTGCCAATGGGCAGCGCTGGCTTCTTGGCTGCCTTCTCCGCAGGAGCCGTGGCGATGGAGAACAGCCAGGTCAACTACTAGACCAGATCCTCACGATTGCGCCCCCTACCTGGCGCGCCAAAGATGTCAGCGGGAAACGACACCTATGGGATCACCGAGATCCCTTCTGCGGTTGCGGGGCGCGGGGATCATGAGGAGAGCGGGACTAGCAGACGACCCAAGGGGGATTTGCCCAGGTTCGGGCCGCAAAGATGCGTAAAACACTACGATCCTGCTTTGGTGGATGTATTAGTGTTCTTGAGCTCTTGAACTAGCTCTAGGTGCTGCGAGGTTCCAAAGAGCCGAATCCTTTCTCCGTGTGCCATGGGCCTCCTTTTATAGGCGAAAGGGGCTGCCACAGTGGCACACAGGAGGTGGAAAGTGCTACAGCGTTGCGAGCTTATCGCTCGTATTACAGGACAAGACGCATTTAATGCGAGGCTTAGGTGTCCCTTCGCTTTATTGGGGACGGGAGCAAGGCCCGTCCCGTCCGTCGCCGCTCCTCCTCGCTTCGACACGCGCCCTGGCCAGCGGTGCATGCAGTGCCATGTAGGCAGGCAAGCAGCTGAGGTGGCGCGGTGGTGGAGCCTCCACGAAGGGTTGCATGTTGCCACGCAGGTGCCTGCCCAGCTGGTTGGGTCGGCAGCTGCATGCGAACGGTGGTGAAGACTTGGCTGGCGTGTGCCTGGCAATGGCCCTGCCGGCGCACTTGGCGAGTGTCTCGTCGGGTGGCCCGGCAAGGGTCTTGCCGGGTGGCTCGTGTTGTTGCCGCCGGCCTCCTCCCCCTGCTCGTTGGAGCTCGACCTCCCTGCCTCACTCAGCTTTCGAGGAAGAAGAATACTAGAGGAAGGAGATGGACACAAAGACACAGGTAGTTTTTCCCCGCGCACGTACGCCGCCGGCAGCACGAACGGCCGCTTGTATTTCCCTGAGCACGAACTCAGCCCGCAGACTACAACGAGTACACAGAGGGCCTTTTATACCCAAGCTACACACATCAGGCTAGCTACCACACGCAAGCACGCATGCATCCACCGCAGCCAGAGCTAACTACATGCACGCATGCAGCCCACGACCCGGCTGCATGACGCCCGCGCCTGCCGAGTCCACGATCCGCAAGCTCAGCCCATGACGCGCACGATCGCGTCCTACACGGCCGACTGCAACCCATCGCTACGCTAGTCAACAGACTCACGCACTCTTGTCGCACACGCTCGGGCACGCACACACTTGCTGAACTATGCCCAGTACATGGCCGTGACTTATTTGCCCAACAGCCCGGCAAGGGCCTTGCCGTGGCGCGCTGACTTCCCCGGCAAGGATCTTGCTGGGGGTCTCGTGAGTGTCTTCGGTGAGGATAGTTGCTATCCTCATTTGATCTTGAGCATTCTATGTCTTCACAAAGATCTGCATACCACCACGGAGGTGCCTCCCGAGCCCTGTCCAACGCATTTGTCTAGCGTTGGTGGGCTCAAGGGTGGCTCACTTCGGCTGGCGTGGGCGAGCTGCCCCGGCAAGGGTCTTGCCGGGGCTGCTGAGGCTGCCCCGGCAAGGGTCCTTGCCGGGGAAAACTGCTACGCCTATCTGATCTTTGTGGCCTTGGTCGTTGTCTTTGCTATGTTTGCCTTGTGGCTTCGGCTTCTTCTCCGGCTTCCCTTTCCTGCCATGTCTATGCGTGGCCGTGGTGGGAGGCTCCGACTGTCCGTGCATAAGTAAAGGGGTCAAAAGAAGAGCCCCTACTTTTGTACACCGACCCTAATTGTTTTGATTTTTTGGTTTGTTAAACGAAAATACTGCACATACGACACTTCACATGGTCTCTCATACTTGATTTTGTTCGATTTTGAATGTCCACGCTCTGCCTATTATTAAGATAGACGCATGCCCGCTGTTTGTCTGGTGCTGTCGGAGCATGTTGCCGTAATGCGTGGTGTGGATTGTGGAAGGCTGCCAGCATCACTAGAGCGTTGATGTTGCTTGCTAAATCTTGACGACGCAAACTTAAGTTAACTCTTTTCCTCACAGCCGTAATGCATGGTTTTTTCCTTCCTTTCCTTCCTTTCACTTCTTATAAGTGCAAACTTAAATTCCTCTACAGCCACACCACATAGTACACACAGGATAACAAGCTACCCCGTCCGATCAAACCAACTTAATCACATTCAAGTGTCCACGTTACATCAATCATCTGTCAATCAGATCAACGGCTCCGATCAAATGTTCTACCGTCAAACTAGCCCCGCACGTCGTGCTAGACAACCCAACGATGCCTACCTCCAGGAAAAAAAACACCACGTATGTGATCTAATCTCACTAAGCCGAGCAATGCCGCCACCACACCACAAACTGCCCTCACCCTGTCTTCCTCGCTCTTTTGTCCGCCTCGTCCCCGCATCTATGGTTGTGCCGTCTCGAGGACACCTCAGCCTGCCCCGGTGAGCTGCCTTATGCCCTCCACTATGTAGGCCAAAATGGGTGCCAAATTCACTTTTGGGGTATTTGGCATCGATGCCCTACATTGCCTGACCGGTGCCGAAGAAAACATCTCAGGCATCGAAGCATGAACTTGCTCCGATGCCAAATTAGTCTAAGGCAATAAAAAATGTGTATCTCACTGTTCTAGCGCACAAACCAACAACTCTAGTCCGCTGAGCGTGCTGCATGTGTTGGGTCAATTGGTTTTTATATACATGTGGGCCCGTCTTTCCATCGATGCCAAACTATGTACGTTGTGGGAGCGGTGCCAAAACGTTTTCATTTGGCATCAGTGTATACGTGGCCTGCTTTTCAGAAATTTGGCATCAAGTACATAGTGGAAGGCCTTAGCTCCATCGTGGCCGCCGTCCGGAGGACACCTCAGCCCATCCCGGTGCGCTGCTCTTGCTCCAGTGTCTACCCCGCCCTCGCCCTGGTGGCTACACCATCTCAAGGACATAGTTCGCCATCACACCCTACCATCGACGTACTTCAAGCCCTGCCCCTGCACATGTTACATCGTATGATCAGAAGAAAATAAAGGAAATTGTCACCATGATACTTCCGATTTGTGCAATCTGCTAGATTATGATCTATAATATACTCCCTCCGTCCCAAAATTCTTGTCTTACATTTGTCTAGATACATATGTACCTAATACTAAAAAATGATTTGATACATCCATATTTGGATAAATCTAAGACAAGAATTTTGGGGACGGAGGGAGTAGTTTTTACCTACTCCTACAATATACTAATATACTCATGCTCTATAATATAATTTGGTGCAGGCAGGAGGCCCGAAGGGGTCCGGCCAATCTGACAAGTCCAAGCCCCTGGTTACCACGGGCACAACGGCGGCAAGGGGGACCAAGGACTCCCAGCCCAGCCCTATACATCTAGTGCGTGTTTGGTTACATTGCCGATTCAGCCTGGCCCGGCGAGCCTGGCTCTATTGAGCCGGTTTGAGGGGATGCAGGCCAAAAAAACCTAGATGCACATAGTTTGGTTGCCTGCATGCCCCTATTTGCATTAGACAACCATTTTTGACCCAGCGTTTGGTTGAATGCATTGCATTAGGTGCACATATGACATGGTGTTTGGTTGCAACCTGCATAAGGTGTTGTCACCACTTCTAACTAGTGGTGACCTTACCACACACAATCTGAACATAGTGCCAGCTAGTTAAACAAATGACAGTTCATCCTAACTACAATCAAATGACAGTTCAAATTATTAAGAGCCATTGGCTAAATAGGGGATAGTTCATTGGTGTTGCTGCTTCATCTTCCTCTTCTGCTGCTGCTGCTGATGCTGCTTCTTCTTCCTCTTCTTCTGTGCTTCTGCTGCTGCTACTTCTTCTTCCTCTTCTTCAAATCCTGCACTGACCTCTGTTAACCCACATTGCCTCTGCCCACTCCAACCTTTTGTTCTTCCAAGCGTCATTTTCAAATGCCTCCACACCATGGCCATAGCTAACAACATCGCCGGGCTTGACCTCTTCCTCCTCAGGCACGTGTTCATCAAAGCCCCACTAGAGGATCCAATTATGCAGAATGCAACAAGCAAGAACTAGCTTAACCTGAGTGGAGTATGGGTGGAATGGCTTCTGATCCAGGATCTTAAACCTATTCTTCAGAGCTCCAACTGCCCTCTCAACAGTTACTCTAAGGCTGGAGTGTCTGAGATTAAACAGCTCCTGTGCAGTCCTAGGAAAGTTCCTATCAGAGAACTTCGTTGAGATGGTACCTTGTTTTCTGAAGGGTGGAAGAATACCGGCCGACATGCATATCCAGCTTCACCAAGGTAGAACTTGCCGTCGAGGATGTTGATCCCATCAGGTCGACTCATCTTTGTCGATGAGAATATTAGCATCATCAAGCCGACCCCTCCCACCAGCCGGCACATATGTGAACCTCGAGATCAAAGTCAACAAAGAAGCAAGCACATTACGGCTTGTGTAGTGCTTCCTCCCTCAGATATGTTGCGGACTGTGACCAAGGAACTCTGGCGGTGACATGAGTACCATCTATTGCCCCAATGCAGTCCTGAAAATGGCATCACAAGCTTTGTGTTAGTGCTCAACTTGAACAATACAAGCATATCAAGCCATGAAAAGTGTATATTGTCAATGCTCACCTTGAAGTACGGATACCATCTTGGGCTTCCGCGAATCTTGGGTGGAGTCTGACCAGATGGAATCCTGATCATCTCTCCTCTAAGATCCCCAATAGCAAAAAGCACTTGCTTGAAGTACCTAGAGATGGTCTCCATTGATCTCCTGAACGTGTTGTGAATGACCCTGAACCTCTGGTTATGGCCAACAACATGGAGGAACATGGCCACTTGCTCTTCGACACTGGTGTTGATGCTATCTTGTAACAGCCCCCTGCTCCTGAAGGTCTCGACAAGCCTGGCAAATGGTGCTCTTTTCATTCTAAGCATCCACAGAGCCTCGACGTCATTGCAGTTGTAGATGTAGTTCAGATTTTGGATCCTCTCCTGTTCCCGGGGAAACAATGGACCATAGCGGATCAAAGGTCTTCCAGCACGACGAACAACTCTCTGGTGCATGAACATGACCCATGCCTGAATCGCACTAATCAATGTTCTTTGCTGGATTATCGGCCTCATACGTGCCTCCATAACCTAGTCGACATGGACGGTTTGTTCAATGGGAAATCGATCCTACACCTAGCTTAACGGCCTAACCACTGAGCTAATAAAGGGGGGAGGGGGTGCTGCTTACCGGCATCGGAGACGAGGATGGCGTAGGGGTAGCCATGGCACAGAATAGGTCGACCAGACGGTGGCCAACAGCAAGGGGAGCACCAGATCCGCCGCAAACACCGCCGCCTCTTCCGCGCCGCCGCCGCCGCCGCTGTCCCCTCTAGCGCAGATCTGGAATCGCATTTGCCACCGGTGGTGGCGATGGCGAAGAAAGGGGGGCAGTGGCTATGGGTGAGCGAGTGAAAGGGGGGTGAGGCTAATTTGGCGCCGGGACGGCGCGCCAGATTTCCATCACCCGCCATCGCCCCTCGCCCGTGCCTCGCTCCCGCCCATGCGACCTCGCGCCGCACTCAGCCTGGCTCGCGAGAAACGGCCGATCCCAGGGTTTCCAGCGAGCCAGGCTGTGGGCTGCTTTGAGAATCGTGCGGTGCAGGCCCAACAGGAAAACCAGGCTACCAAACAGGCCTCTCCCTTCCCGCTCGGGCCAGGCTGGGCTCGGTGCGGGCAACCAAACACGCCCCTACTGTATATTGTCACTTTGGTAGTTTTTTTTCTTAATCCGCCTCGCATAGCTTTGGTCTGCTATGGCTTTGCTTTTCTTTGGTGTGATCTTTGTGTGTGTGTTTGTGTTGACTGTGTGCATCCTAGATAATGCAGAGGCTGGGTGTGTGCTCACTATGATTGTATCGCTCGATGCTACATTATGAGTCAATAAAAAACGCCCTTTATCAAAAAAAACAGAGTTAGGCCTTCGCAGCTATGCAAAGTGTAGGTGCTAAGGGTGCCACATAGACAAAAAATTGATGTGGCGAAACAACTAAAAAGGAGAGATGGCATTATAGTGACCTTAGGAAGAAACGATGGACCTATGCAAAATGCCTACTAACCTATGCACGAAGGAGTTTAGTTGTTAAACAATTAAATAAGGCAAGCTAGCTACAAAAGCTAAGTACATATGCATTGAAGAGATTACTTGCTAAAGTTTTTAATGAATTTAGCACCTTACCTAAGCAGCAATGCATAGAGTTGATTTTTTTTGAAAAGGAGGAAGACCCCCGGCCTCTGCATCTGGGCGATGCATTCAGCCACTTTGTTAATTCTTCACAAAGAAGTAAGCCTGAAGCCACCATCTTGGCAACATCTGTCGCTACTTCTATCCACTTGATGAAGGGGTGCCGATAGTCCGAGCCTAATACCAAACAGACCTCGCACATAAGCCTAACATCTAAAATTGGAGGCCCCAGCCAAGCCTATACATCGTCTGCGGCACACACCGGTCTGGTGCACTCTCACAGTCCGCCGCCGCCGTCATACACCGATCCATCTTCAGAGCAGATATTGACGCCATGACCTTGCCAGGTTTGGCATCGACGCCAGACAGCGCCATCCTCCTACGCGAGTCCGTCTACACACATCAAACGCCGAGACTCCACTGCGCCACGCCGTCGAGATCCACAATCGTCGCTGCGTAAGATGAAACACCGCCCACCAAAGAAGTTGTCCGCTGGTCCCTCGAGCCCATGCACACCTCCATACTGACGGCCCCAAGTGGGAAACGACACAAGAGCGCCGCCATCATCCGATCTACCGATCTAGGGTTTCCCCCAAAGGTAACAACAACTTCTCCACGGCTATGTCTTCAAGAAGAGAACGATACAAAAGAGCGTCGGCATCGCCGGACTTGGCATCTAGCCGAGCGCAAGGTTTTCACCCAGATCTATTCGAAGAACCTCCATCAAGTCTTGTGTACGGGTCGCAGCCATCTCTATCGGGGACTGGAAGTAGGATCCAGGCCGCCGCCACTTGACCAGCAGACACGCCGCGCGAGCAGCAGGGCTGCCCGCAAGCCGCAGTCGCACCACTGGAGAGCCCTACACAACACCCCGCCGTCGGCCCAGGAGAGGACGACCCCATGTACGCCTAGCAGCCACCGCCACCAGCCTGTGCCGTCGCGCCGCCATACCCCATGCCCGCGTCACCCCGCCATCAGAAGAAAGCGTCCCGAGGCGCCATCCTCGGGCAGAGGAGAACAAGGCCCCGCTGCCGCCTAGGCCTAGCGGGCTTTGCCCAGCGACCTTCACCGGCGGTGGCGAGGAAGCGAAGGAGGGAGGAGGCGAGGCGGCAAATCTGGGCTTCCCTCGTGCAGCCCCCGGGGACGGCACGAGGAGAGGAGGGAGGAGCATCGATGGTCCCCTTTAATAGTCTAGATAAAAGGTTGAGCTGCATGGCCACACAACCACAACTTTCCCATTTAAAACCTAGTCCCTCGCTGTCTATCTCTACTACTGCTGCTGCTAGAATGGGTCATGAGTGGTAGCTCTAGCCCCATTTCGTTACCTCTGAACTTGCTAAAAGTAAGAAAGTTCTCTCTAAGTTTAACATTTGGCTGGAATGGTACTCTGTCATGTGACGTATAGTTTCTGAAATCTCGTGGTGGAAGTCTGAATGGTTATGCATCACCTCCCATCACTGTACGTTCTGGTCATCCTTTGTCAGCAGGTGCTCTTGGCTGTGCTCTTGTATGAAGTGAAGTGAGTTCTGAAAGTTTCTAGTCAGGGATCCGAATCTTCTTTTCTCTCCAATTCTGAGGCGTCTTTGAACAATTTGCTGCTTTGCATGCAGCTTGTATATTAATTGTGGTGTTCTTCACATTGAGTTGAGGGGGTGGCAGTCCGATTCCATTTATTTGTGGCAGCAATAGTTGGAGATCACTAGTGCACTAGTGCTCGGCTGATGTGACAAACTGTGAGGAAAATAGTTAATATCATCGCATATACAAAAATTGTCAGGTGAGCACAGTTTAGTAAAATACAACTTGCAAAATGCAAGCCTGGTTAAAATAGGTCCATATGAGTCCTAATTGAGCCAGGGCCATGAATTTTATAGAAAGGGCCTCTGAAACCTAAAACATTTACCATTTGAGGTCTTCATTCCCCTAAAGTATTTCTTATGAAATTGACCGCACTTATCATATTGGCTATGAACCACTTTATATCTCAAACTCCAAGACCTTTATAGATGTATATGCTGGCGGTGGGTTGGGATGATTCTTTGGTTATTGCGTCATTGAATGAGGGCACGCATACGACCCATTACGAAGTGAAGAGGAAAATAGGTACCCTTTAATGATTGAGCTAGATAGGTATTTCATTCCTTGCAGCTTACTTGATTGGTTGGTATTTTGTTTAAGTAGGCATCGTCTGTGCTTTTCATGTTGTGCTTTCTCTATGGTGTGCTTTTTCAAATTGGAGGGCTATCTTTGAAAAATAGGAGCCTCGTGATTAAATCGCTTTATTTTATATAGTAGATGAAGCAGTGAAGAGTGGGAGAGGTCAATAGACACATTCTTATAAATGTGACTCTCCATGACTCACTCAAAAGGGCTCGACAGATAGCATGGCAATGGCTTCACACATGTTGTGGCATTCCTTTTCTTTTACACACAAAAACTAATAATCTAGTCAATCTAGAAAATATCATATATATTTTCAAAACTAAGAAATTAAGCAAAAATATATGTTTGTAGTGATAGTTACTCGAATAAAGTTCTAGATTATTTGCTTCTCTGCTTGTTTATTCTAGCCAACTGATCCCAAATTAGCATTTTGTTGCGTGGTCAAATTAGCGTTGCCATCATAGACCACCCAATCCCGTTTCACATAAGTGGGGTCGCGGTGCAGGCTTTATTTGTTGTTTCTTTGTGTGTGATACAAACTGAGAGAGGCTTGCCATAATTAAAGGCCTACTCATGGAGTATAGTGGACCACATAGAAGGAGTATTATGAGGTTTGAGTAGTTGGAAGAGTGAACACCTATCATGGACTACTTAAAAGGAGTATCGTGAAGTTTTTTTGACATACTCAAGGCCATGTTCCTTAAAGAGAATGGTATCATCCGCATGTAGGAAAAATCGAGAGATCCTCATCGATAAGAAGCGGGAACATCCTCTCGTTTGCCCTATTTATGAAGATGACCAACATCTCAACAACTGAAATGCAGGATAGTAGGTCTCCCACACACTACTGCCACCCATGACAAAGTTCTCAATCCATACACCACTTGGGTACAAATCTCTTTGTCTTAACCATCTAGTACAGGAGATTTTTTTTCCGATAAAGGTCTATTAGAGGAGATACCCTTACTATCATGCATGCTTAAAATCTCCTTTCAGGATAACCATGTTCATTTTATTTTTATATGCAATTCATGGATAGCTTCTATATAATTATCACACCATCCTACATATTCCTACTCAACCTGAAAGTTGATTGACCAGATCGCAAGTATTATCAGCAAAAAGATGTTTTTTATGGGACCTCGTCGGGGCGGCTATGATTCCTGCAATTGTATTAAGAAGAGAAAAACATACACCTCATGATTATGTAAGGAAAACCAAGCAAAAACCAAATACAAACAAAAATGAAACAAGAACTAGAGCCGGAGGAAGGGGTTTAGACAAATACACAAGCACACAAACTCATGGAACATCGTCTGGGCCAGACACAAGAGTACCGAGGCCCAAACCCACCATACACAACATATGTCCAGCCAAAGCGACCACCATACTTGCAAGATATCTAAAACATCATGAGACTCGTGACCGCCTAAGTATCGAAGCAACATGAACTAACATTTAGCAAAAAAACATTGACCGGTTAGTTATTAACATTCTTGAAGTCCATAAAGCCGACGTACGAAAAAGTTACCCTAAATTGTTGAATACTGGCAACACTGTGATGTGACCATAAACAATGAAGTTCGTCAATCTTCGAAGTGGCACTCTGAGATCTGTTTTTTTTTTTTTGAAAAGGGGGATTGCCGCGGCCTCTGCATCAGAACGATGCATACGGCCATATTATTGATAATCAAAAGGTCCAACATAGGTCTCGAAATCTCAAACAAAAAGGAACAAATGCTCAACAGAGCACGAAAGCAAAATAAACAGGACAGCCACAACCGGCAGGCAAAATAACTGATAGGAAACTAAACACCTATCCTATTACATGACCGCCATCCAAACCAGTTGAAGATAGTCCGTGCTACCGTCTCCCATCGGATAGATCCAGTAACCAAATGCTCCCTGGCCTCCGTCTGAGTGAGTAGCGACCACATACGGATGAGTGTAGTGGCCCTAAAGACAACCTGCAGTAAATGAATATTTCTTGTTCTGTTAAAAACCAAGTCGTTTCTGCAGGAAAAATCACCATTCTTAGTTAGTTTCCAGCGTAACTGGTCTGGCTGTTGAGAAAGTTGGACATCCATCAATCTTCTCACAAGATGGAGCAAGGCCTCCCAACGGTTTCCCATTAGCGTCTCCCCAGCCGTATCCTCCCGAATCTTGTGGAAGTACCATTTCCAACTACAAATTTTGTCCTGTTAAAAAAGGACTGATTTCACTCGCATAGCAAGACCTTTCAAAAGGTGAATCATCCGGTCTTCTTGTCACACAGGACAAGGTTTTGGACTGAAGGTACTTATTACAAAGAATCTGGGCCCATGTGGCATCCGTCTCTATAGATAACTTATACAACCACTTGCTGAGAAGACATCTGTTCTTCACCTCTAAATTGTTCTTCACCTCTAAATTTTCAATGCCCAGACCCCCTTGGTCTTTTGGCCTACAAATGATATCCCACTTAGCGAGTCTGTATTTTCTTTTTACTTCATTGCTCTGCCAGAAGAAGCGCGATCGGTACAAATCTAACCTTTTCCGTACTCCAACTGGTACTTCGAAAAAGGACAATAAAAACATAGGCATACTTGTGAGAACTGAATTAATCAAAATCAATCGTCCTCCATATGACATAAGCTTGCCCTTCCAGCAGCTTAGTTTTTTTTCAAATCGATCTTCAATGCTCTTCCACTCCTTGTTTGAAATCTTGCGATGGTGGATTGGTATACCCAAATACGTGAAGGTAAAGACCCCAATTCGCACCCGAACAATTCCTTGTAAGCTTGTTGTTCTTCTTTGGCTCTTCCAAAGCAGAACAATTCACTTTTGTCGGGTTAATCTTTAACCCGATAATTGTTCAAACAAGCACAAGGCCAGCTTCATGTTTCTAGCTTTAGCCAAATCATGCTCCATAAAGATGATAGTATCACAGCATACTGTAGGATAGACACTCCCCCGTCAACTAAATGCAGAACGAGGCCACCTACCTGGCCATTATCCTTAGCCCTTCCTATTAGGATTGTCAACATGTCAACGACTATGTTGAACAGAATCGGCGACATCGGATCTCCTTGTCTCAGACCCTTGTGTGTCTGGAAATAATGACCTATGTCATCATTTACCCTGATTCCAACACTCCCTTTTTTCATAAAAGAGTTTACCTAGTCTCTCCAGGCCTGATCAAATCCTTTCATACGGAGAGCCTGCTGAAGAAATGGCCATTTTACCTTGTTGTATCCTTTTCAAAATCCACTTTGAAAACCACCCCATCTAGTTTTTTCGTGTGGATTTCATGGAGCGTTTCATGCAGAACGACAACCCCTTCTAGGATGTTTCTGTCCTGCATGAAAGCAGTTTGAGACGGCTGCACCACAGAATGCGCAATCTACGTAAGCCTATTAGTCCCAACTTTGGTGAAGACTTTAAAGCTAATGTTAAGAAGACATATTGGCCTAAATTGCTCAATCCTCACAGCCTCTGTTTTCTTAGGAAGCAGAGTAATTGTACCGAAGTTCAAGTGAAACAGTTGTAACTGTCCCAAAAAAAGATCGTCGAACATCGGGAGCAAGTCCCCCTTAATGATGTGCCAACACTTTTTATAAAACTCTGCCGGAAAACCATCCGGTCACAGGAGCTCTATTATTTTTCATTTGGGAAATTGCTTCAAACACCTCTTTCTCCGAAAATGGGGTTGACAAATCTCGTTCTCATCAGCTGCGAGCTGAGGAACATCCTCAACCCTGGACTCATCCAAAGATACAAAATTATCCTCAGAAGGCCCAAACAGCTGCTTATAGTAATTAGTGATATATACCTTTAGGTTCTCCTGCCCTAAAATTGTCCCCTCATGTTGCTCAAGCTGAAAGATTCTCTTCTTTTGATGCTTGCCATTCAAGAATCATGTGGAAGAATTGTGTGTTATCATCCCCTTGGACGATTTTGCGAACTTTAGCTCGCAGTGCCCACATCAATTCCTCCTAATGAAGCAGTTCTTTCAGTCCTAATTCCGCCTCCACTTTAGTTTCCAGCTCTCTGGTATCTAGTATGGAGGACTCAGCCTTTAAATCTAGGGATTGAATAAGTAGAAGGAGCCTTTCCTTCTCAGCCTTATATATCCCACTTTCGGTGTTTAGCCCAACCCCGTAAGAATTGCCTCAAATGCCTAATCTTGTTCTGCCATTTCTCAACATTCGTTCTCCCTCCTGAATCTTTAGCCCATTCTGTTACTATTAGATCCAGGAACCCTTCTCTTTCAAACCATGTTGATTCGAAAGAGAACGTACTCTTGTTCCCCGCATGCGTTGCCTCTCCCGAATCAACCAACAATGGGGTGTGATCGGATATCCCACGAGAGAGCGCATGAACCGTCACCAGGGGAAAACTCTGTACCCATTCGACGCTCGCTAGGACCCGGTCCATCTTCTCAAACGTCGGGACTGGTAATGTATTGGCCCATGTGAACTTTCTCCCAGAAAGCTCAATCTCTCGAAGGTCTAAGCTTTCAATAACTGTATGAAAGATAAACGACCATCTGCCGTCAAAGTTGTCATTGTTTTTTTCCTCCCGTCTACGGATAATGTTAAAGTCACCTCCAATCAGGAGTGTGAGCTGCTCGCTACCACAAATACGGACTAACTCCGCCAAAAAATCTGGTTTGACCTCAAGCTGCACGGCACCATACACCGCCACCAAAGCCCAATTAAACCCATCGGCCTTCGACCGCACCCGAAACTTGACCGCAAAGTCTCCCATTACAACATTCTGAACTTCCAACGAATTGTATTTAATCCCAAGTAAAATCCCACCGGATCTTTCTCTTGGAGGTAGACAATGCCAATCGAACTCAACCCCTCCCGACAGAGTACTAAGGAACTGGGGGGTTGACAGTTTCGGATAGGGCAATAAAATTCAATTTGTGTTCACTAGAAGCATCTTCTAGAAACCTTCTTTTAGCCAAGTCCTTAAGACCTCTGCTATTCCAAAAAATTCCTTTTATATTTCATCATGAAATTTTTTAGTGGTTCGGATCCTAGCACTTCTACGCACGGCCGAAGCCGGATAAATCATATGATTCCACTTGTGTTTAGGCTTGTTTTGGTCCCCTACCCGGTCGTCACAACCGAGCTCAGTGAACGCTTCCACCTAGGAGTCAGCCAGAATTGAATCCCTTGGGGAAGTGGAATATTCATCCTCCTTGGTCTCAGGAAGAGAGGGTGCCAGATCCGCACAAAAGCTATCAAGCACATTGACCCCCAAAGCATCAACACCTGAATCATTCATAGGTTTAACAGCCACTAGGTTTCTAATCATCTCTAAAGCGCGCTCCGCTTCAAGATCCAAGATATCATTAATGGACTTAGACACTTCAAAATCATTACTACCCAGAGAAACTCCCAACTGATTTGCATTATGAATAATCTCATTATTAGAAAAATGCAAGATAGAATTGGAAGTGTTGACTGACATACCGGTACTGACCTCAATATCACAAAGCTTGGCCGCCCGCATGGCGCACCGTAGCTGCATGTCATCAACATCCGGCTGATCCTGGAGGCGACAACTCATCCGTCAACCTTCGGATACAGGGTCCGGAATCCCCCCATAAGCGATGATGTCGTCCCGCGTGGCCCCATTTGGGGTAGGGCCTCCTGCCCGACCCCCAACTGGGCTCAACTGAGCTGAACCAGCCGGAGAGCTGCCCTGCATCGTCAGCAAAACCGGCGAAGCCCCCCAGCCATCACTGCCACAGAGCTTGGCACGCCCGGCGATCTCGGTCATGGACAGCCGGTCGGGGCCAGAGCAGGGGCCGCCCCCTTCAAGGATAGCCGAGGAGAGGTAGGGGCGCAGCCCCGCACGTCGTGCTAGACAACCCAACGATGCCTACCTCCAGGAAAAAAACACCACGTATGTGATCTAATCTCACTAAGCCGAGCAATGCCGCCACCACACCACAAACTGCCCTCACCCTGTCTTCCTCGCTCTTTTGTCCGCCTCGTCCCCGCATCTATGGTTGTGCCGTCTCGAGGACACCTCAGCCTGCCCCGGTGAGCTGCCTTATGCCCTCCACTATGTAGGCCAAAATGGGTGCCAAATTCACTTTTGGGGTATTTGGCATCGATGCCCTACATTGCACGACGGTGCCGAAGAAAACATCTCAGGCATCGAAGCATGAACTTGCTCCGATGCCAAATTAGTCTAAGGCAATAAAAATGTGTATCTCAACTGTTCTAGCGCACAAACCAACAACTCTAGTCCGCTGGCGTGCTGCATGTGTTGGGTCAATTGGTTTTTATATACATGTGGGCCCGTCTTTCCATCGATGCCAAACTATGTACGTTGTGGGAGCGGTGCCAAAACGTTTTCATTTGGCATCAGTGTATACGTGGCCTGCTTTTCAGAAATTTGGCATCAAGTACATAGTGGAAGGCCTTAGCTCCATCGTGGCCGCCGTCCGGAGGACACCTCACCATCCCGGTCTTGCTCTTGCTCCAAGGTCTACCCGCCCTCGCCCTGGTGGCTACACCATCTCAAGGACATAGTTCGCCATCACACCCTACCATCGACGTACTTCAAGCCCTGCCCCTGCACATGTTACATCGTATGATCAGAAGAAAATAAAGGAAATTGTCACCATGATACTTCCGATTTGTGCAATCTGCTAGATCATGATCTATAATATACTCCCTCCGTCCCAAAATTCTTGTCTTACATTTGTCTAGATACATATGTACCTAATACTAAAAAATGATTTGATACATCCATATTTGGATAAATCTAAGACAAGAATTTTGGGACGGAGGGAGTAGTTTTTTACCTACTCCTACAATATACTAATATACTCATGCTCTATAATATAATTTGGTGCAGGCAGGAGGCCCGAAGGGGTCCGGCCAATCTGACAAGTCCAAGCCCCTGGTTACCACGGGCACAACGGCTGACAAGGGGACCAAGGACTCCCAGCCCAGCCCTATACATCTAGTGCGTGTTTGGTTACATTGCCGATTCAGCTGGCCCGGCGAGCACAGCTCTATTGAGCCGGTTTGAGGATGCAGGCCAAAAAACCTAGATGCACATAGTTTGGTTGCTGCATGCCCCTATTTGCATTAGACAACCATTTTGACCCAGCGTTTGGTTGAACGCATTGCATTAGGTGCACATATGACATGGTGTTTGGTTGCAACCTGCATAAGGTGTTGTCACCACTTCTAACTAGTGGTGACCTTACCACACACAATCTGAACATAGTGCCAGCTAGTTAAACAAATGACAGTTCATCGTAACTACAATCAAATGACAGTTCAAATTATTAAGAGCCATTGGCTAAATAGGGGATAGTTCATCGGTGTTGCTGCTTCATCTTCCTCTTCTGCTGCTGCTGCGATCTTTGCTTCTTCTTCCTCTTCTTACCATACCTGCTGCTTCTTCTTCTTCTTCCTCTTCTTGAAATCCTGCACTGACCTCTGTTAAGCCACATTGCCTCTGCCCACTCCAACCTTTTGTTCTTCCAAGCGTAATTGTCAAATGCCTCCACACCATGGCCGGAGCTAACAACATCGTCGGGCTTGACCTCTTCCTCCTCGAACACGTGTTCATCAAAGCCCCACTAGAGGATCCAATTATGCGTAATGCAACAAGCAAGAACTAGCTTAACCTGAGTGGAGTATGGGTGGAATGGCTTGATCCAGATCTTAAACCTATTCTTGAGCTCCAAATGCCCTCTCAACAAGTTACTCTAAGGCTGGAGTGTCTCGAGATTAAACAGCTCCTATGTAGTCCTAGGAAAGTTCCTACCAGAGAACTCGTTGAGATGGTACCTTGTTTTCCTGAAGGGTGGAAGAATACCCGGCCGACATGCATATCCAGCTTCACCAAGGTAGAACTTGCCGTCGGGGATGTTGATCCCATCAGGTCGACTCATGCTGTCAGTGAGAATATTAGCATCATGTGCTGACCCCTCCCACCGGCAAAGACATATGTGAACCTCGGATCAAAGTCAACAATGACAAGCACATTCTGGCTTGTGTAGTGCTTCCTCCCCCTGTATGCTGCAGACTGTGACCTAGGAACTCTGGCAGTGACATGAGTACCATCTATTGCCCCAATGCAGTCCTGAAAATGGCATCACAAGCCTGTGTTAGTGCTCAACTTGAACAATACAAGCATATCAAGCCATGAAAAGTGTATATTGTCAATGCTCACCTTGAAGTACGGATACCATCTTGGGCTTCCATGAATCTTGGGTGGAGTCGACCAGGATGGTCTCCTGATCATCTCTCCTCTAAGCTCCCCAATAGCAAAAAGCACTTGCTTGAAGTACCTAGAGATGGTCTCCATTGATCTCCTGAACGTGTTGTGAATGACCCTGAACCTCTGGTTATGGCCAACAACATGGAGAAACATGGTCACTTGCTCTTCGACACTGGTGTTGATGCTATCTTGTAACAGCCCCTCTGCTCCTGAAGGTCTCAACAAGCCTGGCAAATGCTGCTCTTTTCATTCTAAGCATCCACAGAGCCTCGACGTCATTGCAGTTGTAGATGTAGTTCAGATTTTGGATCCTCTCCTCCTCGGGAAACAATGGACCATAGCGGATCAAAGGTCTTCCAGCACGACGAACAACTCTCTAGTGCATGAACATGACCCATGCCTGAATCACACTAATCAATGTTGCTGCCTGGATTATCAGCCTCATCTGTGCCTCCATAACCTAGTCGACATGGACGGTTTGTTCAATGGGAAATCGATCCTACACCTAGCTTAACGGCCTAACCACTGAGCTAACAAAGGGGGGAGGGGGTGCTGCTTACCGGCATCGGAGACGAGGACGGCGTAGGGGGAGCCATGGCACAGACTAGGTCGACCAGACGGTGGCCAACAGCAAGGGGAGCACCAGATCCGCCGCAAACACCGCCGCCTCTTCCGCGCCGCCGCCGCCGCCGCCGTCCCCTCTAGCGCAGATCTGGAATCGCAGCTGCCACCGGTGGTGAGGCAGTAGCGAAGAAAGGGGGGCAGTGGCTATGGGTGAGCGAGTGAAAGGGGGGTGAGGCTAATTTGGCGCCGGGACGGCGCGCCAGATTTCCATCTCCCGCCATCCCCCCTCGCCCGTGCCTCGCTCCCGCCCAGCGACCTCGCGCCGCACTCAGCAGCTCGCGGCTTGGCCGATCCCAGGGTTTCCAGCGAGCCAGGCTGTGGGCTGCTTTGAGAATCGTGCGGTGCAGGCCCAACAGGAAAACCTGGCTACCAAACAGGCCTCTCCCTTCCCGCTCGGGCCAGGCTGGGCTCGGTGCGTGCAACCAAACACGCCCCTACTGTATATCGTCACTTTGGTAGTTTTTTTTCTTAATCCGCCTACGCATAGCTTTGGTCTGCTATGGCTTTGCTTTTGCTGGTGTGATCTTTGTGTGTGTGTTTGTGTTGACTGTGTGCATCCTAGATAATGCAGAGGCTGGGTGTGTGCTCACTATGATTGTATCCCTCGATGCTACATTATGAGTCAATAAAAAACGCCCTTTATCAAAAAAAACAGAGTTAGGCCTTCGCAGTGCTATGCAGTGTACAGGTGCTAAGGGTGCCACATAGACAAAAAATTGATGTGGCGAAACAACTAAAAAGGAGAGATAGCATTATAGTGACCTTAGGAAGAAACGATGGACCTATGCAAAATGCCTACTAACTTATGCACGAAGGAGTTTAGTTGTTAAACAATTAAATAAGGCAAGCTAGCTACAAAAGCTAAGTACATATGCATTGAAGAGATTACTTGCTAAGGTTTTTAATGAACTTAGCACCTTACCTAAGCAGCAATGCATAGAGTTGATTTTTTTTGAAAAGGAGGAAGACCCCCGGCCTCTGCATCTGGGCGATGCATTCAGCCACTTTATTAATTCTTCACAAAGAAGTAACCCTGAAGCCACCATCTTGGCAACATCTGTCGCTACTTCTATCCACTTGATGAAGGGGTGCCGATAGTCCGAGCCTAATACCAAACAGACCTCGCACATAAGCCTAACATCTAAAATTGGAGGCCCCAGCCAAGCCTATACATCGTCTGCGGCACACACACCGGTGCAGTGCACTCTCACGATCACCGCCGCCGTCATACACCGATCCATCTTCAGAGCAGGTATTGACGCCATGACCTTGCCAGGTTTGCCATCGACGCCAGACAGCGCCATCCTCCTACGCGAGTCCGTCTACACACATCAAACGCCGAGACTCCACTGCGCCACGCCGTCGAGATCCACAATCGTCGCTGCGTAAGATGAAACACCGCCCCACCAAAGAAGTTGTCCGCTGGTCCCTCGAGCCCATGCACACCTCCATACTGACGGCCCCAAGTGGGAAACGACACAAGAGCGCCGCCATCATCCGATCTACCGATCTAGGGTTTCCCCCAAAGGTAACAACAACTTCTCCACGGCTATGTCTTCAAGAAGAGAACGATACAAAGAGCGTCGGCATCGCCCGGACTTGGCATCTAGCCGAGCGCAAGGTTTTCACCCAGATCTATTCAAGAACCTCCATCAAGTCTTGTGTACGGTCGCAGCCATCTCTATCGGGGACTGGAAGTAGGATCCAGGCCGCCGCCACTTGACCAGCAGACACGCCGCGCGAGCAGCAGGGCTGCCCGCAAGCCGCAGTCGCACCACTGGAGAGCCCTACACAACACCCCGCCGTCGGCCCAGAGAGGGCGACCCCATATGCACGCCAGCAGCCACCGCCACCAGCTCAGGCCGTCACACCGCCATACCCCATGCCCGCGTCACCCCGCCATCAGAAGAAAGCGTCCCGAGGCGCCATCCTCGGGCAGAGGAGAACAAGGCCCCGCTGCCGCCTAGGCCTAGCGGGCTTTGCCCAGCGACCTTCACCGGCGGTGGCGAGGAGGGGCGAAGGAGGGAGGAGGGGCGAGGGGCGGCAAATCTGGGCTTCCCTCGTGCAGCCCCCGGGGACGGCACGAGGAGAGGAGGGAGGAGCATCGATGGTCCCCTTTAATAGTCTAGATAAGAGGTTGAGCTGCATGGCCACACAACCACAACTTTCCCATTTAAAACCTAGTGCCTCGCTGTCTATCTCTGCTACTGCTGCTGCTAGAATGGGTCATGAGTGGTAGCTCTAGCCCCATTTCGTTACCTCTGAACTTGCTAAAAGTAAGAAAGTTCTCTCTAAGTTTAACATTTGGCTGGAATGGTACTCTGTCATGTGACGTATAGTTTCTGAAATCTCGTGGTGGAAGTCTGAATGGTTATGCATCACCTCCCATCACTGTACGTTCTGGTCATCCTTTGTCAGCAGGTGCTCTTGGATGTGCTCTTGTATGAAGTGAAGTGAGTTCTGAAAGTTTCTAGTCAGGGATCCGAATCTTCTTTTCTCTCAATTCTGAGGCGTCTTTGAACAATTTGCTGCTTTGCATGCAGCTTGTATATTAATTGTGGTGTTCTTCACATTGAGTTGAGGGGGTGGCAGTCCGATTCCATTTATTTGTGGCAGCAATAGTTGGAGATCACTAGTGCACTAGTGCTCGGCTGATGTGACAAACTGTGAGGAAAATAGTTAATATCATCGCATATACAAAAATTGTCAGGTGAGCACAGTTTAGTAAAATACAACTTGCAAAATGCAAGCCTGGTTAAAATAGGTCCATATGAGTCCTAATTGAGCCAGGGCCATGAATTTTATAGAAAGGGCCTCTGAAACCTAAAACATTTACCATTTGAGGTCTTCATTCCCCTAAAGTATTTCTTATGAAATTGACCGCACTTATCATATTGGCTATGAACCACTTTATATCTCAAACTCCAAGACCTTTATAGATGTATATGCTGGCGGTGGGTTGGGATGATTCTTTGGTTATTGCGTCATTGAATGAGGGCACGCACGACCCATTACGAGTGAAGAGGAAAATAGGTACCCTTTAATGATTGAGCTAGATAGGTATTTCATTCCTTGCAGCTTACTTGATTGGTTGGTATTTTGTTTAAGTAGGCATCGTCTGTGCTTTTCATGTTGTGCTTTCTCTAGGGTGTGCTTTTTCAAATTGGAGGCTATCTTTGAAAAATAGGAGCCTCGTGATTAAATCGCTTTATTTTATATAGTAGATGAAGCAGTGAAGAGTGGGAGAGGTCAATAGACACATTCTTATAAATGTGACTCTCCATGACTCACTCAAAAGGGCTCGACAGATAGCATGGCAATGGCTTCACACATGTTGTGGCATTCCTTTTCTTTTACACACAAAAACTAATAATCTAGTCAATCTAGAAAATATCATATATATTTTCAAAACTAAGAAATTAAGCAAAAATATATGTTTGTAGTGATAGTTACTAATAAAGTTCTAGATTATTTGCTTCTCTGCTTGTTTATTCTAGCCAACTGATCCCAAATTAGCATTTTGTTGCGTGGTCAAATTAGCGTTGCCATCATAGACCACCCAATCCCGTTTCACATAAGTGGGGTCGCGGTGCAGGCTTTATTTGTTGTTTCTTTGTGTGTGATACAAACTGAGAGAGGCTTGCCATAATTAAAGGCCTACTCATGGAGTATAGTGGACCACATAGAAGGAGTATTATGAGGTTTGAGTAGTTGGAAGAGTGAACACCTATCATGGACTACTTAAAAGGAGTATCGTGAAGTTTTTTTGACATACTCAAGGCCATGTTCCTTAAAGAGAATGGTATCATCCGCATGTAGGAAAAATCGAGAGATCCTCATCGATAAGAAGCGGGAACATCCTCTCGTTTGCCCTATTTATGAAGATGACCAACATCTCAACAACTGAAATGCAGGATAGTAGGTCTCCCACACACTACTGCCACCCATGACAAAGTTCTCAATCCATACACCACTTGGGTACAAATCTCTTTGTCTTAACCATCTAGTACAGGAGATTTTTTTTTTCCGATAAAGGTCTATTAGAGGAGATACCCTTACTATCATGCATGCTTAAAAATCTCCTTTCAGGATAACCATGTTCATTTTATTTTTATATGCAATTCATGGATAGCTTCTATATAATTATCACACCATCCTACATATTCCTACTCAACCTGAAAGTTGATTGACCAGATCACAAGTATTATCGAGAAAATAGATGTTTTTATGGGACCTCGTCAAAGGGCGAAGTTCCTGCAATTGTATTAAGAAGAGAAAACATACACCTCATGATTATGTAAGGAAAACCAAGCAAAAACCAAATACAAACAAAATGAAACAAGAACTAGAGCCGGAGGAAGGGGTTTAGACAAATACACAAGCACACAAACTCATGGAACATCGTCTGGGCCAGACACAAAGAGTACCGAGGCCCAAACCCACCATACACAACATATGTCCAGCCAAAGCGACCACCATACTTGCAAGATATCTAAAACATCATGAGACTCGTGACCGCCTAAGTATCGAAGCAACATGAACTAACATTTAGCAAAAAAACATTGACCGGTTAGTTATTAACATTCTTGAAGTCCATAAAGCCGACGTACGAAAAAGTTACCCTAAATTGTTGAATACTGGCAACACTGTGATGTGACCATAAACAATGAAGTTCGTCAATCTTCGAAGTGGCACTCTGAGATCTGTTTTTTTTTGAAAAGGATTGCCGCGGCCTCTGCATCAGAACGATGCATACGGCCATATTATTGATAATCAAAAGGTCCAACATAGGTCTCGAAATCTCAAACAAAAAGGAACAAATGCTCAACAGAGCACGAAAGCAAAATAAACAGGACAGCCACAACCGCAGGCAAAATAACCGATAGGAAACTAAACACCTATCCTATTACATGACCGCCATCCAAACCGGTTGAAGATAGTCCGTACTACCGTCTCCCATCGGATAGATCCAAGAACCAAATGCTCCCCGGCCTCCGTCTCGAGTGAGTAGCGACCACATACGGATGAGTGTAGTGGCCCTAAAGACAACCTGCGATAAATGAATATTTCTTGTTCTGTTAAAAACCAAGTCGTTTCTGCAGGAAAAATCACCATTCTTAGTTAGTTTCCAGCGTAACTGGTCTGGCTGTTGAGAAAGTTGGACATCCATCAATCTTCTCACAAGATGGAGCCAAGCCTCCCAACGGTTTCCCATTAGCGTCTCCCCCAGCCAGGTATCCTCCCAGAATCTTGTGGAAGTACCATTTCCAACTACAAATTTTGTCCTGTTAAAAAAGACTGATTTCACTCGCAACAGTCCCTTTCAAAAGGTGAATCATCCGGTCTTACTGTCACCTGGGACAAGGTTTTGGACTGAAGGTACTTATTACGAAGAATCTGGGCCCATGTGGCATCCGTCTCTATAGATAACTTATACAACCACTTGCTGAGAAGACATCTGTTCTTCACCTCTAAATTGTTCTTCACCTCTAAATTTTCAATGCCTGCACCCCTTGGTCTTTTGGCCTACAAATGATATCCCACTTAGCGAGTCTGTATTTTCTTTTTACTTCATTGCTCGCCGTAAGAAGCGCGATCGGTACAAATCTAACCTTTTCCGTACTCCAACTGGTACTTCGAAAAAGGACAATAAAAACATAGGCATACTTGTGAGAACTGAATTAATCAAAATCAATCGTCCTCCATATGACGTAAGCTTGCCCTTCCAGCAGCTTAGTTTTTTTTCAAATCGATCTTCAATGCTCTTCCACTCCTTGTTTGAAATCTTGCGATGGTGGATTGGTATACCCAAATACGTGAAGGTAAAGACCCCAATTCGCACCCGAACAATTCCTTGTAAGCTTGTTGTTCTTCTTTGGCTCTTCCAAAGCAGAACAATTCACTTTTGTCGAAGTTAATCTTTAACCCCGATAATTGTTCAAACAAGCACAAGGCCAGCTTCATGTTTCTAGCTTTAGCCAAATCATGCTCCATAAAGATGATAGTATCACAGCATACTGTAGGATAGACACTCCCCCGTCAACTAAATGCGTAATCGAGGCCACCTACCGGCCATTATCCTTAGCCCTTCCTATTAGGATTGTCAACATGTCAACGACTATGTTGAACAGAATCGGCGACATCGGATCTCCTTGTCTCAGACCCTTGTGTGTCTGGAAATAATGACCTATGTCATCATTTACCCTGATTCCAACACTCCCTTTTTTCATAAAAGAGTTTACCTAGTCTCTCCAGGCCTGATCAAATCCTTTCATACGGAGAGCCTGCTGAAGAAATGGCCATTTTACCTTGTTGTATCCTTTTCAAAATCCACTTTGAAAAACCACCCCATCTAGTTTTTTCGTGTGGATTTCATGGATGCGTTCATGCGTAACGACAACCCCTTCTAGGATGTTTCGTCTGCATGAAAGCAGTTTGAGACGGCCGCACCACGTAATCGCGCAATCTACGTAAGTTTCATTAGTCCCAACTTTGGTGAAGACTTTAAAGCTAATGTTAAGAAGACATATTGGCCTAAATTGCTCAATCCTCACAGCCTCTGTTTTCTTAGGAAGCAGAGTAATTGTACCGAAGTTCAAGTGAAACAGTTGTAACTGTCCCAAAAAAAGATCGTCGAACATCGGGAGCAAGTCCCCCTTAATGATGTGCCAACACTATTTATAAAACTCTGCCGGAAAGCCATCCGGTCCTGGAGCTTTATTATTTTTCATTTGGGAAATTGCTTCAAACACCTCTTTCTCCGAAAATGGGGTTGACAAATCTCGTTCTCATCAGCTGCGAGCTGAGGAACATCCTCAACCCTGGACTCATCCAAAGATACAAAATTATCCTCAGAAGGCCCAAACAGCTGCTTATAGTAATTAGTGATATATACCTTTAGGTTCTCCTGCCCTAAAATTGTCCCCTCATGTTGCTCAAGCTGAAAGATTCTCTTCTTTTGATGCTTGCCATTCGCAATCATGTGGAAGAATTGTGTGTTATCATCCCCTTGGACGATTTTGCGAACTTTAGCTCGCAGTGCCCACATCAATTCCTCCTAATGAAGCAGTTCTTTCAGTCCTAATTCCGCCTCCACTTTAGTTTCCAGCTCTCTGGTATCTAGTATGGAGGACTCAGCCTTTAAATCTAGGGATTGAATAAGTAGAAGGAGCCTTTCCTTCTCAGCCTTATATATCCCACTCAGGTGTTTAGCCCAACCCCGTAAGAATTGCCTCAAATGCCTAATCTTGTTCTGCCATTTCTCAACATTCGTTCTCCCTCCTGAATCTTTAGCCCATTCTGTTACTATTAGATCCAGGAACCCTTCTCTTTCAAACCATGCTGATTCGAAGAGAACGTACTCTTGTTCCCTCGCATGCGTTGCCTCTCCGAAACAACCAACAATGGGGTGTGATCGGATATCCCACGAGAGAGCGCATGAACCGTCACCGTGGGAAAATTTCAACCCATTCGACGCCGCTAGGACCCGGTCCATCTTCTCAAACGTCGGGACCGGTAATGTATTGGCCCATGTGAACTTTCTCCCAGAAAGCTCAATCTCTCGAAGGTCTAAGCTTTCAATAACTGTATGAAAGATAAACGACCATCTGCCGTCAAAGATGTCAATTTTATTTCCACCCGTCTACGGATAATGTTAAAGTCAACTAAAATCAGTAGTCTGAGATGCTCGAAGCCACAAATACGGACTAACTCCGCCAAAAAATCTGGTTTGACCTCAAGCTGCACGGCACCATACACCGCCACCAAAGCCCAATTAAACCCATCGGCCTTCGACCGCACCCGAAACTTGACCGCAAAGTCTCCCATTACAACATTCTGAACTTCCAACGAATTGTATTTAATCCCAAGTAAAATCCCACCGGATCTTTCTCTTGAGGTAGACAATGCCAATCGAACTCAACCCCTCCCGACAGAAAGTACTAAGGAACTGGGGGTTGAGTTTCGGATAGGGCAATAAAATTCAATTTGTGTTCACTAGAAGCTTCTTCTAGAAACCTTCTTTAGCCAAGTCCTTAAGACCTCTCTGCTATTCCAAAAAATTCCTTTTATATTTCATCATGAAATTTTTTAGTGGTTCGGATCCTAGCACTTCTACGCACGGCCGAAGCCGGATAAATCATATGATTCCACTTGTGTTTAGGCTTGTTTTGGTCCCCTACCCGGTCGTCACAACCGAGCTCAGTGAACGCTTCCACCTAGGAGTCAGCCAGAATTGAATCCCTTGGGGAAGTGGAATATTCATCCTCCTTGGTCTCAGGAAGAGAGGGTGCCAGATCCGCACAAAAGCTATCAAGCACATTGACCCCCAAAGCATCAACACCTGAATCATTCATAGGTTTAACAGCCACTAGGTTTCTAATCATCTCTAAAGCGCACTCCGCTTCAAGATCCAAGATATCATTAATGGACTTAGACACTTCAAAATCATTACTACCCAGAGAAACTCCCAACTGATTTGCATTATGAATAATCTCATTATTAGAAAAATGCAAGATAGAATTGGAAGTGTTGACTGACATACCGGTACTGACCTCAATATCACAAAGCTTGGCCGCCCGCATGGCGCACCGTAGCTGCATGTCATCAACATCCGGCTGATCCTGGAGGCGACAGCTCATCCGTCGACCTTCGGATACAGGGTCCTAATCCCCATAAGCGATGATGTCGTCTCGCTGTGGCCCCATTTGGGGTAGGGCCTCCTGCCCGACCCCAACTGGGCTCAACTGAGCTGAACCAGCCGAGAGCTGCCCTGCATCGTCAACAAAACCGTGAAGCCCCCAGCCATCATCGCCCACAGAGCTTGGCACGCCCGGCGATCTCGGTCATGGACAGCCGGTCGGGGCCAGAGCAGGGGCCGCCCCCTTCAAGGACAGCCGAGGAGAGGTAGGGGCGCAGGCCTCCTGCCCACGCCCCCTCCAGAACCGGCACCGCCTCCCGCGCGTGGCGCGTCCACCAAGGGAGAAGAAGGGGCGGTGGCCACCTGCCCACGCCCCCCCCCCCCCGAGCCAGCAGCATGAAGTACGTCCGCAGCGACGCACGTCATCACCGAACTCCTCGTCCGCAGAGAAGCAACATCCAGATCAAGGGCAGTAGGAGAACTGAGGGCCTCCTGCCCATGATCCTCCCCACCCTTGAAGCGAAGCTCAGCAGTCCGACCAAGCTCCGTCCCTGAAAACACCATCGTCCCGGAGTCAGTCCCCGGAGATGCAGGTATCGTCGGTGACACATTTCCAGAAACCAACACCAGCGGTAACTTGAGTTCCGCCGGATCGTCCGTCTCCACCCGGTTACTCCATAGCCGACTAGGCGCCGAACACGCACCAAATGACCCAAATCGATGTGTGTTCATCAGAGTCGAGGATCCAAACTATCCCTTATCAGATTTATCTGCCTTATCGGACAACGAAGCCGGCCCCTTAGCCGTCTCCCGAGCAAAGGCTTTCTAGCTCCTTATTCTCGATCCTGGGGCCCCATCCCCTCGGCCGTATCCATATCCTAAGTGTCATCCCCTCCCGAGGTGTCAATGTATCCTCAATCTCAATCTCCAGACATACGTGACTTGACATACGCCCGATTGACCACATCCAGTACACACTCAACACTGACGACACCGCATAACAACCTCGCGGCCCCATTAGCTCAAGTGAAAGGCATGTCTACCTTCACCATGTTGCCAATGAGAGATCCCAAGCTCCATGCCACTAGGAAATGATCGAGCAGTTTAGGTGGCGCACCGTAGAACCGCACCCAGACCTGCTCCAACGGTGTACCCTCTGGATCCTTCTGCTTCCATTCGTCAAAGGCGGCTATGATGATACTAGTACTCGACACTCTACACATTCCCCACTTAAGGATGTGCAACTGATCCTCCTTAGTAGGAAAGTCGACCTTGTAAGTCTGGTCCTCCAACTTATCAAGGTTCCACTGATAGTTACCCGGTACCAACTCTGAGGTCTGTTAGCACTCAGTAATTGTTTCTAATCAGTTGACGTGTAAGATTGTAGGACATCTCATCTCTATGTTTACTTCTGATCTTTTTGTCCGATCCCTTTTAGTAGGCAATGATTGTTGGAGCCAGCAGGAAGATCCAGTGTTGGCACTTCTGTTTGGGCCTTTTATCTTTTGTTTGCTCGTGGGATGCACCGCCGTTTAAAGCTGCGTACATTTGGGCTCATAAGTAGTATCTGCTTCTAATTCGGAAGTAAGTTTGAACAATGCCGTGCATGGATATAAGAAGTATCCGTGTTGTGGTTCTGCACCTGGAGTTGGGGCCCATCTTGGGAGATTGGAGGGCGACATCTCAGTTTGATTCCTCCTTCTTATTGGCAGCAAAAGTTCGTGATTGTGTTGTTGGCAGTCTGTACTACCTATCATCTAATTGTTAACAAGTCTACATACAAATCTCTTCCCGTTTTTTGATAGCAACAAGTGGAAGGATCTACTTCGCAGCCGAATCCATTAGAACTCAGATTTTTGTATAAGTGGGAGGATCTGAGTTGTGCATGCCAAGTTCTCTGCATCCAGGTTCATGTTCCATGTCTTGTCCTTTGCTTTGGTACTTTCGAATTTTGTTGCCATTTGTTCACGTTCATATCACGTACTTGAATAACGTTCTCTTTGTCTACCTGTTTGTGGTCGCTGTTGTACAACGTACTAGAACTGCGGGTTATTGCTGTGACGCGTGTGGTCTAGAAACTGTGCAGCGTCAATGCGAAGTGGTGAGCTCGCTCGTGAAGATTCTATGGTGTAAGAACGCGTAAGTGAGCATGAACGATTGAGACATGAGGGTCTGTCAGAACTTAGAAAGTGGGGAAAAGATGTTCAGAGTTTTTAGTATTGTAAGACAAATAAAGTTGTCTATACAAATCAAATGGTAGTGTGACCCCCTTCCATAGCATATTGGTACGGTACGTCCGCTACCTAAGCAACACCTTCACGTCTTGCCAGAACTGTTCTTGTTATTCTTACCTGATATTTATGCCATGCTAGACATATTCTTTTTGTTCTTAAAAGATTAAAATCTAGATCTTATCCATATTCGCTTAACTCTTGGCTAAGGGTTACCAACTACGTAATGGTAAGTTCATGCTTGAGAAAAATCACAAAGCTACTTGTAAGTCTTCCTGGATGCCTCCAAGACCTAGTCCTGTTTGAGTCCCAATTCTTTTCAGTTTCGGCTGCATGTCGGAGATAATGGCCTTACCACTAACAAAAACTAATTCAACCAAATGGATCCAAAGCCAACAACGTACATCACAAACAAGGGACCGTGCTCGAAGAAACTCAAGAAACTGAGTGTATAAACAATGAGACCACTCGAAATGGTAGGTTACCCCCACCCACTCTAGCATAATGTAAAAATCAAAAGTCGTGAATTGCGCTATACCTCAAACTCATTGGACCTTTATAGTGGCATATGGTGGTGGTGGTAAAGGGGCGGTTGTTGTTTCATAAATCAGTGCACTTGCGTGTGTCTTGCGAGTGAAGAGGGACATAAACACGATTTATAGTCTAGTGGCAATGAGAAAAAATTTATGTCATCAGCGATTGGTTGGGATTTCTTTTGTTGGCATCCGGAGTGTTATGCTTGCATTCTCTATTGTATGTGTCATCATATCAAACCCACACAAGAATTGTTCATCTTTTTCACAGATAGGATGGTAGCATTTCAAATCTGGTTCTCCTTCCTAAGTTTTACAAATCCAAAACATGTGACACAACACAAAATTATCCAATGCTCGTGGTTATCACAGTAGACAAGATCGAGCCAGTCAGAATCAGGATGCTTTATGCTGGTAGCACTAAATGAGCTGTTAACAGTGCTTTAGAGCAACAAGCAATGCCAAATCCCATCCTTTGGATCCTCTGCAGTTTGCACAAGATGCATAGAGAAGAGCAAAAGTAAGATATGTTAGAAATGGTATGCGGGATTTGTACTAATGAACTATCAACCATCTCGATTAACAAACGGAAGGCGCTAGGGCCCTGGAAACAGTTATTTACACAAGGACGGGCAGCTGCCGATCCGCTTTTCCAGGCGGCTCCTTCCTCACGTGCCCTTCCCTTGCCACCGCTGGTAGTCGTCGCCGGGCTTGCCCGCGCGGCCGACGGATACAGCGGGGCTCCGCTCCCATCCTGTTGGGCGACGCATGGGCGATGCAGCGATGGCTTGACCTTGACACATTGAAGGCAGACATGGTGCAATGGGCGCAGCTAGGGCTGGACACGAGCCGAGCCGAGCCGAGCTTAATCCGAGCCTGCCTTTGACTCGCCATGAACGAGCTAAGCTCGGCTCGGCTCGCTAGTTGAACGAGCCTGCTTTGAAGGCTCGGCTCGTCTTGCATCTGGCTCGGTTCAGACCGAGCGGCTCGTGGGTGCCCTGCTGTATGTGTGCGCGCCGATGCAGTGTGCCAGTGCTGCAGTGCATGCGTGCGTGAGTCAGCTAGTGCTAGTGCATGCGTGAAGTGTGCATGCTAGCTGTCGGTGTGAGTGCGTGCGCGCCGCCGGAGGGAGCCATGGAAGTCATACCTGCTTGTGCTTGGGGCGGAGGACACTAGGGACTGCGGCGAGCTTGGCCATGAACCTCGGGAGCGACGAACGGCGGCGTCCGACGCGGCGCCGAACGGGCGCGTCTGCCGGCGGTGCCGAGAGAGAGAGAGATCCGTCCAACATCGGGCGTGGCGAGGAGGACGACGACTTCGTCAGGTCATGGCAAGAGCGGCGGCATGGCGGGGAAGTCAGGGTGCCGGCATCTCGTGCACGCACTCGCTAGGGTTAGTCAGGGGGTGCTTCGTAGTGGGCTTGGGCTGTTCCGTAGGTTGCTTAATGTATACACTGGGCTGCACATTTTCAAAAAAAAAAAAAAACTGGGCCGCGAAACGGGCCACCGAGCTGGACCGAGCGGAAACTAGCTCGGCTCGGTCGCCGAACGAGTCGAATATTCACAGCTCGGCTCGGCCTATTTCCATGTCGGGCCGAGCTGAGTCGGGCCGAGCTGGAGCGAGTTTCGGGCCGAGCTAAAAAGCTCGCTCGAGCGTCCAGCCCTAGGCGCAGCAGCGCGCCTCCCCTATGCAGCAGGAGCCATGCGACGGAGGACAACGAGCCAGCATCGCCATGTCGTGAAAGTTGGAGAGCCCGCTCATCGAGCCATGGTCGGCGCTCCAGTGGGATCAAGTGGTAGTGGCATGCACTAGTCAGCAGATGCAGCAGTCATCGCCCACACCACCTGCAAGGATTTGACGGTGGCCATGCAGCATATGTCGCAGCCGTTGCACGCGATCTGGCCTACCTGCTGCCTGGTTGGCGCTACACCATTGGATGCAACATTGCTATATTGTGGTTGCTAGAGAGGCTTGGACCTTCAGACTCAACGGGGTTCACGATAACGACGCATGACGACAGCCATGTCCTCCATCTCAGTGCTATATGTTGCCATATACGAGGATGGCAAAGGTAGTGGCGACCTGTGGTGACGTCGTCTGATGTGGATAAGTCATTGGCTGCCACTTGTTAGGACGAGGCGGGGTCGCCAGAGCATCCTGAACTCTGGATTTTGGTGGAGTCCGCGATCTTTCTCCCTCGTAAAAGTCTATGCCGTGTTGTGGCAAGCGGCTCATGTCGGGGCTTGACTGTGTACCCGTGTGGGCAAGGTCATGTCTCGCGTGGCATATCATGTTTGGGATTATGGTAAGTGGAGGTGACAATATGGGATGACTTATCGAGTACCTGGTCTCAAGCTCCGGGGTGAAAAACCTACAGGTCTAATCCTAGTTTGTTGTACCTGACAATGGTAGCGTTTTTACGCCGTTACCTTGTTAAGGGCATTGCTCGGAGTTTTCTCAGACTTGATCTTCAGGGTGAAAACCCACGATCTGGCCTTCGATGGTTGGATCCGGCAACGGGAGCAGTAGCGTGTTGTTCCTTTCATGTACGTGTTTCTTCTGAAGAATCTCGGTCATATTCCTTGTGTTGTCAAGAGTTGATTGGTATCTATGGTCGTTGTTTGATTGTTTTGGGTTTTTTTTATCCATCCGCCTAGGCATAGGTTCAGTCTTATATGACTTTGCTCATTGTCGGTGTTATGTTTAACATGTGTGCGTTGATGTTGGTTGTGTGCATTCTAGTTGTGCAGAGGCCAGACGTGTATTCATTATGTTGTATTCCTCGGTGCTACCCTATGAATCATTAAAAACGCCCTTTATCAAAAAATAACAATAAAAAAACTTTCTACTTTATTATTATTATAACATCATAATCCTCGTAATTAACATGTCCCTACCTGCATGTTTCTTAAAAATATTCTATTTACAAATAAATCTTCTCTTTTCGATAAATTACATTTTACGTGACACATAACATCGCATCAAGGAGATAACAGCATAATAAGTTTATATACGGCCTTCTTTTTTTCAATTTTTTAAAAAGAAGGATTACCCTCGGTCTCTGCATCGAGCGATGCACACAGTCATATATTATTAATGATGCAAAATCCAGTAGCCAAGTAACATCAACCCAGAAAGAATTCAAAAAGAAAACCCAAGGCTGCATGTCTCGCGACAGTAACTCCACCAGATAACCACTAACCCTATGATAAAGGACGAAATCAAAACAAAAATATACAACTCCTTTCCATATCATGCGGACCATTTTTTTGCCGAGTTACCACGTGTATCATTTGCAATAATTTAGCAGTGTTACAACAAAATACTGATGGCATCTCTATGGAAAGGACCAAAACCGAGAACACCTCGGAGCATTACACAGAAGACTCTACAAAGAAAAAGATAATACAACTCCTTCCAGATCCTTGAGTGCTCGTTGAATAGAGAAAGGGGAAGAAGGGCACAATTCATGCTTTGATAGAGCTCCATTAGAGCCTTTACGTACCTCTAGCGTAGCCAAGCACAAGGAAAACTACAGAATACCCCGCATGTTGATACGGGAATTGGTTGATAAAAATTTAAATTGATAACATTTTTTAGAAAAGAAGGATTATCCTGGCCTTTGCATCAAAATGATGCATGCCGCCATCTTTATTAATTATTCAACAGAACCAAACAAAATGAATACTAAGGTAAACCTAAAGCCAGCTTCTAGGCGAACAAAGTCGCTACACATACAAGTATAAGATGTGTCCTGTCATTAATAGACACCGTCTAATCCAATGGCCTCAGGAAGACGCCCGCGTGGCAAGCTGAGAGTACCAGCCAATCTAGGCGTCGCCTCACAATGCGCACTGCATGCGCACGCTCTATGGTCTGCCGCCGCCATCCTCTGTCATCCTTCTTCAGGAAAACATTGCATAGATCTTGCCAGCCACTTCTGCCGTCAATGTCACCACGATGCTAGGCAGCGTCACCAGCCTGCTGACAAGGAGACTCCGGAGGTGGAGAACGGGCCTGCCAACAAGCGTAGGCGGGGCAAGCTAGAACCGCAAGCGGCTCCAGCAGGCATAGACTTCATCAGCAGCCTCCCCGATGATATGGTGACAGTCATCATCTACCTCCTCTCAGTCAAATGTGGGGCGCAAACAACCATCCTTTCCCGGCGGTGGCGCCCCCTATGGAACTTCACCCCTCTCGACCTCTTCGACACCCACGAGTTCTGCCATGCATGGCTATCGCAACAGCTTGGATGCGTTCTTCATGATCCTCGGCAGTCACTCTGGCCCAACAAGAGGCCTTAGAATGGACAACTTCCCTTCCAACGGCAGGGACCGAGCCAAGCTTGATGACTGGTTCAGACCCCCCGCCCTAGTTCAGCTCGAGGAGCTCACTTTTGATGATGGGCATATGCGCTCATTGCCAACGTCCGCGCTCCGGCTCGCGCCCACGCTGCGCGTCGCCAAGTTCAGGAACTGTCGTCCCCCCTCCTTAATGACGCACCCGCTCTTATTCTACCACGACCGAAGCACCTCGAGCTCGTCGCCGTCTGCCTCTCAAACGGTGACATGGAGCGCCTGCTCCGTGGGTCGCATCATGAAAGTACCTTCGTCTTCAGGCGATCAATGGGTTGAGTACATTCCACAAGACCTCCATGACTCTCCGGGCTATTTATGTGTGTTGTTGGTTCGACAGGAAGACATCACAAGATGTGTACCACGGTATGGTCATTGAGGACACACCTGCACTTGAGAGATTACTTGTACTTGATAGTGTAGGTCCAACAAGAATCAATGTTATTTCTGCGCCAAAATTGACAGTGTTGGGCTACTCGTCTGACCAATACTCCGAACTTGTTATTGGATCCACACCCGTTCAGGCACAACAGCCGTCTTCTACAAATTAACATTATTTCTAATTTTGAAGATGTTTGTTCGTCTGTCATTCAGAAAATGATTCCGACAAGCCTGACCGCGAAACTGCGCACAGTGAAGGTCTTGGCACTAGAATCTATCGGCCCCAACCTGGAGCAAGTTGTCACTTTCCTGAGATGCTTTCCGTGCCTGGAGAAGCTATATATCGAGGTGATGTTCCTTTCCTGTTAAATGTTAACCATAAGGGAGCTCAATTTGTGACACCTTTTCCAAGTTTATAATGACAATGTACTACGATTCTTTTGAAGGATTTTAGTACATACATGTCTCCTTTTCCAAGTTTACAATGACAATGCTTGATCCATATGGTTACAATCCATATGCATTTCTCCTTTGGATTCATCAGTACTAGTCTTTTTAGGGAACTTTTCATCCACTCCAACATCTTGTGAAGATGGAAGATGGCATGTTAATGCCCATTTTAATCATGTCAGATCAAAGATGGCATGTTAGTGCATTTTACAAATCCTGCAAATCAAATAGGCCTATAGTAGTGTTCAAAACTGCATCTAGGCACTAACACGCTTCCTTCTTTTGTAGATAAGATTAGGCCCAATGGTGGATAATATGATACAATATAACAATCACGTCGAATGCCTAGATCTGCATCTCTCAGAAATTACTTTGAACTCCTACCAAGAGACCTTACAGGAGATTATATTCGCAAGGTTCTTTGTTGTCAGAGCAAAGGTGCTGAAAGTAATGAGGTTTGCCCTACATTTATTTTGGAAAAATGAATGGTTTGTTGATCAACGCCGGCGCCTGCGGCAGAATGGAATAGGCTCCAAAAATGCTGAATTTCATTTTGAAACTTCAGATGACAGAGTAATCGGAACTCATCGTGTCAACCCCATACATGACTTCTTAGTGGCTGACCCCTTTGCAAAAGCTGTGAGGTTTCGAAACCAGACTTAGAAGTGGCAATATTAGTTTGAACCTCTCTGATATCCATGTTCAGTGGATCAGCGCGAGCGTTTGCAGCTGATGAGCTGAATTTCATTTCTAATATCAGTTTGAACCTTGTAATCTTCGAATTTGAGCCATATAACTCTGGAATTTGAACCTTGTAATATTTCGAGCTTTTGTGGTACAATCGTTGAAATGGCATCGTATGAGACTCGTATATTGGTAGCACTATTTTGAACTTAATATGCAATGGTCTTATATTTGATTTTATTAACCATTCTCGAATTTGTTTACCTTGTCGACCTCAGAGCACACGATCTGTATAGCTAACTCGACTGCGATCTTGGACATTATTGCACACATTTGGTTTCTTCCATCGTGTGCCCTGTAGAGCGCAGAATTAATTATCGCACTCGAGTGTCCATCACCACCCTTCTGTGTAACATTTACCTCATCACCCACAGGTAAACTTACGACTGAGGTCATTCCACACACTTCATTTTTACAAAACTTTTTGAAAATAAACGCCCACGATTTGTCCCTCTTCTAGCCTACGCGTGGCAAACCAAGCCGGGCGGGAAGCTTGCACGGTAAACTGCGCGGTAGCGCTGGAACAGGCTCACCGACGATACATTTCGCGCCTCTTCGAGCCCACGCATGGTAAAACTGAGGTGCGGTGTTGTCAAGCGCGCACGGGAATCCTCACTGCGGTGCGGTGCTGTCAAGCGTGCACTGGAATCCTCCGCTATGAACGTCGTGACAAGCCGTGACGATCAGACTGGCTGGCCCCCATTTGTTACAGCGGCTATTTAACCCTTGTGTCTCTTCAACCTTCCGATCGCGCTCCACCATTGCAAGAAGCACACCCACCACGACAAATTCTGAGAGAGTATCCTGCGCGGCTCCAATGGCGCTCCGAGCGGCTGCCGACGACGAGCAGCAGTCACCATCCATGTCGTGGTGGACACCTACCGATGGTTTGAGGAGCTCTCAGCGGTGTACACCAACCACCTGGTCTGGGTGGAGCACTCCATCCGCATCATCGAGTTGTTGCTTGCTGACGAGAAGTACAAGGTGGTCGGGTTCGACATCAAGCACACCCGCGCTCGTGCCGGGTCTCGTCCCAAGGTCGTCGTTGCCCAGATGTGCGTGGGCCACCACGTCCTCGTCTACCACGACTGCCTGGCCACAAGGCCTTGCGACCGTTTCACCAGGTTTGTCAACAGCCCCCACTACATGTTCGCTACGGTCGACATCACCAACGATGTCAAGGTGCTCAAGAATTCCGGCATCGCCTGCCAGAAACTTTTCGACATCTAGGGCCAATACAAGATCTGGGGCAGCAAGGAGCATGAGAAGGACTCACTGGTTCACCTCGCCGAGGCCATCATCGACCCTTACTACATAGACATGAAGGATTCCTGCAACGACGACAAGCGTGCCTGGCACTCGGCCTGGATGAAGAAACTCGACAAAGATCACGTCGTGTGCGCGGTCAAAGAGGCGTACACGTGCTACGACATGTACAGGTGGATCATTGACATGAGGAAGTGCCTCCTTCCCCAAAACAGCGAGGGATCCAGCCGGAAGCAGAGCAATGGCAAGCATAGTCCCAACAAGAAGTAGATGATTAGATCCTTGTTTCTCCTAGTTTAGTATGCATGTAATTGCTTACTTTGGTGTGTGAAAGTGTTATCTGTGTAGTCACTTGTCTAATTGTATGCTTAATTTGGTTATCCAATGCTGTCTTTTTAAGTATATTTGTAGATGCTCTGTAGACAGAGAAAATCACATCGCACACGGACTACACAAGGGAACCCGTTGGTGATGATTTCATCAATCACTGACGATTGTATACCAGCAATCGTTTTCTCACAACACACACAGCTTGTTAACAGGAATGTTGTTATCGGTCTTCCCACACATTTCTGATTACAGACCTGTTTGCCGCATATCACACACATCTTGTTAAGTTGAACCATTTCTGTTCTCTTGGCTCAACGCAAACAGTTCATATGAGTGAACTGTATGCGCCGATATCGCATTACACCTTCATCTGGGTGCCCGTTTACATTGTTCCGCCTCATCACAAACAGTTCATCCGAGTGAACCGTATGTTGTGTATCGCACACGCCTTCATCTGGCTGCCCGTTTCTTTTGTTTTTCCTCATCGCAAACAGTTAATTAAACTGAAACGTATGCCCTGCATCGCACATGGAACCAAAATCTGAACCGTGTTTGATGCATACGTCATCGCAAACGTTTTGGACATTTTTTACGGTTCTCTGACACCACCATTTGCGATTATTGCATCTCACACAGTTTCTCGAAGGGTCTCTGATTGTAGTGTCGCCTTAGCAGCATCCTGCAGTAGTGTAGATGAATCAAATAAACAAACCATTGTAACAAGTGCTTACCCATCGGTTTGTATTGCCTCGTGAAACTGCTCTACGACCGTCCATTTTATAACATTGAGATTGTGCCACTTATGATCCCTGTTAAACTCCGGACTATGCTCTACAAGTTTCAGACGTTTCTCGAGTCCTAGTAACTATTTTATATATGATAAATATTAGGAATTAAGGCAACCAAAACATATGTTAAGATGAGCAAAAACAAAAGATAGTTACCGTAGTAGCAAAGTCATTGTGTTTGACCCGAGAACCAAGTGAGTCCAATACTTGAATCTCACGTTTTTTGGCATTGGCGACTGCTAGATACCAATGGTAGCCCGGAATGTTAATCGAAATGAATAACTGGTGTAAATATCATACAAGTCGCAGTTACAATTATATATAATAAACATTAATAAACCATTATACTTATGAATAAAATAAAAACAACACATAATTATATGAATGGATAACGAGACAAGACTAACCATATCTTGTTGTAGATAAGTATTAACATGATGCACGATGTGACGATATTTTGATGGGTCTATGTCTTTTTCTCCGTCTTCTTTTATCTGTCCAGATACAAACGTGCTAATAATGTGTACCTTTTTACCCGCCCTGTCTCGTAGATGGTCGTGAGCAAGCATGCACACTACTAGGGAAAACCCTAGCAGTAGCGCTGGTTTTGTGCTCACTAGTAGCGCGGGTAGGCGCGCTACTAATAAGGCGCTACAGCTACTGCTTATCGCTAGCAGTAACGCTGCCTTTAACGCTACTGCTAGACGAATAGCTGCAGCGTTTGTTCACCTCACGCCATCGCTAATGTAACTACTGGCAGCGTGTTTTCTCTCCATCGCTACTAGTATTCTTTTTTATTTTTTCATTTTTAGTTTATTTATTTGCCATCGTACAAATATTGATACAATACCAGTTACAAGGTTTACATCATTATGTCCATAACAGTGTCAAATAAAGGTGGATTAGGTTCAAGTGGAGGCAATATGTGGTGCATGTCAAAAGTATACTACTAATCCAAACGTGATCTAGTTTGGACTAGTAGTACTTTCGATGTGCACCACATGTTGCCTCCACTTGAATCTAATCTGCCAGCATAAGATATTTAATCATCATCATGGTCATTACCACCAACAGTATTTATTTAACCACCACTAACACTAGCTAATAATAATCATCATAGTCATTACCACCAACACTAACTATTTTATCATCATAGTAATAGTGTAGCACATCATCATCCTGAAACTCATTTCTAGCTAGCTAATCACTCCTGCTGCTCTCTCTTAGGTAAAACAACATAAAACATGTGTAGCTCTCCTCCTTGATCAAGTTGGAGTATGCAGATGAACCTGTCTCCTAATCGTGGGTAGCGCCTCTGTTTGCTGACCCCTAGTACTTCAACGCTCCCCATCACATATTTGGTCCAGTCTTGCACTATTAAGCATCCGTCGCTAATCCTGAATGCACTAGAGTAATCTGTAGGATATCTTGGCCATAAGCTGATAATACTCATGGTACCTTTAGTCTCGATCCTATAAGGCACAACATTCATCGGGAGTCCCTGTTAAAGAACATCGTATGGTAACACAGTTAGCAACGAAGTTTAGCTTCAAAAATAATGTATGGAAAAAGATGCACCGAGGATAAATAGTAAAAATTTACCATCCTTCCTAAATAGATGTGACCGCAGTTCATTACGAACACTATTGGTCGCACGTTTTCAGTACTAACATTTCTAAATCTAGGAAGAAAATTTGTCTTGACAGTATCAAGATCCTCAAGCCATGAAACGTAATGACTTAGCTCCTCATAGCTTTAGTTCAGCCTCGGGACAGTAGTAGGTCCTGTCTACCAAGCGCTGGACATGTTTGTTTGCACCGAAATAAGCCGACAATACAAATTAGTTGTCAACTATTTTTGAATAAACAACATCAAAGACATAAATATGGTTGAGAAACTTACATAATGGTATAATCGGAGGCATCGCACATCGACCGGATGTTGGTATTACCTTCAATATCATCTTCCGGACGAATATCAAAGGTGATAACCATATCAGGCTCAAATGCATAAGTCTTGCATAGTGCTCGCCATGTTTTGCATCCAAAATAGGTGTAGTCGTCTGAATTGTGTAATTTTGCATGGAAAATATAACTATGCTCGGTCTTCAAATAAACTTTCTTTACCTCCATAGTATCACTGAAACCTATCTTATCCAATACAAAAACTCTTGCATGGCAGGGGATACGCTAGTAGAATAGTAAAAATATATATAAGTCGAAGCAAATGAAGCAGATGTCATGCTTAATTACGAAAAAAGACTTGTCGTTATGACTTCATCGTATCCACTTCAAGTTCTCGCCTAGCTTGATCTTTGAAGCGCCTATCATCATCTAAGAAGATTCTGTCGCACAGGCCGCGCTTGTCTTCGCAGTATTTGCAAATACCGAAATCCTTTTCATCGTCAGACATTTCCTATGTTCATAGTTAAAACATTAATTGAAAATCGATCGAAGACAACTACCAGGATACTCAACACACAAATCCGGGGCACTCGATATTTCCTACATATTCTGGCACAAGTCATGCCAAAATTCATGGTAAAATCCGGCATGACCTTTGCTAAAATAGGACATATCGGCGCCTGAAATTTGCCGAACGGAAATGAATCAACACTCCGCAAAACATAGGCCACTCAGAGGTGTAACCTGCAAACATGACCGCCACTTGGATATTGAGCAACACAAGATATACATTTCAAAAATATCTTATACGACTCAAATTAGCATGCATTCAATAAGCAAAAAGTAAATCATCTCATGCGTCCAGACATCGTCGAATATTATCACTAATACATCATGAATAGTGTCATACATATAACATCACTAATACAACTAAAACCCTAGCACATGACGGGTATCGGCGCGGTTGGTGGACACCCACAGAGAAGGAACTATCACGGGATCATAGCTCCAGTGAGATCCCTGGAGAACCTGCCAGGTATTGGAGAACTTGTGTTCCAACACAAACAAGTAGCGACGGACGTGCGCGTCCACCTCACTGACACGGTGAGCACCACCTCCGCGGAGTCCTCGAGCCTCTGGACCGTCATTGGCCCACGCGACCGCCACCAAAGAAGGTTCGGGTCAACGACAGGCTGGCTCCTTACCAACCTGCGCCCCCCGGGTAGGTAGCGCCTCCCAGTACCACCCGGCGGAGCCAGGTGCGGACATGGCCCATCTGGTCAAGCAGGTGTCGTCCTCCGCCGACTTCGGCAGCGAGGATGCGGGATAGGCATCGCCACGTCGATCTTGGGAAAAATTGCTTTAACTAGAAAATAGCAACAAGTTCTTACTAACTAGTTCTATTAATTCAACTAGTTCTTACTAAAAATAAACTTACTATAAATAAAAATATTCTAATACCTAATTAGTACCTAGTTCTTACTAACTAATTAGTACCTACGAACTACTGCCCTAATTACCATGTAATTTGATGAACCTATAAGGGTGGAAAGTGGTAGCGGATATTCCAATTATCCAACTATAAAGTGAAATAAGTGGTCAAATTTTACTCGTTTTATGATTCATCTTAGAAATTTGATTCGTTTCCACCCTTACATGAACCCTAACTCATTTGAGCCGCATCCGCATCGGACTTGTTTCCACTCTTACATGAACCCTAACTAATTTGATGCAACTAAAATATAAAGAAACCCTAGGCGAGGTAGGGAGAGGAGGAGCAGGCGTGCTCACCTCGGGTGCCTCACGACGAGGGAGGGCAGGCGGCGTCGAGGTCGGGGTCGGGGCTCCAGGCCACAGCGGATGGCGGCGTCGAGGTCGAGGTCGGGGCGGCGTCCTGCGGCGCGTTGAATCTGGGGTCGAGGCGGCGTGGGGTGTCTGGCGGAGAGCCTGCGGTGGCCGAATGCCACGGTGGCGGTAGAGTGTGACAGTTGGATTTGGGGAAGTTGCCGTGGGGAAGGGACGAACCCGTGGTTAAGTCGAGGTAACGATGGCCCGTTCGGGAAGAGCACTATCGCTACGTTAGCTTCTAGCTTTTACGGGATACACGCCATCGCTACTCCTTTCTCTTTTTCCCTTTTTCATTTACTTTTCTTCACATTTTATTTTTTCCTTTCACCTTATTCTATTTCTTTCATTTTCAATTACCTTTCTATTTGCTTTCCATTTAATTTTATATCCTTTAGCAGCAGCGAGTTTAATATGAAACGCGCTGCTACAAAGAATGTAGCGGTAGCGCGGTTCGTTATAGGTCGCTACTACTATGTGAAGCCTATCGGCTAAGCCGTGGGAATTTTAGTAGTAACGTGTTTAGGGCAGCACGGGCTACTGCTAGAACTTTATCTGCGGTAGCCTGTTTGCCCAGTAGCCATCGCTAGTTAGCACCAGCGTGCTTTTTTGACCCTCGCTGCTGCTAAAGTTCCGTGTATAAGGTTTTCCCTAGTAGTGGCAATATATGTAAGCATTTATCACCTGTAATCAACATTTAGATTACATTTATATTTTACGATATTATATATTGTTCATATTAGCAATTGGTCTTACACCATCATGTAAGAACATGTCTTTCATAAGGCATTCCAAATAGTCTGTTGATAACAAGGCATCTCCAATGTCCACAAACTTGGTTTTCTTGGGGGCGGACATGATTGATTCGATTACTGTAATATATCTAGGGGTACAAACATAGTCTGTCGATTTCATAAAAAAGTGAGCCAACTTAGTAAACAAAATGACCCAAATTAGTTGAATACAAAAGGCAATAACACAAAGAAGAGATTGAAGAAAAGATTGAAAAAATACCTTGTGCGATAACATTTAAATTGGCATCCTTTTTTGGTTTGTTATGAGATATCACCACTTCAACATCATTATGTTCTAAAAACTCGGTGAATTTCTGGCCCCTTTCAGCGACGTCGCTTCGGAACCCTCATTGGATTCTTTTTGTGCATCTCCAAAGTCCATATGTATGTCTCCTATATGCTGAAAAAAAATAATATAAAAATACACCTTTTGTATTATCATGTATAATATACATACAAACGAAGGTTAGCTATATGCACCTCTTCTGGTGGTGTTTCAGTGCGGTCTGTCATCATTACATCAGTGCGTATGTCGGACCCCATCACTTTATATCTATGATGAAATATAAATGATATTTTCTACTGTATCATATAATCACATAGTATAATATATAATAAAAACAAAAGTGAAACTAACACAACTATTTTATTTGTAAAAAAGAAAAACCTTTTTAATATTATTAGAAAATTATGTTACTTAAATCATTTTACTAACACAACAATTCAGGGAGAACAACCAACTATAATGTTCATATATAGATAAGTGGTCATCTGAAATTGCTTAAATTTTTTTAACTATTTATATAGGCTATGGAAAATTGTCCAACAAAACATAAAAACATGGAAGCAAACCAACATAAACCAAGCATATTCCTTTTTTTCTCTATTTTTTTGTGATACCCTCAATATATTTAATAAGTATAAAGACTATTTATTGTTATGAACCATGTTTAATGTATATATACACTTTTATTGTATTTGTGAGGTATATATATACTTTAAATATCTATATGTTATTTCGTTGAGCAAAATTTGCCATCAAAATCCCAAGTTAGCTATCCATCATGGCCCAACTAGCACCCAAGCTTACCCCCACCTTAAAAAACTAATTCTGAATAAAAAAATCTACCCTATCCCCAGCACTCTCTCCTCTCCTCTCCACCCACTCACCACCTCTCGCCCTCTCCCCTCCCATCGCCGCATCGCCGCATCTCCCGCACCCGCGCGACTCTGTCCAACAACCACTGCATCAGTCACATGAATCGGCGGGGCTTGGGGCTCCGACGAGCTGTGTGCGGCGTGACCGACGGGGACGGACGTAGCGAGCTTCGTGACCCGGGCGCGGGTGCTCGATCCGGTCCCATTCCGGTCGGATCCGCGGCGGTGCTCGTCTCCGGTGAGGTGGCAGGTGGGTCCAAAGCGGGGCGGCTCGATCTGCAACGCCAGCAGCTCCGGTACGCTGCTCCCTCTGCCCGTCGCCACCCGCTGGCTCCTGCTGCTCCCGCTGTCTCCCTCCACCTTGGTCCCCTAGTCGGAGTCGAGCTCTGGAGCACTCCCCGCGCCCCTAGTTCATCATACGAGCTTCCGCAGCACCTCCTCGTCACTTTGCCCAAGCCAATTTGGCCAGAGGAGCATGCTCTGCTCATATTCGACCATGGACGTAAGGGCCGTCCGCCTCGAAGCTCGCTGGCATCGCACCTCTCATCACCGGCGACCGCGCGCTAGTCTAGTAGGCACGAGAGGACATGGCCGCCACTCCCATAACGTCGGAGACCTCCGCCGTGCTGCCCTCCTTTAGCAATGGCGAGAGCGGAGCCCGTCTCCTCCGCTCTAGTTGGGAGGAGGAAGAGGACCAGAGAAAGAGAAGAGGAAAAGGTCCCGATTGCAATATTTGTTTTGACTCTAGTACCGATTCCTGGCTGTGCACACTGTGTTGATGCTGTCCGTCGTGCGTGTGACGTCTGTCTGTGCAGGTACGCGCTGGATGTGAACGCCGAGAGGGCGGAGGAGGCCGCGCTCGCGAACGTGGAAGACTTGCAGGTGGGGGACCAGGTTAATTAGCGTTGGAGGAGGCCGCGCTCGCGAACGGGGTATGAAAATTGGACGGCGCAGAGATTGTTCGGAACTGTCTCTAAATTCAGGTGTTTCGGATTTTAGCTTTTGCCTTTAGTAAAATAAGATTGCAAAATGCGAGTCAGGTTAGAAAAAGGCCCAAAAGAATCATAATTGCGCCGGTATCATGAATTTTATAAATGCCCTCCTGAAACCTGTAATATTTACCATTTGAGATCTTCATTTCCCATACGTTCTTCTTATGAAATTGCCACCGCCAGTTCTTCTAAACCCATTACCTTCCCTACCATGAATTGCTAACAAATCTTCCTGGATACCTCTAATGCCTAGTTATTTCCGATTTCCAATTTCAATCAGTTTCGACCCGTCTCGAGCAATCTAGCATCTCAGATGACCTCATAGAGATGGTAGTATTATCATCAATAAAACAAAACTTCAAAAATGGATTAAATCTTTGGACCACCACAAACAAGACACCGGTTCTTGTAAGATCCTAAAAAAATGTGTGAACAAGTGATCAAATTAGATCCTATACCATGGAACCAATCAAAAAGATGAGGCAACCCACCCACTATAGCATCATATCAAATCATTTTGGCTGTATAGGGTGGTGGTGGGTTGGTATGATTCTTTCGTTGTTGCGTTAATGAATGAGGACACACACGGCGCGTTGCGAGTGAAGTGGGACATCGATGCCAGTTAATGGCTGAGAGAGATAGGTATTTAACTCCTTGCATGATTATTGATTGGTTGACATTGTTTGGAGTTTCCATGATGTGCTTTCTCTATAGTGAGCTTTTTCAAATTGTAGGGCCATCTTTGAAAATAGGAGCCTGATGATTACGTCGTTTTATTTTCTGTAGTAGATAAAGCATTGAAGAGTAGGAGTGATCAATAGACACTCTTATAAATGTGATTCTCCATGAGACACTCAAAAGGGCTTGACAGATAGCTTGGCGATGGCTCTACACATGTTGTTGTTGTCTAGCCCTAGCTCTCCTCCTCACCTGAGCTCTCTCTCTCTTTTTCTCGCACGGACGTAGAAGAAAGAAGGGGGAAGAACAAGGAGAAGACAACAGGATTTGCCCGGCGCATGAACGCCGCCGGCCGCACGAACGGCCACTCGATTTCTTTCCTGAGCATGTACTCTGGCTCAGCGCATATCGCAGCAACCAACCAGTACACAGGCCGGGGTATTTATACCCGAGGCACATACACGCACAATGGCCACACACGCATGCACGCCCCAGCCACACCGCAAGTCACGCACGCACACATCGGGCACTACGACATGACCGGCCGGCTAGCATGACCCGGCCAACCATCTAGCATGCAACTAACTTCCTCCGGCCGCGCGCACGACGCACCTGACTCCAACAGATCGCAACGGCCCCTGCACATGCAGCTCCTCCACGCCACGAACATGAGCACGGGCTCACGCGGGACACACATGCGCTACGGACTCGACCTGGTGGTCTTCACGCCGGTCGCCATCACCACGTGCATGGCTTATTGCCAACAGTTGTGGCCTTCCCTTTCTTCACACACAAAAACTATTCCAGTAAATCTAGAAAATATTATATACTTTTTGGAATTTAAGAAATTAAGGGAAAAATATATGTTTAAAGTGAAATTATTAAATCATAGGCTTTGTTTTCGAAATTGTTAAGAACTGCTAGACATTTTTTTTCAGCTCTACTCTTCGGAGAACCCTAGTTTCTATACCTATCCTCTATGTGTAAACAAGTAACATATCAAGTCGATTACATGCTAAGATTGTGCATCTTTGCATGTACAAAGGTTTCGTCGAGTTCTGTTCTTCACTGGATGTGATGTGAGAACTCAGTGTTCGCTCAATTTCTAAGAATTACTCGAGGTTCATAATTACCGGACATGCACACACAGAGGGAGGCCTAATTTAGTTATGTTTCCATGATGGCATGATCACTACTGGAATTTTCTCGTAGATTGTTCTACCACCCCACTGGTTTAAAGCAATATCTAGATAGGTAGCAGGTGCTTTGGCTGAAGTTTGTTCGGGTAAAACTGCAATGGCTGAGATGAATGGAGAACTTCATACTTGGCATGCCTTAAACAACAATAGAGACAAATGATTTATTTAGCATGAGTCTGTTGGGATACGAAGTAACAAAATAATATACATGTAGTGCCATGTGATTTCAGGGTGATCGCGCTGAGAAGGTTGGTGTAATTGATAGTGAGTATGCTGCCCATCAAGGGATAGCAATACATTTTGATAACGGTCATGTACCAGCAAGGTCTGTTTATCATAATATTTATTCGGAAGAAAAACTTATGGCTATGTGTACCAGCAAACTCTGGACCATCTTCTGATCTTTTTTGTTCACCTACTGACATGCATCATTTATTTTGCCTAGTTATAATTATTCGAATAAAATTTAGGACTACATGCTTCTCAGCTTGTTATCATGTTATGTGTGAAAGAGACCTGAAAACTAAAGTCTGTTCTTGTGTTCATTGTAAGGGGAATTCTTCTTTTGATCTTATTGCTTCATACCAAGTTGATCTCTAGAAGGTTCTGTGAGTTTCTCGTCGACAACCACTTGGCACGTAAATATTTCAGGATGCGTCAAACTCCAGTCTATTTGCTTGTGATTCTAGCCAACCGGTCCCGAATTAATGTTGACCGTCATGGACCACGCAAAAGCATTTCCCATAAGTGGGTTTGAGGTGGAGGCTTTGATTGTTGTTTCTTAGTAAGTGATGGGAACCAAGAGAGGCTCGCCATAAAGGTGGCCCATGATAGGTGGTCACTCTTTCAACTACTCAAACATTGTTTGAAACGTCCTCAATTACCTTCCACCTAGAATTTATATTTTTTTCTGAAGTGGACCAGGATACCAAGATAATAGAATAGTAATTATCCAATCTCATATCCAAATTGATGTGTATATTTTTCCATGTGCTGCCTCACTTCCCCAAAGCAGAAAAGTAAATAAAAATCACTCTTGCCGAAGTTGAATTTAGGTCCGACAGTTGCTTCTTTCGTATCTCATAAGGAGCCTGCCTTAATTGTGTAAGCTTCAGACTCAGCTTGTTAATGTTTTTGGCTTCTATGCCTTTCGTCAACTTTAGCAAAAAGGGATGTGTGCATCGTATTGATCCAGAGGCCAGGAGCTCTAACCTCCTTTTCGAAAAAAGGTCCGACTGGACCTCAAAATAACATAAAAAGGAGTATTATGATGTTTTTTGACCTACTCAAGGTCATGTTCCTTAAAGATAATGCGTCATCCACATGTAGAAAAATGGAGAGATCCTTATCTATAAGAAGGGGGGGGGGGGGGAGGCATCCTATCCTTTTCCCTATAAATGAAGATAGCCAACATATCCCAAATTGTACCCAAAAGCACCCGTCGCCCACACACTACGGGCACCCGTCACAAAGTACTCAATCCATCCACTTGGGTCCGAATATCTTCATTTTAAGAGTCTGCTAGAGATGATACCATTTCACCATGCCATGAGTGTTTAAAAATCTTCTTTCTGGATAATCATGTTCATATTCTTTTTATGCAATTCATGTATAGCTTCTGTAGAATTATTCCTACTTGACCTGAATGTTTATTGACTAGATTGTAGTAACAAACACTGACCGGTTAGTTTTGGACATTCATGAAATTATTAGAGCTTAAGTTCAAAACAAATGACCCTATATTGTTGAATAAATTTTGCAACACCATGATGTGAGCATGAACGATGAAGTTCCTTAATTTTCCGAGTGGCACTCTCAGGTCTGTCAACCCCAATAATTGTGTCTAACCAATAGATGTACAGGATTGTACGACATCTCATCTCGATGCTTTTCTACATTACTTGTGAGCTTCTTGTATGTGCTCTGTTGATCTTTGTCAGAAAATGATTATTGGAGCCATCATGAAGATCCAGTGTTGGCACTTCTGTTTAGGCCTTTTGTCTTTGTTTTGCTCTGGGCTGCACGGCTGTTTGAAGCTGTGTGTGTTAACTGAAGAGAAGTTTCAATATGAGGTTTAAAAAAATTTGGGGTGATAGGTTGTCTATCTGCTTCTAATTCCGAAGCAAGTTCAAACAATACGGTGATTGGATGTATGAAGTATCCATGTTATGGTTCTGCACCTGGAGTTGAGGCCCATCTTGTGAGATTGGAGGGCGACATCTCAGTTCAATTCCTCCTTTTTATGTTCAGAAAAAGTTTGTGAGTGTGTTGTTGGCAGTATGGACTACCTCTCATCTAATGGTTAACTAGTCCACATACAAATCTCTTTCCTTTTTTGATAGCAACAACTGGAAGGATCTGCTCGCACCTGAAACCATTAGAACTCAGATTTTTGTATAAGTGGGAGGATTTGAGATGTGCTTGCCAAGTTCTCTGCATCCAGGTTCATGTGCATGTCTCGTTCTTTGCTTTGGTACTTTCGAATTTTGTTGGCATTTGTTCACGTTCATATCACGTACTTGAATAAGGTTCTCTTTGTCTACCTGTTTGTGGTCGCTTTTGTACAAAGTACTAGAACCGCGGGTTGTCACTGTGACGTGTGTGGTCTAGAAACTGGTGCAGCGTCAATGCGAAGTCGTGAACTCGCTCATGAAGATTAGATGGTGTCAGAATGCGCAAGTGAGCATGAACAATTGAGACATGAGGGTCTATCAGAACTTAGATGAGGGGAAAAGTTGCTCAGAGCTTTTAGTATGGTAAGACAAATAATGTTCTGTATACAAATTGAATGGTCGTGTGATCCCCTTCCATAGCATATTGGTCTGGTATTGCATCCGCTACCTAAGCAACACCTTCATGTCTTGCTAGAACTATTCTTGTTATTCTTACATGAAATTTTTGCCAAGCTAGACATATTATTTTTGTTCTAAAAAGATTAAAATCTAGATCTTATCCATCTTCGCTTAACTCTCTTGGCTAAGGATTTCCAACTACGTAATGGTAAGTTCATGCTTGAGAAAAATCACAAAGCTACTTGTAAGTCTTCCTGTATGCCTCCAAGACCTAGTACTGTTTAATTAGGTCCCAATTCTTTTTAGTTTCGGCCGTTTCTCCTACATGTCTGTTGATCTCACCAAGATAATGGCCTTAGCACTAACAAAAACTAATTCAACCAAATGGATCCAAAGCCAACAATGTACAGCGCAAACAAGGGACCGTGATCAAAGAAACTCAAGTAACCGAGTGAATAAACTATGAGACCACTTGAAATGGTATGTAACCCCCACCCCACTCTTGCATAATGTAAAAATCAAAATATTCATGAATTGCTCTATACCTCAAACTCATTGGACATTTATAGTGGCATATGGTGATGGCGGTATAGGGGCGGTTGTTGTTTCATAAATGAATGCACTTGCGTGTGCCTTGCAAGTGAAGAGGGACACAAACACGATTTATTGTCTAGTGGCAATGAGAAAAAAAAATTGTCAACACCGATTGCCTGGGATTTCTTTTGTTGGCATCCGGAGTGTTATGCCGGCTTTCTCTATTGTATGTGTCATCATATCAAACCCACACACGAATTGATCATCTTTTTCACAGAAGGATGGTAGCATTTCAAATCTGGTTCTCCTTCCTAAGTTTTACAAATCCAAAGCATGTGACACAACACAAAATTATCCAATGCTTGTGGCTATCATGCATTTAGATTGTGGATCAACTTTAAGGAACTCTAACTCAGCAGCCAAGATCGAGCTAGTCAGAATCAGGATCCTTTATGTCGGTACCACTAAATGAGTTGTTAACAGTGCTTTAGAACAACGAGCAAATGCCAAATCCCATTCTTTGGATCCTCTGCATTTTGCACAAGATGCATACAGACGAGCAAAAGTAAGATATGTTAGAAATGGTATGGGGGATTTGTATTGTACAAATATTTATGAACTATCAACCATCTCAATAAACAAATGGAAGGTGTTGGGGCTCTTCTAACTCTTTTCCTCTACTAAATCACAGTGAACAACTTTCTACTTTGTTATTATAACATCATAATCTTCGTACTTAACTACATATCCCTACCTGCATATTTCTAAAAAATATTCGATTTACAAATAATCTTTCCTTTTTGATAAATTACATTTTACTTGACTGGTAACATCGCATCAACGAGATAACAACATAACGAGTTTATAGCCGGCCTCTTTTTTTTCTTTGTTTTTTTTAGAAGAAGGATTACCCTCAGCCTCTGCATTGAGCGATGCACGCAGTCATATATTATTAAGGATGCAAAATCCAGTAGCCGAACAACATCGACCCAGAAATAAATCAAAAAGAAAACCCGAGGCCACATGCACTAACCCTATGATACAAGACGAAATCAAAACAAAAATACCCAACTCCTTTCCATATCATTTTGGGTATTTTTTGTGCCGAGTTACCACGTGTATCATTTGCAATTTAGCAGTGTTACAACACAATGGCATCTCTATGGAAAGGACCAGAACTGAGAACACCTCAGAGCATTACACAGAAGACCCTACAAAGAAAAAGAAAACACAACTCCTTCCAGATCCTTGAGTGCATCATCACCATTGCTCGTTGAATCCAACCTCCGCTACCTAGAGAAAGGGGAATACGGGCACAATTCATGCTTTGAGGGAGCTCCATTACAACCTTTATGGACCTCCAGCATAGCGTACCATATGGAAAACTAGATAATACCCCGCACGTTGATGTGGGAACTGGTTGACTGAAATTTGAATTGATAACATTTTTTTTCGAAAAGGAGGATGATTCCGGCCTTTGCATCAAAATGAAGCGTGCAACTAGCTTTGTTAATTATTCAACAGAGCCTAACAAAATGTATACTAAGATAAACCAAAGGCCACCTTCTAGGCGAATAAAGGCACTACACCTACAACTACAAGTGTATAGATGTGCCCTGTCCGCATCAACATACACCATCTAATCTGGTGGCCTGAAGAACACGCCCGCCTGGCAAGCTTAGAGTACCAGCCGGTCTAGGCGTCGTCCCACAACGCGCAGTGCATGCACATGCTCTATGATCCGTTGCCGCCATCCTCCAACATCCCACGTCAGGAGGAAACATTGCATAGATCTTTCCAGTCACTTCTGCCGTCAACGCCACAATGCCAGACAGCGCCACCAGCCTGCGCACGTCCATCAAACCACGTCCAACACTAAGACTCCACCGCTCCACGCCGCCAAGACCCACCGTCTTCAATGAGGTCGATGTAAATTGCCACTCATGAGACTAAACTGCATATGCTCCTAGATCCATCACCGAAGAGGAGACCATCGTGTCAAGGGATGATGAATGGAGGCGATTTATTTGTTACCGCTAACACTAGCCTTTGTCGAAACCCCATTTACGCAAGCACCTAAGCATATTGTTAGCTGCACCTGAGGCGATTGGCGATCCTTTCACCCAATGATCGTCAGGTTATAGGAAGCCCATAGGGGCGGCATGAGAATGAGACACAAAAAGCGAGGTCGGGCTCTCTCTCTCTCTCTCTCTCTCTCTCTCTCCCCCCCCCCCCCCCACGTGAGCATGCTTGCGTGCTTTGGGAGGATAGGAAAGAGCGCAGTTGGCTTTAAAAGGTGCTCATATGATCATGTCATGGAATTTTTCATTCACCTTAAGAGATTTTTAATGAGAGTTGTTTTATGGGAAAGGAAGAACTATGCTTGTGTACCTGGTAAAATTGAACAACCTGTTGTAACATCGTAAACAAATATATTTCATGACTATTCTAGCAACTTCCAATATTATTCAGTTAAGCTGAAAGCGGTAAGTGGATCTAACGTAGAAAGGCATTGGACATGTATCGAAGTAAAGTAAATTCATGTGCAATGGGAGTACTGCGATCATTGATTCATAGATCAGTGCTCCCATTATACGCTACTAGACTATTGCTGCTCGGGCATTATAAACACCATTGCTTCTTACTCCAGCTTTCCATGTTGCAAAGGCCACAACAAACACTATTGCAAGTGCACCCTTTTCCTGGTCTCTATCTACATAGTACTTCTAAAGTGTGGATGCAAGAATGTGAGTTTTCATGTGTATGTGTGGGATTGGAAGACATTGGGAAAACCGTGCAAGATACAAACTGATATGTAGGCATGTAACAAAGGTTGTCTCCCACTACGCATCCTGCTTTCAGCTCACGAGGCAACCGGGCCTTATTTCCCCTCTTTCGAGCACCTACACATATCTTCCGTGTTTGCCAACACTGTCGATTATGATTCCTTTATGGCCAGTGGGTAGGCCCAAATTGAGTTAGTTAACATGCGGGGTACACATCTATCCAAGGTTTAACCACAAACTACTGCCACATAAATTCCTTTGCTTGTTGGAGTGAATACTCTGTTCGGATAGAGGGAAGAGGCGACAAAGCATGCAGGTTCCACAAATATAACTTTCTTCTCTTTATGTGCGAGGAAAACAAATTTGAAGCATGCAAGCATCTAAAGGAGTTGTCACCAATAGCCCCTTTTGAAACGTCATTGCTTCATTTTTTTAGAAAAGGAGGATGACCTCTCACCAAAGCCTAACATGAAAACATATGTTGCTACTCCTATCTAAAGTTTGATAATGATAATGTATTGATCGATGCCTCAAGGGGCTGTTTATATAAGTACAAAGTCTTGGAGTCCAAGAATACTAGAGATAGGTTACAACTCAAACTACCGAAACTTAACAATCTGAATATACTCTAATACCCTCCCGCAGTGTCAACATCGGGTGAAACGATGTTGAGACTGGAGAGTATGCCGATGAAGGATGCAGTGGGGAGCCCCTTTGTGAAGATATCAGCAAATTGCGCACTCGTTGGAACATGTAGAACTCAAACCTCGCCAAGAGCCACTTTTTCACGAACAAAGTGGATATCTATCTCAATGTGCTTGGTGTGACGGTGCTGAACTGGATTGGATGCCATATAGACTGCAGAGATATTGTCACAGTAAACAATGGTAGCACGCTTGATTGGTCGATGAAGCTCCACGAGAAGGTGCCGGAGCTAGACGGTCTTGTCGACGGCATGAGCAACAGCCCTATACTCAGATTCGGCGGGGGACCTAGAAATTGTATCCTGCCTTTTGGAAGACCAGGAAACAACATTATCACCCAAATAAGCATAATGACCGGATGTGGATCGTCGAGTGTCTGGACAACCTGCCCAGTCTGCATCAGAATAAACTGTCAAGCTTGTTGGAGAGGAAGAATTAATAAGGAGACCGTGATCAGGAGTGCCTGTGAGATAGCGAAGAATGCGTTTAACATGAGCAAGATGAGGAGCACGATGATCATGCATATAGAGACATGCTTGTTGAACGGAGTATGAAATATCAGGACGAGTCAGAGTAGCATATTGAAGAGCGCCTGTGAGGCTGCGGTAAAGAGTAGGATCAGGAACGGGTTCGCCAGCAACAGATAATTTGGCACAAGTGTCAGCAGGCGTGCGGCATGGTCGACAATCAAACATGTCAGCACGAGAGAGCAAATCAAGAACATGTTGACGTTGGGAGAGAAAAAGAGTGCAGGATGTGCGAGAAACATTGATGCCAAGAAAATGATGAAGAGGACCAAGATCAGTCATAGAAAACTCGTGGTGGAGAGAAGAGATTATTTGGTGGACAAAAGAATCAGAAGAGGCGGTGAGGATAATATCATCAACATATAATAAGAGGTAGGCAGTGTGATTAGAAGAATGAAAAACAAAGAGAGATGAATCAGATTTAGAAGGAACAAAACCGATGGTTTGGACAAAAGTAGCAAAGCGTTGAAACCAGGCTCGAGGAGCCTATTTGAGGCCATACAACGATTTGTTAAGAAGACAAACGAGGTTTGGCGGGGAGGGGTGTTCAAAGCCGGAGGGTTGCTGACAGTACACGGTTTCATTTAGTGTGCCATGGAGGAAAGCATTTTTGACATCTAGTTGGTGAATTGACCATGAAGAGGAGACCGCAAGGCTAAGAACAACACGAATGATGCTAGGTTTCACCACAGGAGAAAAGGTCTCATCAAAATCAATACCACTCTTCTATACAAAACGACCATGCCAACTTTCTTCTCCGCAATATTCTTGTTGTTCCATCTTTAATCAAAAACTTTATTTCCGTTCGCCAATTTATCATCGATAATCATGTTATTCTAGCGTTTGATCCCTTTGATTTATCTGTGAACGACCTGACAACGGGACAGTTCTCGCTCGCTACAATAACATAGGCGATCTTTATCCACTTCATGGCGCGCCTACATCCACTCCACACGCCATGCTTGCTTCAGTTGATCTATGGCATCGTCGTCTTGGTCACCCCAATAAATCCACTTCATGGCACGTCTACAGTACACCGGCCGGAGGCCAAGTATTCACCCAGATTTGTCCCATGAGCATCCAACCGACAACATGTGCACCGTCTAGACCGCATTCAAAGACCCGGATGTGGCCACCCAGATCCGGCGCCCATCCGCAACAGCACTGCCACCATGGGAGCCCTGGCACACCGGCCATTGCCTGCGTGTGCTACCACTGGAGCCTGGGAGGAGGGCCGCCACCCCACCTCGCCAAATCTTGAGAGTTGCCAAGAGGAATCCCGTGCGCTCGTCACCATCGCTGATCCGATCCAATCCGGTGCCATAGTCACCAGATCGCTGGCGCTGATCCGCCTTGGGCAGGGACACCGTCACGAGAGGCCTGGGCTTCACCTATCACCACCTTCCAGGGCCGCCGCCCCGGGTCGCCATCGCCACGAAGTCCTCCACGCCGCCGCATCACCCACGCAGACACCCCACGTTGGCGAGTCGCCGCGCCGCCGCATCCTGTGCCGCGCCTAGGCCCAGGGTGGTCAGCCCTCGGCCGGTCGGGCTTCGCCCGGTCGCGCCCTTGGGCGGTGGTGAGGGAGTGGGAGACAGGAGGAGGTGACCAGAGGCGCAGGTCGAAGGCCCCTCCCCGTCGCGTTGCCGACGGGGGCGGCGTGGAAGGGTTAGGTTTTGGGACACACAACGTCTCGCTTCATGGATGTTTGTATAAGAAATTGAACAAATTTGCGTTTGGTAGCCACCAGCTGCTGTGCATAATACGACCGAGCCTGTCCTCCGCTGCTGGGCTCTCCACGCCACGTGGATATTTTATACACCAGTCAGAGACGTTCATGGTCATCTTGATTCTGCAGGCGGCAGTACATAATATGAGCACGGACGCTTGGGGTGGTTGACTTGATCTGCTTCCATTTCGGAAGCATCTTTGAACAATGTGGTGCTTGGATGTATGCGGTACCTCCGTTGTGATCCCTGGTGTGAGATGTCGTTTGTGCTGCTCCTCTAATGTGAGAGTGAGATTTCGGAGACACAAGGATCGAGTTTCCTTCTTCCGTTTTGGTAGTAGCAACAATTGGGAGTGTGTGCTTGCAAAGTTTGTTTGCCCATCCAATTGAGCTGATTGTCGGCAATCAAGCTCCCGAGACTCGAACACAAACTACAAATTATGCGACCTCCTCTGCACTTTTGCTTTGCTCGAAGATATAAGTCATTTAACCCTGCATATCAGACCAAGGCCACTTCCGTAGCATAGAGGATCCAGGCGGTGGAGGGTGGCCTGTGGCTTCAGATTATTCGGAGGAAGTACCTTCGCGGGCAACCATTAGCGTTTGCTTCTAGGTCTGGAGGTTCCCAATTCTGGCAATCGGTGATATCTTTGCTGCCGGTCCTACGCATTGGGACCTCCATTCAGATAGGCTCTGGGTCTGCCACCCTCTTTTGGCTGGATAGATGGGCGGGACCCCGCCCCTTTGCAGAGCGTTTTTACGCCCTATTCTCTATCTGTGTTCGTCCACAGATCTCTGTGGGCGCGGCACTAGAGAACCTAGTCGTGATTGCCTTCCGTCGCACCTTCGGGGCGATCGAACTTTCGCAATGGGATGAATTACTTGAATGCATTGCCCTTCATCCTCCTTCTCTGGAACCGGATTCGCTTTCCTGGCACCTCGAGCCAAGCGGTAGATTTTTGACTAGATCCCTGTACTAGGCGATTGTGCCTACTCCTGGTCCAATGGAGCTCACGGTGCTCTGGGTAATCAAACTCCCCCTAAAGATCCGTATATTTTTATGGCAATGGGTTAGAGGACGCCTCCCCTCGGGCACTGAGGTCCGTAAGCGTAATGGACCCGGGGACGGTCTATGTCCCATTTGTCTGGTTCCGGAAGATTGCAACCACATCTTCTTCCGGTGCCCGGCGGCGCAGTTCTTATGGAGCTGCTTTCGGGAGGTAGTTGGGGGCACATGGTGCCATGACAATCTCCCGGACTTGTTCGGGGAGGTCCTCCGGCTCCCCGGGACTAGGCGCGCCCCTATTTGGGTCGCGCTAGGTACCCTTGCCTGGTCCCTTTGGTGTACCCGCAATAAATTAGTCGTCGAACGAGTGATTCCGTCCCGTGTGACTGATGTGATCTACAAAATGTGTGGCTTCTTGCAGCTTTGGAGACCGCTTAGTAAGCGGAGCGATCGAGCCGTCATCGACAACATCATGGCGGGTCTTCGTGCCTCGGCGGCGTCTTTTGCTCCTCCCCCGCCACCTCCCCTGCCCCCTCCTAAGCCAGATTAGCGCCTCCTAGTTCTCTCTTTTTTGGGGCTTGTCTTGCTGTGCCCCCAGCATGATTCTATGAGCTTTTGTACTTATAACTTGATGTTGGATGCTTGGTGGTATGCTTTTTAATATAAAGCGGGGGGAAACCCTTTTTGGTCGTAGCATAGAGGAACCTGGAGAGAACAAAGCGCCGCATTCATCCTCAGAGAAGAAGTCCCATGACCAATCAAATAAACTTGTGGAATCCACATTACACTGCACTGTAATTTGCAAAGTAAACTATTTGGACCATCTGATTGCAAAGTAAGATCAATAGGAGTAACACTAATGATTTTATTTTTTCCATCTTCCCCTACTATTATGAAATTACTTTTTCTACGGCGCAGATGGAGACATGCGTCGTCGGCGCAGCTCCTACGGCGACGTGGATTCGATCTTTGCATGCAGCTCCCAAAAAGAAATCGGATTGGGCCAGCAAGTATATGCAAGTGAATGGCGAGCTGTACCTCGTCGCCTCCAAAGTGCGGGGCTGCACCAACCTCTGCCGGGTCTACAAGAGCAATATCTTCTCTAGGAGGCCGAAATGGATCAGGGTGAAGAACACCCCAGGAGTGACACTGTTCGTGTCGAGTAATTTCACGAAGGTCGACAGTGAAGGAGCAGCAAGCGTCTCCGGATTCAAGGAGAATTCCATCTACTGCATGGACTATAGCGTGTACAGTAATCAGTTAAGAGTTAAAGATCATTGACGTTGCCAATGGGACGTGCGAGTTCCAGCCTTTCCATGGAAAGATTCAGGATTCATGTTGTTTGATTGTTTGTGCAGGTATTGGTGATTTGTGTGTTGTCTCCTACTGGATTGATACCTTTGTTCTCTAACTAAGGTAAATACTTATCTCTACTTTGCTGCATCACCCTTTCCTCTTCAAGGGAAAAACTAGCGCAAGCTCAAGAAGTAGCATGGGATGGTGTGCACGGCTCGGGTGCTCATGCAGTGGCGAGGCAGTGTTTCTCGCGTGGTGTCGTGTGAAGTCTGCATCGAAGGAAGACTTTCGGCCCATGGCCTGCGGATCAGAGGAGGGGGAGGCACTAGGGGGGCGGGGGAGTGGAGGTGTGGTGGGAGGTAGACATGGGCTACGCAGCTGCTGGATCATGGGGCAGGTTATGCTGGGAAGGAAGAACATGGGCGGGGATCGTGGGGTTGGTTGGGGTTGAGGTGGGGTGGATCATGGGGAAGAGTAGTGGGAGGTGGGATGGGGGTGAAGATTTCCCTGGTTTCCGTAGTTTGGCAGGGGTGGGGAGTCGGTGTTTGGTTCGGGGTGGAGTACAACTCGGATTTGTTGTATAGAATAATTAAGTGAATTTACTGAATAAGGTGTTATGGGGCGCTTCCGGTGCTCCAAGCGAGTTTGCAAGTGCATCACGAATCTGGTGTGCAACCTCGTGCATCACGTCGGCCTGAAGCTCCCGCTGTGCGACTCGGTCGACCGTGTGGAGATGGCTATGGTCATGTGACCACCGTCGGCTACAATCCGGTGTCAGAGTGGATAGAGCTAGGTGGAAACTACTATACCCCGATCATAGGAGGCACCCAACCTTGGCACACGAAATCCCACTCTTTGCGGAAAAAGTGAAAGTTCCACTTTTCTAGAATTGACTTAGACATACGAAAATATGAATGATTTGAGAAGTAGGATTAGAAAATACAAATAATATTTTCTGGTATTTAATTTATTTCCGTAGAGCATCTGATTAGTTTAGTGAAAATTGTTACTTACACTTTTAAGAAAAAGTCAATTGTGTTCTTGTCACATAAATATTGTGGACCTCACTAAAACATACAAAAACCTAAAAATAAATAAATTTACGTTCATATTTTATTATACTTGCATTTTTAAGTTCAATATATAAAACTAACTCTGAAATTTAGTTTTTTGTAGACTTCACTTGAAATTGTTGCATGGCACGTAGCCCATATAGTATCCTCATTCAGAGCATCACTTGTGCATACATTAGGATTTTCCACCATCGTCTCCTTGGTGCTATGGTCTAGACGAGTGCTGATTTTATTGGATGCTATTTTTATGTGACGCCGTCTATATTCAAACCATTTCTCAACCTGTTAGCATAAGCCTTCGTGAGGGTTTTGCTCCATGCCAAAACATTTGTACATGCAATTGGAAATTCATGAAATAGACGTACAAACCTGACAGAACGTCACATCTAGTTCTTGTGCCAAGCTTTCTTTATCAGCACGGCTAGGATATTGATTTATTTTAAATCGCTCATGTAATCTCTGCAAAAAAATAAAATGAATTTCTTGTGAATAAATCAAACTTATGATAGAAATCTTACTGGTTAAGCATGCTCAGCTTGTTCTATTAAACTATACAAGTAACGATATAGGAAAATGAATGCCATGGTACCTGATTAATTCATGGCCCATATTGTTTCTTCGGGCCTGTAGTATTGCTTCCGTTAGGGGTAAGCAGAACTTCTGCATCTTGCCCATTCACAAAACCGTGCAAACTTGGTTGAGACCTTTGCGGAGTGAATTAAGTTTATGTGTGGCTTTGTTTAGAAAAATCTTCAGTGTAACTTGTATAAGATGGTGCTTTCCCATAAGCCTGCTTTCGGTTTCAACATGAAGTGGAAATATTTCAAGTTTATTAGTGAGTGAAATACACATGTATGCGCACATAATAACCAAATTGTACATAATACTTGAGGCAGAGGAAGTACTTAGTAGAAAATTGAGGGAAATCGTTTAGTATCAGCTCAAATGCTAAATGAAATAACTAAATTCAAGACAGAGGAGCCAAGCAACGTATGTGGTACTATATTTTCATGCTATGTGTGTATGTCGTAGAGCAAGGATAATAGCAGGCTTATAGCCTGCTTGCATGGTAATTTTGCCTATGTGAAAGGGAGGGGCATGAAAAGTAAGGGAAATATGCTCTCATGAAAGAGCCCGCATGTACACATGCACTTGGGAAAATACAATAAATATGAAGACAACGAAAGAGAGAAGGTGGAAAAGGTACTAGTCTTATAGGCAACCATACTACATTGGTGATTATGAATTATAGCTATAGATGACATGGGAACATTATATAGCCAGAAGTTGGTTTTACTATTAGACATGCTTTAGAACTACCCATAGTTGGGCCTAACTTAGACTAGTAACGCGCATATGTTATTAGTCTATGTTACTACCTCTATAGTGGGGAGTAACATATGTGTAGTGTCATGCAACACTTCAATTGTTAGGTTCTAGACTCATCTTGTCTTGGTACGTGTGATGTTACTCATAGTGTGAGTAACATACTATGGTACCACATGCCTCTCTTTTCTCATTAATTATTTGTCACATCATCTATTTTGCCTAGATATGTGTGATGCTACCACTTATGTTACTCCCACTATGAGTAGTCTAAACACATACTCCAATCATTTTGAGCATTCCCCTGATGGCTTTTTAATTTTTTGAATAAAGTAATAATTCTTCTAGAAAGGCAAACATACATACCAAAAGCTTTCATGAAGGACAAAAACAATTATTAGAATAGGTGCTAAAATATGCATAGAAGCAAGTTGGGGGCTTATAACATACAGTTTTAGAGACTGAACCTGCTGTCTCGCTGAAACTGGTAAAACAACATATCGGTCCACTTCAAGATGTGAGGTAAGCCCCTTGCATGTTATCATTTAATAAACCATGAAACCGTCTGGATGCACTAGTCACGTTCACCTTGAGCTTTTGTGCGCAAATGAATTCACTTCATTTCGATCATCATTATCTTCTCTGACGGTGCTCTTCCCAGACCACTTTTCATCATCGCTTGAACCAGATGGTGCTTTCCCATAAGAAAGCTCCCGAGACTCGAACACAAACTACAAATTATGCGACCTTCTCTGCACTTTTGCTTTGCTCAAAGATATAAGTCATTTAACCCTGCATATCAGACCAGGCCACTTCCGTAGCATAGAGGAACCGGAGAGAACAAAGCGCCGCATTCATCCTCAGAAAAGAAATCCCATGACCAATCAAATAAACTTGTGGAATCCACATTACACTGCACTGTAATTTGCAAAGTAAACTATTTGGACCATCTGATTGCAAAGTAAGATCAATAGGAGTAACACTAATGATTTTATTTTTTCCATCTCCCCCTACTATTATGAAATTATATTTTCTTTTCTGCTAAGTACTCCAATGGAGAAAGATCAAGGTTTTCATAGTTTCAAGGTAACACACACCATTTCATCCAAATATATTTTAGAGGATGAAATTGACAGAGTATGAGAAGAAATAGACATAACCGTCAGTTTTTATAATAGTTCATTGCACCTCAACTCTGAACTTGAACACAAGTGAAGCCGCATGGTTAATGACTCAACTTGGACAACAACTTCGACAACTAGTACATATCTTCCCACATCTAGGGACAAACTCGCACTGATATACTGCTGCATTTCTACATCCGCAATAGAAAAAGAAAATCCTCAGCTACATTTCTAAACAAGGTGAAATTATCTTGTGCTCCACCCTACCCGCCGCTGTGCAACCTTTGTCGGACCTCTGCCTGGCTTAGTGCTGTATCAACGCTGAAAAAGATCATTAACACAAATTAGGATATTTGTTGGCAATGTATGCGTCTGAGTCTCTTGGCACGAATTAGAACATGTAAGCATCTGATGAGAAATGTTTACCAGCAGAGGACATCTCCGTTTCTTGCAGTCTTCTCACAGATCCACTCTGGAACAAACTCTAGCAGAAGTCTCAGTTGGTCTTCAACTTCACCTGCAGATTTAGTAGTTCCAACAACAGGATTCACATCACAAAGAACAAGCTGAAGCAACAAACATTGAAAGCAAAGCTCACGCTTACCCTTGTCCATAATCTTCGGGTTGCCTTCGATGATCTTGTGGATGAGCTCCTGCTTTGTCAGTACAGACCGTTGCCTCGACTGATAGATAAGGAAGATGATGTCAAAGGTGCTTGGGAGGCATGATATAAGCTTCTTCCGATGAACTTGGTCAGCAACGTCTGTTTCAGTTTCCTCCAAAGCTCTCTCCTCCTTCTCCTTCACCTGTAAGTGACACAAGTGTTATCCTTTGTTCATACAGCAAAACTGAGTAGATCAATGATCAGTATGAACACGAGCTTACCGGTTGCAAGAGGGACTTTGGAAGGAAACTGAGCAACTCATCATCGCCATCGCCTGCAGACGTGCTTGTGCTTTGGTTCTCTTCGTCCATACTGGATGCATCCTTTGTAGGTGTCATGAACAACTTGGCTCTAGCTGAACGCTTGACCGTTTTTAGAGGTGGCGTGTCGCAGACAGTAGCAGAGATTGGCCTCTGTGGGGTCTGAAGGCTCGGTGTGGCTACCATTGATCTCACTGGTGTAGAGGCAAATTTGGCAGGAGTCCCTTCTGTAACACCAAACCTGGATGCTACATCCTTGGCACCTTTCTCTTGCACTTGGGACGCGCATGATCTATGCCACCAGAAGTAGAACTAAGCAATGACTTCCTGCTCAATGGAGATGGAGCAGTAGACTCAGCCTTTCGCGGTAGACTGGTTGTGCTGGCAGTTGCAGGGCAGGTTGAAGATTTTTGTGAGAACCTTCTCTTGAAGGACTGCGACATGTGTGACATCGGAACAGACTGCTGTTCAGCCAGACTTGGTGATGGCACGGCGGATTTGGCTTCAGTAACAACTCTTGGTGTGATCTGAGCCACACTTGATTTCGTCTGAGTAAATGGATACGGCAGCTCATGCTCCCGGATGTCATCTCCCTGAAAGATAAATTACAGATACCATAACAGTTACTGAACTGTGCTCATATGACAATAAACTTGCACAAGTAACTATGTTGAAAGCGTGACAGATATAAGATGATCATACCTCAGGATGCTTTCTGAAAAAGTTGACAAGTCTCTGCCTGAACATCCTTCTCAAGGCCGAGGACCTGTTTTCCCCCTTGTGCTTTGCACTTTCGTCTACTGAATCAACCAGTAGGTGCACCTGAAGATCAGGCTTCATACAGCAAGTCTTCTCATCGCGCAAAAGGATCTTGTTGATGACAATTGCCTCGGGCATTATGTACTTGAGCTGCGCGAGATGGCCATAGGTAAATCTCCTGCAGACAGAGTTGTGAGAATAATGGATTATTGCGTGGATCATGGAAATCAAACACAACAGCAATTATCTGATTATTGCGTCAAAAGAGGCCAGTACCTCTCAGCCAAGTTCTGAATGCTAGCGCAGATATTGGGGAATGTTGACATGGATCCCTTCACGCGGAGGAGCCGGGTGGAGCTCTCGAAGCAGTTGAAGAACTCGCAGAGCATCTCATAGCTGACCAAGGACGTAATTCTTTTAGAAATTAACACCAGTGCAGAAAAAGAAGACACTGTAAATTATGTGGGTGAGTTTTGCATCCAGGGAACGAATCTAATGTCACTTGCAGTAAATTGCATCACAGAAACAATATGTACAGATTGTTGTTGGTTTTACAATATCAATACTCTCCGATCGATCTTTCCTGGGCTTAAGCAAAAGATCGAGCTTTGCATCCAGCTTACAAATCAACTATAATGCAGATTAACTGATGTTGGTTTTACTAGACAGTCTCGTGCAGATTGAAACCATGACTGAATTTCCTGAACGTTAACAGAGGGTATCAAACTGTAACTGCAGATCCATGACAGTTACCTCTCCGGCAGCTTGATGTCGGGCCTGCGCTTGATGGGGCGGCGGTCGGCACTCGGCACCAGCTCCCAGGCCGAGCTCCCTCTCAACAGACTCGTGCGCATCAACCCCCGCGCGGCCCCTGCCCGCCCGCTGCTGCAGCTCGAGGGCCGCCCGCCGTGTCCCCGCCACGGCGTCGCCGCTGCGCCCCCTCCGTGGGAAGGGCCGCGGCTCCGTCTTCTCCGGCATCAACAGATCCGCCGCCGCGGCCACCTTCTTCGTCATCTTTTCCGGCGTCCCGAGCTGGTCTGCCGATTTGGTGACAGCGACGTCAGACCTCTTCACCTTCCACGGCGACCCGGCGGGGGAACAAGCGTCCGCGGTCATCCTGAGCTTCTTGGATGGGGTGGCGGCGTCCATCGCGTGGGGGAGGGGGGGAGAGTAGTGTTCCGCGTCCGGCGGCGGTGAAGGATTTGGAGGCGTTTATAACTTTTTTACCGGGCCCGGGTTCGAATTTTGGCGGGAGGCAACGGCGACTGGATGGCGCAAAGCGAGGTGGAGTTTTTTTTCTTTTTTTTTTGAGAAAAGGTGTCTTTTTTCTCTTGAGACAAGCCACATGAGATGGAGGGCCCAATTGAGTGTGGCTTCCACGTCTGACGGCCCAGCGGATGTAAGAAGGAAACTAAGGCTGAGGCCCAGACTCACCTTCATTCTGCCGGAACAGAAAGAGATAAATGATTTACATCTTGTCAAACAAAAGGAGGTAAATGATTTACAACGGTCGACTGGCCCAAGCGTTCCGCCAGTCGCGCGTGGGCCCTTCGGTCATTCGCGATCTAGCGCCTCGTGTTCGCACCACCTCATCCCCAGATCAGGTCGCTGCTCCGCAGGGCGAGTTACGAGTTTTGTCCGTCATCAGGCCGATCCGTGGTCGAAGGCATTCGTGAGCCTAGGACAGGATTCTCCTACCTCGTTATCCATCCCTTCTCCTCAGAACGCGCGACGACCCGCACCGTGCGCCAATTCGTCTCCGCGCTGAGGGCGGAATCACTTTCTCCCTATCTCTGTCCTCTGCATGTTCCTCTATGACCCCTCCGTCTCTCGATGATCGTGGTGGAAACACAAGCAGCCAAGGCGGTGAAAGGGCCGGCAGAAACCCTCGCCGTGGTGGTCGCGCTTCATCCTGTGTAACTGCAAGCAAGGCCACAACGTCTTGGATAAGGCCTTTGCTGACGAAGCTGCGATGATTCACACGCCAGGGTTCTAGGTACTGCTGGAGATGGTAAAACTGCGGTGCCTCTCCAGTCACCAGCGATGGAGGGGGAGCCGTCCGCAGCTAGGTTTGGGAATTCCTCTTCGTGATTCCAGGAAATTCAACTTGATTGTGTCTCTTGCGGTTTCGAACTAGCAAGCCGAGCGCTCTAAAACACTGCAAGTCTAACACTGGTGTATCATTAGAGGTACAAGTTTATTGCTGATGCTTTGTGGTGTTTCTCACTTGTATAGTAATTTTTTGTTTCATCACTAATATGTCTGACTACTACAAATCACTAACTTGTAGTATAAGTTTGTCGCGGATTTGTTAGCTGACTCGCTCCATATCTATCGTTTCGCCGTGCTTCCAATCGATGTTTTCCTTCCTAAAACAGTGTGTGGGCAGCCATGCAAGCACTATAAAACCTTTCTGCACTATCCAACTCGTGGACCCCCAGCTCTGAATTTTACAGGTTTTCCGGTACATGTGGAAGATAGCCGGCTCGCTCAAGGAAAACCCACTGCGCCGGTGAATGTCCCGGCGCTTCCCAGTCCGAATGCATTTAGTTGGCATTTTCATTACACGTCACCTCACTGGTCATCATGTTGAATCACACAAAGGTCTTTCACCACTAGGAATTAAGAAGGGTCGTCTTAAAATGTGTTTGCACAATCTTTTTGTTGTTCTGTGAAATATAGTAGCGGAGTATCCTCGGGAGCTACGAGTGCTTCCACCTGGTTGTATTGTGTGTGAGTGTGAAGTGAGTATAGGAGGGAGGTGGTGCGAGCATGATCACATTTTATAGGACTCACTCCTGTACCATGGTATCTCATATCCAATAGTGCAAAATCATGTATCTTGAATTAATACGGACAATAGTAAAGGGATTGCCTATCTTTAAAGTTGCATGAGATTATATGTATGTTGAAGCCCAGTCACGTACTCCCTCCGTTCAGAATTACTTGTCACAAAAGTGAATAAAAATGGACGTATCCACAACTAAAATACATCTAGATACATTCATTTCTTTGACGACTAATCCCGAACGTAGGGAGTACGTTGCTCAGTCGGCGGGTCAATATGCAGCCAGCCTCACCTTGGAAGTATGCTTGACCACACCTAACATCCTGGTAAAGGCCGAAAATTCAATTCTGGGCTCAGGCTGAGCTACCCTGACATCTCCTCCATTTATACTCATGTGGATGCGTCGTATAAGAAGGAAAAGTATTATGGGCCCGTGGCTCATCTAAAGCGGCAGGGGTCATCACTTGCTGGCCGGGACAAGCTTTCTCACACGTACCAGGTTTATTTCTGAGCCATCCCCAAGCAGCCTCTCAGGCGCTGGCGGTGCACTTCCTGGCATGAGAGAGGGACTCGGTTCCGCATGATTCCTCCGATTTGGAGGTACGAGCACGTTCCGGATCTTGGTTGAATATTTGCTCTCGGGGAATGTGTGGCTTCCGGTTCTACTCCCTCCGTAAACTAATATAAGAGCGTTTAGATAACTAAAATAGTGATCTAAACACTCTTATATTATTTTACAGAGGGAGTACTCGTCAACCGAATGCATGAACGAGGCACAGGTATGGGTCGGCCCCGTTACATTCCACCCCATGATCAAACCAAACACACCCCTAAGTGGAGACCTGAGACGCGGAACTGAGCCACCGACAGTGGTGCGGATACAGAATGTATGAACCAAAATATCTGCCCACAATGCAACCACGTCCACGAAACGGGAACGACGCTAAAGGGAAGCTTAAAGGTCACAATGGGATCCATCAGGAACTCCATCCCATCCACTTCCATTGCCTCGCCGGCGGAAGTATCAGTGGTTGCCTTGTTGTGGGATCAGTTGTTGCCGAGGACCAAATAGACTTGCCATGCTGTGGACCTACCGATCCGGACCCGACTGGATGCTCTGCAAGTGCAATACAGATTTCGAGCGCCCGGTTGCACACTGCACAGAAAAGCCTTCGGCGGTGCCATCGCCATCTCCCCATGGAAGGTAAGAGGACCCCCAATTTACAACTTGGGAAGCCCTGGATTTTTTGTTTTTTCGCTTTCGTGTGTTCAAAATTATGCAGTGCAGGTGGATATTCCATCCTGTTTTTGTTCGGTGGCTCTGGCGTTGATGGCTGCTGATTCGTTTGGTAATAATCACCTAATAGCAAGCAAGTCAGCACAACCCGACTCACCACTGGACTCTGGTCACTCTTGTCATCTATTGTCTGTTTCATTTATCTAGACTAGATAGATGATTAGCCAAAAATCTACATGGCTGCCGGTAACTTTGAACCATTTCCTCACTTTTCCGTTGCTGCAACCTGCCCCAGGTTAGTGAACCAAGGCGTGCATTGCCACACTAATAACAAAGGTCCAATGCCGAGGTCATCTGTAATAAGAGGTACTGTTATCACACAAGACTAGTATTCTATTTTTGATAAGGTTTGGTAATGATAAGATACGGTCATATTCCACGATTTTCTTGAGAGATGTGGAAATATTATGTTTATTTTATCACATAATGTCCTTTGCTTTGAGAAATATGTAAATGCGTCATCACTGACCATGTATTCTCATGTTTGTGCATGCCAAAAACGGTGAGATTAAAAGATAATTCTGAAATCTAGACGTAGAATTAGAAAAAATGGCTAATAATGTTCAGTTGTATGGAAATATTAAATACGCAGAGGATTATAGTATTGAATGGTTGTTTCTAGAGTACCAAATAAGTTTCATGTAAATCCTTACAATGGAGTTCGCATAATCAATACTGTCCAGCATCTAACCTTTGTTATGTTTCACCTTGCAGTATGGAGAAAATATTGAAAGTGGTTCTTCTGTGTTGGAATAAAGGGCAAGAAAATGGTTGATGACATAAATAATGTTGATGATTTCTCGAAGAAGGTAGATATATTGAACATATCATCTCTCGCACAAAAATATTGAACATGTCATCAACTACACCTGGTATCTATGGTATGTACTCAGTTTAAGTTTCAACCATTTTCTTTTGTATTTTTTGTAGTTGCCACTCATCTCCTGTCAATAGGCCTTGTTGGGTTGTAAATCTCTCACATATATTCATGTGCTTTAGTATCTTTTTAGGAATCCAACTAAATTAATCCCCACTAGTTGTGTTTTGGTGCTCCATTGTTCAGCAATTTGTATATGTTGAACTAACTAAGTAATTATCTTATAGGTATAGGCTATTGGCATCTATTGATTATGGGTCAATTAGGATTGCATTATTTCATGCATCTTAATTAGATGGATATGTAGTTCTCCACCTTGCTCTTTGGTCATAAGTAAATATTTATAAAACTTCTATATCCGCCTTCATGTTTCAGGGATAGTATCCATGAAGTTTGTTCAAGAGAGTAGAGATTATATTCCTCTCACTGGACAGGAAATCTTACATGATAGTCCCCATCTCATTCGACCATTTTCCTGGTGACGGTCGATTTTCATTATATTTATATAAAGAAAACATGTGGCGTGAGACAAGAATATTGGGAGGTTCGCTACTCGGACCTTGACATATTGCTTAGATGCCGGTAGTATCTCCATCTAGATTTGATGAGCTTTCCAGTGACATATTGTTATTTTACGTAGATACATTTGCTGCCACACATAGATAGATATGTCTCATTTGCTAATCAGTTAGTGTTGTGTTCCGCTACTATAATGTATGGATAAACATACTCTGGTACACTAGTGAAGGATCATAAGGACATTGATCAAGACTGAAGGGAAGTTAAACTCCACAGCTCAAATCATGTAATTTCCGTGTAGTATCTGATTGCCCGACTTCATGCTATTTTGTGTTCAGTAACATTCTCACAAATGAAGAAAAATATATCAGAATATGACTATTGTTCATGGTCTAAACAAAATAATGTTTGAGATCTGGAACCACAAAAATTGTCATTATTTGTTTCCATTTGTTTAATGTTGCTCATAATATTCAATCATTTTTTGTGGAAAACAAATTACGTCTGCAAACATGATAATTGGGATCTCGGTGCTTATCTTTGTCCAAGTTCCGATGCTCTTTCAGCCCAATGGTTTAAGACAAAGTAATTGGAACTCGCTCCAGTAAACCAAAAAATACAGAAAAAGGAAATGACGCTCTTTTACTCAGATGATAATGAATGTTTTTCTTCTTATTGTGGATATTGGATCTCTATTACTTTTAGTTTTCTTTTTTGAAGATCTTAAGTATGTACTACGAAGTTTGATTTGCAACAAGAGTCATACAAAATCTTTCTACTTTCTATTTCAGAATTCATGTTCTTAGTGTGTTTCTACACATTAATATTTAAATCATATGAGATGAAGGTCATGTCATTACTTTTAGTAAGAAAATGTTCTCGCGTAATTCACACTTTGCAATGTCTATAATTATATAACTTTGTCCATTGCATATTTTCCATCTAATATATGCAAACAAATTTATTCTGATTAGCGGTCCCAACCAAGTGCTTCAATGCTTGATGCCAGATAATGTATCATGAAGTAGAATTATGCAGAACAAAATCTGCCTTCTATTGTTCGCACCAGGTGACCGTCCAGCACACCCTTGAGCATGCTAGGGCCTCCATTCTCTAATATTCGGTACCCATCGAGAAAGTTTGATAACGTACTAAAAAAATACATCCTTTTTATATTTATAAACATCAAACAGAGCTCATACACGCCATGTAAACATAACCTATAAATTGGCTCGACGCTAAGGTGCATGGTGTCACAGCTCTACGGTCGCTGGACTGAATCCTTTTTTTTCGCAAAACCACATTTTTAAGTGTTATTCAAGTTTAGTGGAATATAATTAAAACGGGAAGTGCTTCATAAACATGTAGGGTTAAACCTAATATATTTTGAAGCTAAATTTTTTGAATACAAAATTTTGGGCGAAGAATAACCGGAAATTCTGAGATTCTTTTGGAAACCATTTTTTCTAGTCCCTTCCGGAAAAAACCAGCAAGTTCTCCTCCCAGTTTTCCAGCGCTAGACGTGGATAGAATCAGCAAAAAGGCTACACCAGACAAAGAATCCAGTGTGCAACCATTATACAAGCATTGTTAAGGAAATCAGTAACTGGTGACCGCTCGGTTGGCTTGAGAGTAACGATTAATCAGTGAATCGGCTGATTAACTGGATTAATCGGGACACCATTAATCAGTATATTAAATATGAACTTGCCAACATATATCAACTTTTTTTATATAATATACCATACTCTAATGTTCTCAGTTATATAATATACCAAAATATGCTACTGTTTCGTCGAACCCTAGCTACGGAGCAAAATTTTGGTCTTTGTGAGCCCACAAGTTAATGGTTCAGCAGTGATTAATCTGCCTAACAAGGGCTTAATCGATCTGACATGCCAATTAATCGGTCTCACAAGTTAACACGATGAACAATGCTATTTGATCTGGTCACCCTACGAGTAGCAATACCTGGCCCATTTTTTAATTTTTTTTGCGGCAAAATACTTGGCCCATTAACTGATTAATCAGACGAATTCTTGAACAGTGTGTACAAGTATAGGGCATTTGTCGAGTTCCCTTTTCCTCTAACTCGTCTTTTAGTGTTAACCCCATCTGCAATGTAGATAACAGGCTGAACACGATCCACACTGCAACGCCAAAGAATTTCCCAGTGCCTCCCACTCTGAAAAGTGAATACATTCGGTTGACATTTTTACCACCCCATGAGAATGGCTGTGGCATTGCATTGCCGCACGGAGATCCTTCACCACTACAAATGAAAAGACAATCATCCTAAAATGAGTCTGCGCATTATTTTGTTAGTTTGGGGAAGATAGCGACCCACTATGCGCATGAACTGTGAGGTTTTGACGTGGCTGGTGTGCTGTGTGTGTCTGACGTAAGTGGGAGCACACTTTATAGGCCTCACTTATGTACGAGGGTATTTGATGTCGAATAACGCCCGATCCTTGAAGTTGGCTGAGATTATTTTGAATCCGACTCACTTTTATTAGCCAGTGGGTCACCATACATCCAGCCTTGGCAGGTACATCCTGGAGCTTCTAGAGTCGGGCGCTTTAAACTGGCCTCAAACGCCCGGACAGATAGACCGGCCACAAACCGATAAAAAAAAGCCGACTTAGCCGGGCGTCTCAAACCGATCCAAATGGATAGGCTGTCCGGCCCCTCTCATATCCACCCCAAAATATGGGGCGAATATGTGGATGTCCGGCCGCGTCCATCACGTCAGCCCGTCCCTTGCTTGCCCACCTAGAATCCACTCCATCACCACTAAATTCCCCACCTTCGCTAAAATACACTATATTACCACCCAGAGCAAACTCTAGCTCATTTCACTCTCGCTCCGCCCTCCGTTCCTTCTCCTCACACCTCCCATCTAGTCCCCTCCTCCCCTCCATTCACCATGCCTAGCTGCGGCAGCGGTGGAGGCGACAGATCCGACAACGATTGGGACGCCTTCCTCCATGATGTGGCAGGCGACGAGGAGAAGCTGGCCGTCCGCATCGTGATGAAGCTCTCGTGGTTGAACACGGGCTGCAGCCCCGGCTCTGCTCCGGCCCCTATCGCCTGCTGCCGCAACGTTGTTGCCGGAGCAGGCCCATGCATATCGCACAACTCTGCGTGGTACACCTTCTCCATGCCAATGGCCCTCTGCCGCCCTCCAAATCCACTAGCCGATGCTCATCAAGGGCAGCGGTGTGTGTTAAAGTCTATTCCACCAGTGACACAGATGCGCACGCCCGAATCCGAGGTGGCTGCAACCCTCCACAAGTAGCAGCGGGCAAGGGATAGGTCAGTGGCATTATAGGTATTCGCCCAATCCTCCTCCACAGCTGCGGGGTGTCGGTGGTGCCCGACGAGGAGGGGTGGCTCCTCATGTGGGTCTACCGCGGCTCACTTACGACGGCGAAGAAGGACGCCCGTCGGCTCCTAAAAAACGTGAAGGTGCTCTGGCTAGGGCTACAACAGTCCACGCCTGAGGCGGCTAAGGTAGCACGGGAGGCTGTAGGACCGTGCCGTCTGGAGGATGGTAGGCTTCATCTGCCCCTCATCGTCCTCCGACATCACCGACGACCCATCTCCTACCACCGACACCTACTTGGACACCTACAACAGCGTCGGTGATCAGAGGGATAAAAGGCCAACAAGAAAGTGGTGAAACTCGGCCCTCGCTCCATGTTTATTTCCATTATTAGTAATATTAGGTTAGAACTTGTTTGTCGGCTGGACTGCGGTGTTCTTTTGGTGATCGTTATGTGGATTTTTTTGACAAAGGGTGAATTTTATTATCTAGAAAGAAGCATCAAGAGGATACAAACTCAAAGAGCACACACCCGACCTCTAAATAGCTAAGATGTGCTCAGCCGAAACCAAGGCACGTACACAAAAATATGCTGGCAAATAGCAAAGTCATATAAGATCAAACAAATGCGTAGGCGAGGAAAAAAAATCCCAACCAATCAGATCTGCAATCGACAAACTATAACAATGACCATATTCGCACCAACATTTTCATGACATCACATGGTTGACGAGGTTGTTCAACAACAACGCCTTTAGGAAGGGATTGGCGCTCAAGCGGCTACATCACCGGATCAAGCCACCCAAGGCCAGAATATAGATTTTCACTCTCAAAAACAAGTCTGAGCATATCTGAGCAATGCGTTCAACAAGGTAAAAACATAAAAGCATCGGTATTGCTAGGTATGAACAATAGGGTAACACTTGGATTTTCACCCTGGAACTCGAGACCGACGTCACTTATGTGTTATCGCCACCACTTTTTCATAATCCAATCAGTTGCGTCGCTTGATACGTCTCCAACGTATATATAATTTTTTATTGTTCCATGTTATTATATTATCAATATTGAATGTTTTATATGCATTAATATGCTATTTTATATCATTTTTTGAGACTAACTTAATAACCTAGCGCCCAATGCCAATTGCAGTTTTTCCCCTTTTTTTGGCTTTTACAGATTATCAATACCAAACGGAACAAAACTTTTGGACAATTTTTCTTGGACCACAAGACACCCAGGAAGCTTCGGGAGGAGGCCACAAGCCGCTAGGGTACGCCCTAGGGGGGGGGGCACCCCTAGGTCTTGTGGGCCCCGCATGGCTCTTCTAACCCTAAACTTTGCTCCATAAATACCCAAACATTCCCTCTGGACTAAGGGGCACATCAAAAATACTTTTCCGCCGCCGCAAGTCTCTGACATGGTGAGATCCCATCTTGGGGCCTTTCCCGGTGCTCTGCCGGAGGTTGGTTCGATCAGGGAGGGCTTCTACATAAACCTAACTGCCCTTTCGATGATATGTGAGTACTTTACCACCGACCTACGGGTCCATAGTTAGTAGCTAGATGACTTCTTCTCTCCTTTTGATTTTCAATATGTTCTCCTTGATGTTCTTGGAGATCTATTTGATGTTATTTTCTTTTGCGGTGTGTTTATTGAGATCCGATGAATTGTGGATTTATGATCAAATTATCTATAAATATTATTTAAGTCTTATATGAATTCTTATATGCATGATTGAGGTAGCTTTGTATTTCTCTCCGATCTATCGATTTGGTTTGGCTAACTAGATTGGTTTTCTTGCAACGGGAGAGGTGCTTTGTAATTGGTTCGATCTTGCGGCGTCCTCTGCTAGTGACAGATGGGGCAAGAGACACGTATTGTATTGTTGCCATTAAGGATAAAAAGATGGGGTTTATATCATATTGCTTGAGTTTATCCCTCTACATCATGTCATCTTGCTTAAGGCGTTACTCTGTTCTTATGAACTTAATACTCTAGACACAGGCATGAGTCGGTCGATGTGTGGTGTTATTGTTGGGGAACGTAGCAGAAATTCAAAATTTTCCTACGTGTCACCAAGATCTATCCATGGAGAGACTAGCAACGAGGGGAAGGAGAGTGCATCTACATACCCTTGTAGATCGCTAAGCGGAAGCGTTCAAGTGAACGGGGTTGATGGAGTCGTGCTGCGTCGTGATTCAAATCACCGATGATCCTAGTGCGAGCAGACGGCACCTCCGCGTTCAACACACGTGCCTCCGGTGGCGTCTCCCATGCCTTGATCCAGCAAGGAGAGAGGGAGAGGTTGAGGAAGACTCCATCCAGCAGCCAGACAACTGGCAGGCGTGGTGGTGGTGGAGGCGTGGCAATCCTGCAGGGCCGCCAAGCACTGCGGAGAGGAGGAGGTGTAGCAGGAGGAGGGAGGTGCCAGGGACTCAGGTGCGGCTGCCCTCCTCCCTCCACTATATATAGGGGCAAGGGAGAGGGGAGGCGCAGCCTTGGCCCTTCCTCCAAGGAAGGAGTGCGGCCGAGGAGGAGTCCATCCTCCCTAAGGCACCTAGGAGGTGCCTTCCCCTTTAGGACTCTCCTTTCCCTTATCTCTTGGCACATGGGCCTCTTGGGGCGCACCAGCCCACCTAGGGCTGGTCCCTCCCACACTTGGACCATGCAGCCCTCCGAGGATGGTGGCCCCACTTGGTGGACCCGGGACTCTCCCGTGGTCCCAGACATTACCGATAAAACCCGAAACTTTTCCGGTGACCAAAACAGGACTTCCCATATATAATTCTTTACCTCCGGACCATTCCGGAACTCCTCGTGACGTCCGGGATCTCATACGGACTCCGAACAACATTCGGTAACCACATACAAACTCCCTTTGTAACCCTAAGCGTCGCCAGACCTTAAGTGTGTAGACCCTACGGGTTCGGGAACCATCTGCGCACATGACCGAGGCGTTCTCCGGTCAATAACCAACAGCGGGATCTGGATACCCATGTTGGCTCCCACATATTCCATGATGATCTCATCGGATGAACCACGATGTCAAGGACTCAATCAATCCCGTATACAATTCCCTTTGTCTAGCGGTATTGTACTTGCCCGAGATTCGATCGTCGGTATCCGTTACCTTGTTCAATCTCGTTACCGGCAAGTCTCTTTACTCGTTCCGTAACACATCAACCCATGATCAACTCCTTGATCACATTGTACTGATATGATGATGTCCTACCGAGTGGGCCCGGAGATACCTCTCCGTCTGCGGGTGACAAATCCAGTCTCGATTCGTGCCAACCCAATGCAGACACTTCGGAGATACCTTAATGCACCTTTATAGCCACCCGATTCGTTGTGACGTTTGGTACACCCAAAGCATTCCCTACGGTATCCGGAGTTGCACAATCTCATGGTCTAAGGAAATGATACTTGACATTTAGAAAAGATTTAGCATCTGAACTACACGATCTGTACTAGGCTTAGGATTGGGTCTTGTCCATCACATCATTCTCCTAATGATGTGATCCGTTATCAATGACATCCAATGTCCATGGTCAGGAAACCGTAACCATCTATTGATTAACGAGCTAGTCGACTAGAGGCTTACCAGGACATGGTGTTGTCTATGTACCCACACATGTATCTGAGTTTCCTATCAATACAATTATAGCATGGATAATAAAAGATTATCATGAACAAGGAAATATAATAATAACTAATTTATTATTGCCTCTAGAGCATATTTCCAACAGTCTCCCACTTGCACTAGATTCAATAATCTAGTTCACATCGCCATGTGATTAACACTCACAGGTCACATCATCATGTGACCAACATACAAAGAGTTTACTAGTGTCATTAAACTAGTTCACATCATCATGTGATTAAGACTCAATGAGTTCTGGGGTTTGATCATGTTTTGCTTGTGAGAGAGGTTTTAGTCAACGGATCTGAACCTTTCAGATCCGTGTGTGCTACAAATTTATAGGTCATATTATAAATGCTTTGCTTCAGCGCTCCATTGAAACTATTCCAAATGGTTGCTCCACTATACGTATCCGGTTTGCTATTTAGAGTCATTCGGATAGGTGTTAAAAGCTTACATCGACGTAACCCTTTACAATCGAACTCTTTATCACCTCCATAATCGAGAAACATGTCCTTATTTACTCCAAGGACAATTTTGACCATTGTCCAATGATCCATTCTGGATCATTCTTGTACCTATAGTGACTCATTGCAAGGCACACTTCGGTGCGGTACACAACATAGCATACTATAGAGCCTATATGCGAAGCATAGGGGACGACCTTAAATCCTTTCTCTCTTTTCTGCCGTGGTCGAGCTTTAACTCTTAACTTCATACCTTACAACTCGTGCAAGAACTCCTTCTTTGATCGATCCATCTTGAACACCTTCAAGATTATGTCAAGAGTATGTGCTCATTTGAAAATACCATTTAGCATTTTTGATCTATCCTCATAGATCTTGATGCTCAATGTTCAAGTAACAATCCAGGTTTTCATTGAAAAACACCTTTCAAATAACCACATATGCTTTCGGAAATTCTACATCATTTTCGATCAACAACATATACTCATCGAGAAATTCTATAGTGCTCCCACTCACTTCTTTGGAAATACAAGTTTCTCATAAAATTTGTATAAACCCAAAATCTTTGATCATCTCATCAAAGCACACATTCCAACTCGAGATGCTTACTCCGGTCCTTAGAAGGATCGCTGGAGCCAGCATAACTTTTAGCATCCTTAGGATCGAAGCAAAAACTTTCTGATTGTATCACATACAACCTTTCCTTAAGACCGGTAAGGAAACTCGTTTTGACATCCATCTGCCAGATTTCATAAATGCAGCTTGTGCTAACATGATTCCGACGGACTTAAGCATCGCTACGGATGAGAAAATCTCATCAGTAGTCAACTCCTTGAACTTGTGAAAACTCTTCGCGACAAGTCGAGCTTCATAGGCGGTGACATTACCGTCCACGTCCGTCTTCTTCTTAAAGATCCATTTATCTCAATGGCTTGCCTATCGGGCGAGTCCACCAAAGTCCATGCTTTGTTACGATACATGGATCCTATCTCGGATTTCATGGCTTCTAACCATTTGTCGAATATGGGCCCACCATCGCTTCTCCATAGCTCGTAGGTTCATTGTTGTCTAGCAACATGACCTTCAAGACATGATTCTTTGTACCACTCGAAGTAAATGCGCATCCTTGTCACCCCTCGAGGTCAGTAGTGACTTGATCCGAAACTTCATGATCACTATCATAGCTTCTTCTTCAATTGGTGTAGGCGCCACCGGAACAACTTCCTGTGCCCTGCTGCACACTAGTTGAAGTGATGGTTCAATAACCTCATCATGTCTCCACCATCCTCCCACTCAATTCTTTCGAGAGAAACTTTTCCTCGAGAAAGGACCCGTTTCTAGAAATAATTACTTTTGCTTCCGGATCTTGAGATAAGGTATACCCAACTGTTTTGGGTGTCCTATGAAGATGCATTTATCCATTTTGGGTTCGAGCTTATCACGATGAAACTTTTTCACATAAGCGTCGCAGCCCCAAACTTTTAAGCGACAACTTAGGTTTCTCCAAACCATAGTTCAAACAAAGGCGTCTCAAGCGGAATTCACGTGGTGCCCTATTAAAGTGAGTGCGGTTGTCTCTAATGCCTAACCCATGAGCGATAGTGGTAATTCGATAAGAGACATCATAGTGCGCACCATATCTAATAGGGTGCAACTATGATGTTCAGACACACCATCACACTATGGTGTTCCAGGCGGTATTAATTGTGAAACAATTTCCACAATGTCTTAAAAGCGTGCCAAAGCTCGTAACTCAGATACTCATCTCTATGATCATATCATAGACATTTTATCCTCTTGTCACGATGATCTTTAACTTCACTCTGAAATTACTTGAACCATTCAATAATTCAGACTTGTGTTTCATCAAGTAAATACACTCGATATCTACTTAAATCATCCGTGAAGTAAGAACATAATGATATTCACTTTGCATGCCTCGGCACTCATTGGACTGCACACATCAAATGTGTTACTTCCAACAAGTTACTATCTTGTTCCATCTTCTTTGAAACCGAGGCTTTTAGGTCATCTTGCCCATGTGGTATGATTTGCATATCTCAAGTGATTCAAACTCAAGTGAGTCCAAACGGTCCATCTGCATGGAGTTTCTTCATGCATATACACCAATAGACATGGTTCGCATGTCTCAAACTTTTTCAAAAACGAGTGAGTCCAAAGATCCATCAACATGGAGCTTCTTCATGCGTTTTACACCAATATGACTTACATGGCAGTGCCACAAGTAAGTGGTACTATTATTACTATCTTATATCTTTTGGCATGAAAATGTGTATCACTACGATCGAGATTCGATAAACCATTCTTTTAGGTGCAAGACCATTGAAGGTATTTATTCAAATAAATAAAGTAACCATTATTCTCCTTAAATGAATAACCGTATTACGATAGACATAATCCAATCATGTCTATGCTCAACGCATAAACACCAAATTACAATTTTAGGTTTAACTCCAATCTTGATGGTAGAGGAGGCGTGCGATGCTTGATCACATCAACCTTGGAAACATTCCAACACATATAAATCGGCTCACCTTTAGCTAGTCTCCATTTATTCCGTAGCTTTTATTTGAATTACTAACACTTAGCAACCGAACCGGTATCTAATACCCTGGTGCTACTAGGAGTACTAGTAAAGTACACATTAACATAATGTATATCCAATATACTTCTATCGACCTTGCCAGCCTTCTCATCTACAAAGTATCTAGGGTGGTTCCGCTTCAGTGTCCGTTCCTCTCATTACAGAAGCACTTAGTCTCGGGTTTGGGTTCAACCTTGGGTTTCTTCACTAGAGCAGCAACTGTTTTGCGGTTTCATGAAGTATCCCTTGTTGCCCTTGCCCTTCTTGAAACTAGTGGTTTTACCAACCATCAACAATTGATGCTCCTACTTGACTTCTTCTTTCGCGATGTCAAACGCCATGAACACTTCAAGGATCATCATATCTATCCACGATATGTTATAGTTCATCCTGAAGCTCTAGTAGCTTGGTGGCAATGTCTTTGGAGAAACATCACTATCTCATACGGAGAATTAACTCCCACTCGATTCAAGTGATTGTTGTACCCGGACAATCTGAGTACAAGCTCAACGATTGAGATCTTCTCCCTTAGTTTGTAGGCTAGAAAACTCGTCGGAGGTCTCATACCTCTTGGCGTGGGCATGAGCCTGAAATCCCAATTTCAGCCCTCGAAACATCTCATATGTTCCATGACGTTTGAAAACGTCTTTGGTGCCTCAACTCTAAACCGTTTAACTGAACTATCACGTAGTTATCAAAAGCGTGTGTGTCGGATGTTATAACATCCACAGACCACGTTCGAGGTCCAGACACCGGCGGTGCATTAAGGACATAAGCTTTCTCTACGACCGCATAATCGCTACTATCAACTTTCAACTATATTTTCTCTAGGAACATATCTAAATAGTAGAACTAAAGCGCGAGCTATGACATAATTTGCAAAGGGCTTTTGACTATGTTCAGGATAATTAAGTTCATCTAATGAACTCCCACTCAGATAGACATCCCTCCAGTCATCTAAGTGATTACATGATCCGAAGTCAACTAGGCCGTGTCCGATCATCACGTGAGACGGACTAGTCATCATCGGTGAACATCTTCATGTTGATCGTATCTACCATAAGACTCATGCTCGACCTTTCGGTCTCTTGTGTTCGAGGCCATGTGCATGCATGCTAGGCTCGTCAAGTTAACCTAAGTGTTCGCGTGTGTAAATCTGGCTTACACCCGTTGTATGTGAACGTAAGAATCTATCACACCCGATCATCACGTGGTGCTTGAAGCAGACGAACTTTACATAGCGGTGCACGATTAGGGGAACACTTTCTTGAAATTTTAATGAGGGATCATCTTATTTACTACCGTTGTTCTAAGAAAATAAGATGCATAAGCATGATAAACATCACATGCAATCAAATAGTAACATGATATGGCCAATATCATTTTGCTCCTTTTGATCTCCATCTTGAGGCTCCATGATCATCATCGTCACCGCATGACACCATGATCTCCATCATCATGATCTCCATCATCGTGTCTTCATGAAGTTGTCTAGCCAACTATTACTTCTACTACTATGGCTGCGGTTAGCAATAAAGTAAAAGTAATTACATGGCGTTGTATAATGACACGCAGGTCAATAAATAAAGACAACTCCTATGGCTCCTACGGTTGTCATACTCATCGGCGTGCAAGTCGTGATTCCTATTACAAGAACATGATCAATCTCATACATCACATATCATTCATCACATTCTTCTTGGCCATATCACATCACATAGCATACCACGCAAAAACAAGTTAGACGTCCTCTAATTGTTGTTTGCATGTTTCTGATAGCTGCTATGGGTTTCTAGCAAGAACGTTTCTTACCTCACGCAAAACCATAAAGTGATATGTCAATTGCTATTTACCCTTCATAAGGACCCTTTTCATCGCATCCGATCCGACTAAAGTGGGAGGCGGCACCCGCTAGCCACCTTATGCACCAAGTGCATGTCGGTCGGTGGAACTGTCTCACGTAAAATGCGTGTAAGGTCGGTCCGGCGCTTCATCCCACAATACCGTCGAAACAAGATTGGACTAGTACCGGCAAGCATATTGAACAAAATCAACGCCCACAACTACTTTGTGTTCTACTCGTGCAAAGAATCTACGCAATAAACCTAGCTCTGATACCCTTTGTTGGGGAGCGTGGCGAGAAATTCAAAATTTTTTCCTCGTGTCACCAAGATCTATCCATGGAGAGACTAGCAACGAGGGAAGGAGAGTGCATCTACATACCCTTGTAGATCGCTATGCGGAAGCGTTCAAGTGAGCAGGGTTGATGGAGTCGTGCTGTCGTCATGATTCAAATCACCGATGATCCTAGTGCGAACGGACGGCACCTTCGCTCAACACACGTACATCCCGGTGGCGTCTCCCATGCCTTGATCCAGCAAGGAGAGAGGGAGAGGTTGAGGAAGACTCCATCCAGCAGCGGCTGGCAGGCGTGGTGGTGGTGGAGGCGTGGCAATCTGCGAGCCGCCAAGCACCTGCGGGAGAGGAGGAGGTGTCACGGGAGGGAGGGAGGCGCCGAGGGACTCAGGTGTGGCTTCCCTCCCTCCCTCCCTTTATAGGTGCAAGAGAGGGGAGGGCGCGCCTGCCCCTTCCTCCAAGGAAGGGGTGCGGCCAAGTGGGGAGGAGGTGTCACGGGAGGGAGGGAGGTGCCAGGACTGGTGCGGCTGCCCTCCTCCCCTCCACTATATATAGGGGCAAGGAGAGGGGAGGCGCAGCCTTGGCCCTTCCTCCAAGGAAGGGTGCGGCAGGAGGAGTCCATCCTCCCTAAGGCACCTAGGAGGTGCCTTCCCCTTTAGGACTCTCCTTTCCCTTATCTCTTGGCACATGGGCCTCTTGGGGCGCACCCAGCCCACAGGGGCTGGTCCCCTCCACACTTGGCCCATGCAGCCCTCGAGGATGGTGGCCCCACTTGGTGGACCCCAGGACCCTCCGGTGGTCCCAGTACATTACCGATAAAACCCAAACTTTTCCTTGACCAAAACAGGACTTCCCATATATAATTCTTTACCTCCGGACCATTCCGGAACTCCTCGTGACGTCCAGGATCTCATTCGGGACTCGAACAACATTCGTAACCACATACAAAATTTCTTTATAACCTAAGCGTCATCGAACCTTAAGTGTGTAGACCCTACGGGTTCGGGAACCATCTTGAACATGACCGAGACGTTCTCCGGTCAATAACCAACAGCGGGATCTGGATACCCATGTTGGCTCCCACATGTTCCACGATGATCTCATCGGATGAACCCACGATGTCAAGGACTGAATCAATCCCGTATACAATTCCCTTTGTCTACGGTATTGTACTTGCCCGAGATTCGATCGTCGGTATCCGTTACCTTGTTCAATCTCGTTGCGGCAAGTCTCTTTACTCGTTCCGTAACACATCATCCCGTGATCAACTCCTTGATCACATTGTGCACATTATGATGATGTCCTACCGAGTGGGCGCAGAGATACCTCTCCGTCACACGGAGTGACAAATCCCAGTCTCGATTCGTACAACCCAATGCAGACACTTCGGAGATACCTGTAATGCACCTTTATAGCCACCCAGCTACGTTGTGACGTTTGGTACACCCAAAGCATTCCCTCGGTATCCGGGAGTTGCACAATCTCATGGTCTAAGGAAATGATACTTGACATTTAGAAAAGCTTTAGCATACCTGAACTACACGATCATGCTAGGCTTAGGATTGGGTCTTGTCCATCACATCATTCTCCTAATGATGTGATCCCGTTATCAATGACATCCAATGTCCATGGTCAGAAACCGTAACCATCTATTGATTAACGAGCTAGTCAACTAGAGGCTTACTAGGGACATGGTGTTGTCTATGTACCCACACATGTATCTGAGTTTCCTATCAATACAATTATAGCATGGATAATAAACGATTATCATGAACAAGGAAATATAATAATAACTAATTTATTATTGCCTCTAGGGCATATTTCCAACAGTTATATAGTAGTACATGCAGTATCAGTTCGGTCTACTTGTCTTGGACGTGATGCCTATATTCATGATCATTGCCTTAGATATCGACTTTGCGCTTTTCTATCAATTACTCAACAGTAATTTGTTCATCCACCGTATGATTTCTTCGCTCTAGTGAAACCTATGCCCCCGGGTCTATTTTATCATATTATTTTTCAGATCTATAAAATCAAAAACACAAAATACCTTGCTGCAATTTATTTACTTTTATTTGTTTTACATTTATCTCTATTAGATCTCACTCTTACTAGTGACAGTGAAGGGATTGGCAACCCCTTTTTTGCATTGTGTGCAAGTGTTTGTTATTTTGTGCAGGTGCATATATTGGGGACTTTGCTTGTGCCTCCTACTGGATTGATACCTTGGTTCTTAACTGAGGAAAATACTTATCTCTACTTTGCTTCATCATCCTTTCCTCTTCAAGAAAAAAATCAACACAAGCTCAAGAAGTAGCATCGCTGCACAACCATCCCTCTGCATCAAACCGTTTTCCATAGTTTGCATCTCCTCGTCGAAATTAACTACCGAGTCTAGAAAGAGAAAACCACACAAGAACCTTTTGGTGGCCGCAATCCACAGCGAGTCAACCACAGGACGGAATGGTCACCGTAAGGACCAACACCGATGATGTAGCACACCGTTGCCGACTACCACCTCGCCAAAGAGATCTGGAGCATGAAAGTCAGATCAACATCACCCAAACCGCTAGATCAGGAGTGTGCTACTTGCGAGCTATGTTGGGATTTTCCTCAAAGAGGAGGGGAGATGCAGTATAATAGAGATAAGTATTTCCCTCAGAGAGAACCTAGATTTATTGAACCAATAGGAGAATAACGCAAAGCCTCGTGAAAAACACCTACACACACAAAAGCAAATACTTGCACCCAACGTGGGCAAGAGGGTTGTCAATCCCCTTGAACTCGTTACTTACAAGAATCAAATCTTGTAGTGGTAGATAAAAAAATTAAAAAATAAAATAAATTAAATAAAATTGCAGCAAATGAATTTTGTTTTTTACAATATGATTAAAGTAGGCCCGGGGGCCATAGTTTTCACTAGAGACTTCTCTCTTGCACACATAGCATATGGTGGGTGAACAAATTACTGTTGGGCAATTGATAGAAAATCGCATAGTTATGACGTATTCACGATAATAATCATGTATGTAGGCATCACATGCGAGAAAAATAGATCGACTCCTACCTGCATATACTGTTATTACTCCACCAATCGACTGCTATCCAGTATGCATCTATGGTATTAAGTTCATAAAGACGGAGTAACGCCTTAAGCAAGATGACATGACGTAGACAAAGTAAACCTAACCAATATGAATAAACCCCATCGTATTACTCTTAATGGCAACAATAGAAATACATGTGTTGTCCCCTTCTGTCACCGGGATATAGAGAACCGCAAGATTGAATCCATTACAAAGCATCACTCCCACTGAAAATAAATCAATCTAGTTTCCAAAACAAACAGATAGATCGGAGAGAAATGCAAACTATAACAATCATGCATAGTAAAGTTTAGAAAAGACTTAATTACTTTCAATGAATATTCAGGTCATAAACCCACAATTCATCGGATCCCAACAAACACACCACAAAAGAAGATTAAATCGAATAGAACTCCAAGAAGATCGAGGAGAACATTATATTAAAGATCAAAGAGAGAGAAGAAATCATCTAGCCACTAGCTATTGACCCGTAGGTCTGTGTTGAACTACTCAGGCAACATCAGAAGGCAACAAGGATGATGTAGAATCCCTATGTGTTCGATTCTCGCTCCGGCAGAGTATCGGAAAAGGCCTCCAGACGGGATCGCGAAAGAACAGAAGATTGTGGCGGTGAAAAAAGTGTTTCCAGTGGCTCTCCATTGGTTTGAGAATATCTTTGAATTTATAGAGGTGGAATTAGGTCAAACAGTGCTACATGGGGCACACGAGCTCGGGGGCGCGTCAAGTGAGCTCGTGGATCTCCTGTAGCTCTTCTAGCCAACTTTCGAATCTTCTAGGATTCCTTCTGGTCTAGAAACACAAGCAAAAACAGGAAGTGGCACTGGGTTAATAGGCTAGTCCCAGAAAATGATGTAAAATAGCATATAAATACATATAAAGCATCCAAGATAGATAATATAATAGCATGAAAGAATAAAAAATTATAGATATGTCGAGGACGTATCAAAGCGCATATCCGTCAGATAGGGCCACACGTCCTGATCTAAGCCGGCAAGCTCCATGGCCAAGAGCAACCTTCATTAGAGCCGTCTGCTGATGCTGTTCCAATGGTGGAATCCGACGAAACTCTGAACGGCCACCCCTGGCCATGAATCGGAAGAACACACGCGAGAATGGGAGGAAGTTGCAGCCCACCTAACTACGGCCACCAAGCCCACCTGGTTGTGCGGCACAAGCGAGAGAAGGTCGTCGCACAGCCAGAAGGCCCACGGTGAGGGCACGACGGCCCCTCATCTAGCCCGCCCAGATCTCTGGAGAGGGCCAGCCCAGGGCAGCGTCCGTTGGAGGGCGAATAGGCACGGTGCAGCAGCCCTACTGGTTGCACTCTCCGCATCCTAGAGCCAAGATCCACCGCGGCCAGCCAAGAACAGGCAGCACCAGCGCCGGCGCGATCTTCGCAGACTTGGGAAGGCGCTTGCAGCCATGTCATGTGGGGACAAGAGGGAAGGAGAGGAAGTTGCCTGCCACCACCCTGTAGTGCGAGGGGCTTTGCACTTGCGACCCTGGCCAAGGACGGCGAGAAGGAGGAGCCGGGAGGCAGGCGCTAGTGGCGACGTTGGGAGTTGCCGCCCAAGGATGACACGGTTATGTGGATTGTGGGCATTTGTACGTCTCTTGCTTCCTATATCCATTTGCTATCACATTTCATTGCCTGTTTGTTGATCTAAGTAATTTAGTTTCACATTGTATGCTTAGTATGCATATAGAGTAGTATTGGATATGAGGTACACAATTGTGAACGCGGTGATTTGGCAATTGCTCGGTCACTGTATGTGGATAGGCCTTGGCGCACGCACCCATGGACGGGCCGTGGCGCACACGCCAATGGACGCGTAGTGTGCCAGATTCGGTTAGTCCGACCGTAGATGCTCTAAGGACAACATGCATTGCAACAATGAAACCATCATGGAATAGGGTGGAGAACGACTTCGCTAGGTTTATTTTTTACTTTTTTTACCGTACATTGTAGTACACTATTCAAGGTGTAGTACTAAGTTGATTCAATGTTAAATATTATGTGGCTTAGAGCTCGACCTGAGGACAACTTGGTAATTTTCTGTCCACTCCGTCGGGCTAATGCGGAGTGCCTCCGATCAATACAACGGAAAAGGAAAATTAACCCATGCCCTTCCCGAATCAATACACTTTGGGCCATTCCTGACATTGATTATCGTTGACGCTGACTGATCGGGTCGCCACTCATCCCAACATCTCCGGCCACACCGCCATTTTTACACGCACGTACCCCTTGTCTTCGGTTGAGCCACGCCATCGTCATCTGGCGAGTCTAAATCCACGCGTACGCTGCTCAGTGTCTGCAGGTCGCTGGCCCAGCTTCTCGCATCTATGCCAGCCAAAACGTTGTAGTTCGAAGACGAGTCAGCCCGCCGTGTGCAGCCCTTGCTAATTGACTAGTGGTTGGGGCGCCATTCGGTGGCGTCGATTAAGAAAAAATTGTGTGCACGTTTTCATTTAAAAAATATATAGTGTCCTCGCCTCCTTTAGAAAAACATTTTAGAAAATAATATCATCACCTTCATCTAAAAAAAAGTAAAAAAATGAAAAAAAAATTACCGCTGCAGCCTACCAGCGAGTATCACTTTGCATAGCTCTCCATTTAAAAATACCAAAGGTCCTCACCTCCATTAAAAAAATATTAAAAATAATCCCCACCTTCATCAAATTTTTTTTCAAAAGAGTTCTCACCACGGCCAACCAGCTTGCGCCACGTGGCATAGCTGGCTGGCCGCCCTTCCCGCGTAACATTGGCCGTCCTTCCCTCATAGCTTAATGGGTTTAATTCCTTGTACCTCGTAGAGATCCAGGGCGTATAGAAGCAAATATGGAAGACATGCGTTTCCATGTAATCAAAGTGCATAGGACCCGGAACAATACAAAATCCTGAGGAAAATGAGGTTTATCAAACGGCTGATTTTTGTCCATCATACAATCAGGCCATACAAAGCGAAACTTAACTTTTACGGTACCCGAAATGCCCCTACGGCTTGAATATACTACACCCATTTGGGTGTAGTATCGCCGCAGCAGGACCAATAAAATTGTCTCACAAAGAAAATGATGAAAATTGATTTTCTGTACCATAAATGGACTCTTATATTTGTGTTGGTTAAGTAGGGCACACAGCAAGCATTGAAAGGGAAAATTATACTCCCTCCGTTCCTAAATATAAGTCCTTGTAGAGAGATTCTAATACGGACTACATACACATACAAATATATATTGACATATTTTAGAGTGTAATTTTGCTCTGTATGTAGTTCATAATGAAATCTTTAAAATAGCATATATTTAGAAACGGAGGAAGAATTTTTCTTCCTTACGTTACAGTATATTGACTAATACACGTATGTGCCTGTGTCGTACTTTTTGCCTGATGAAGATTCCATATCGTCCTACATTTTAAAGGGTTGCTTTCTCCTGCGAACTGTGACTTCATATCCACATCAATTACCCGGAATCCCTCCTCAACACACTGATTATGCAACAATGTGGATTCCATATTTCCGATTCTGTGAACTCAATTTTGTTGTAAATCTAACACCTAATGACAACCCGATGCCTTTGACTACAAATTTGTGTTGTGCTCCATGCTCTCCTCACCAAGAGCCTTCGAATTCTTTCTTACGAGAGCGAGACTAAACACATCCGAGCTTGTCTAGAATAAACGGAAAACGTGGCCATATCGAGTCAGATCATAGGCTCGTAACATGTGAAATCAGCTAATAAAAAAATTCGAACAACTTGGACTACAACCACACCAGATCACATCAAATTATTTTGTATGTTTCAATAAAGATACTGATCCAGTAAAGACTCTGGCCTTTGGGGATATGGCAAGGTGGGGAATTTGTTTGTGTTGTGAAGAATTGGATTGGAAAGGCGGCCATTGGGGTGCCTTTTAAAGGCGACCCTCATGGGAGTTTTTCACTGGGCAACCCATCGACTCACCACGTCCCCTTGAAGTTGGCATACGAATGATTGTGTTGCTCACGTGAAATTAATGAGTATGTTAATTTGTTCAAGTGGATTGTCCGACCATTGGTAGGGTTGCAATCTGGCCAGCCTACCACCACAAAACTAGGTGCAAATTCTTTTTAGAAAAGGAGGATGACCCCCGACCTCTGCATCTAAGAGATGCATGCGGCCACTTTATTGATTATTCTCGAGGACCTTACAAAGTATTACAACAATATGTCTGAATCCGTCATCTTGGCAACATATGCCACTACTCCTATTTATATGATGAAGGGGTGCTAGCTGGGCCAAATACCCAGACCACTCACCTAAGCCTATCATCAAGAGCCAGAAGCCCCAGCCGAGCCACATACTAGGTCTGGGGTATAAACTGGTCTGACGCTCTCACATGTGTCGTTGCCGCCATCTTCCACAGGTATGTCTTCAGAGCAAATATTGAGGCTTCTACCTTGTCGAGCCACTCGCCATCGACGCCACCATGACGCCTTGGAACATAACTACCTCCTCCTCTGGCGAGTCCATCACCGTGCATCTGGCGCCGAGTCTCCGCTGCGCCACGCCGCCGAGATCCACCGTCATCAATGTGTAGGATGAAGCACCGCTCCATCAAAAAAGCCGCCCGCTGGTCCCTCGATCCCGTGTACGCCTCCAAGAATGACGCCCCCAAGGGGGAAACGACACCAACGCTACCGACGCCATCCGATCTCATCGATCTAGGGTTTCCCGAGGTAGCGGATAGAGGTCCGGAGCTTCTCCACGGTGATGCCTTCAAGAAGGTAATGACACAAAAGAGTGCCGCCAACGCCGGGTCTTGGCATCAGAGAGTCGAAAACGAGGTTTTCACCCGGATCCGCTCGAAGAACCTCCATCAAGCATCGTGTGCACGGGTCGCCGCCGATCTGAGCCGCCGTACATCGAGTAGGCCGCACCGGCCAGATCAGATCTTCCCGGAGGGCAAACCACGCATGACGCCGACCCAACCACTAGGCCCTCCATGCCGCCACCGACGACCCGAGGTCGATGGTTCGTCGCCGCATAAGCCGGCCGCCCGCCGCCGAAACGCAGCCAAGGCGCTGCTCAAGCGGGGCCGCCGCGCACCCGCCACCATCGCCGCCCTAGGCCGAGGCGGCCGCCGCGCCCACTACTAGGAAAACGACTATAGATGAAATGGACACTAATGGCGCACCACATGTGTGGTGCGCCATTAGTATATAGCAATGGCGCACCACATCTTTGATGCGCCATTAAGTATATATTACTAATGGCGCACTTTTGGTGTATGGTGCGCCATTAGAAGTTTTGAAAAAATAATAAAAAATTTTTGTTACTAATGGCGCACGAGTGATAGTGCGCCATTACTAGTTGACATAGTAATGGCGCACCACACCCACTGTGCGCCATTAGTAGTTTTGAAAAAAATAATAAAAAGAAATAAAAAAAAATTAAATTTCTTTTTTTTATTTTTTTTCAAAACTAGTAATGACGCACCGTGGGTGTGGTGCGCCATTACTTAGTTAAACTAGTAATGGCGCACCACACCCACGGTTCGCCATTACTAACTTGGCCCAACGCCGAATGGACCCCCCCGACCGCCTTTTCAGTTTTTAAAAAAATAAAAGAAAATGATGGAAATGTCAAAAAAATAAAAGAAAATAAGTTTCCCATGTGATATGTGCTCTAGTTGTTGGGAAAATTTACAAATATGAATTTCGACTTTATTTGCAAAATCTCTCGAAATTTGTAAAATGGGCATAACTTTTGCATACGAACTCGGATTAAAAAGTTTTTTATATGAGAAATCATCTACTCGAAAAGTTACATCCGAATTTAATCGGGGGAACCCCATTAAACATTTTCAAAATCCCCAAAAACCTAACAGAAAAAAGTTACAGGGCTTTCAAGATCTAGAGGCAAAAAAATTTAAAAAATTCCAAACTTACTAGTGGCGCACCGTGGATGTGGTGCGTCACTAGTAACAGAAAAAAAATGGTTTTGAATTTTTTTTAATTTTTTCTTTTCAAAAAATGATACGTAATATGACCGGGAAGTTTGAAATATTTTTCAAAATTTCATCATAGTCATGAACATGAATAAAGTCCTAGACATCAACAAGGTATAAGAGGATTGATATGCTAGATATATCAAGAAGTGCTCAAGTGAGCTGTTGCTGGGGTTGGATAGAACTCTGAAGTTAAGCGTGCTTGGGCTGGAGTAGTGTGAGGATGGGTGACCTTTCGGGAAGTTTGACCACGGAGTGCGATTTGACCCGCACTTCTATGTGGTGCGCCATTAGTATAGCAGATACTAATGGCGCACCGTGGGCTATTTTAATGGCGCACAAACGTTGCGCCATTAGTGGTGCGTCATTAGTATACCAGATACTAATGGCGCACCACAGGTGCGTCATTAGAAAAAACATCTAATGGCGTGGTGCTAGTGACGCACCTGTAGTGCGCCACTAGCAGCCCTTTTTCTAGTAGTGGCCGCCGCCGGTCAAGGCAGGCCAGCCACGCCACCAGAGGCTAGATCGGCCGTGCCACCACACGCCACGGGGCACCGCACAGCCCCCATGGCACAGGAGAGAGGGAAGGCCCCCGCCACCGCCGTCAGCCTCCGGGCTATAGGCCGGCGACGTCCTTCGGCGGCGGCGGAGGGAGGGATGGAAGGACGGGGAGCCCCTGGCGGCTAGGGTTGCGATCCCGCCCGAGTCCCCCGAGCGGGGGCGACGGGGGGCTCTCGCTAAGCTGTTTTCTCGTATCTCTCGATCACTTGGCCAGCCTACCACCACAAAACTAGGTGCAAATAGGACAAGATGCACTAATTACATCAAGCAACACCCAAACTTGATTTGGCAGGTTTAACACATGGATCAGATTTATACGGGCCGCCACATACTACCCTTGCACGCCCACCTGTCATGGATTCTATGTGCAGGATTTGTGTGGCTTCAGTGGATCTTTTACCACCATGAGAAGTGTACTTATTTGTAATAACTAGGAAAATTGCCTGTGCGTTGCAACGGGAGAAACGAGTAAACAATGGGATACAGAGCCGACTTCGCCGAACTGTTTAGTGTTTTTATGAGAGGCCACCATCAAGGTGGGCCGTTGATAAGGAGGAGGGACTTAACTTGGGCATGCAGAGATTGTAGTTTAGAAGGACGACCCGGGGGAAGGCCAATGGCACGGTTGCAAGCAGTGGCAACAGAGCTGTTCAGAAAGTCATCAACCCAGGCAACGTGCTAGAAATTTTCAAAACTAATACTTTTGTACCAAGTGAATATATATGTATCGTAGTCAGGATTAATAAAGCTCTAGAGTATCTGACACTCAAAGGAGGTATCTTATTCTTTTAGTATGTATGCACTTCAGCTGCTGATCCCAACTAAACAAGAGAGTGACTCATCACCCCAGCTGCTGATCCCAGGGCAGCTTGATACAACGTCCAAAAGATACATTGGTACCTGACGAAGTGATGATCGTCGTCATAATCAAAATGACAAACATACTGTTTCTCATACAGGTTACTGATCTATTAAGATCATCGTATAGCAACGAGAGAAAGAAAATTTGTGTACCGGTTCATCTTGAGATGCAAAGAATATATGCTAGCACCTGTTAGAGACACCAGCCTATCCATTTCCCAGTATTGCTACTTCGTTCATTTCTATTCGATTCCGATATTCACAAAATAGTTTCTTCCTGTGGTTAAGTGCTAAACAAAAAAGAAAAGAAATATCGTTCCATCATATCAGTTGCAGCTTATTAACGACTCCTAGTATGAGAAACCAAATATCAAACTGCACAGAAAGCTGGTTAATATCATCTGTGGAATAGAGGTAACTCTACTCCAGGCCCCAAAAGACCAATTGGGCATTTGTTTTTTCTTTTGCAATCAATAGAAAAAATTATCACACAGTATGTTAATCAAAGTGCACCGGGCTGCCCTTTTTTTTATGTTAATCAAAGTGATACTATTTTGAGGTCGACTGTTCAATCAAACATACAAAAAGGAGTAGGGGACAATTAGTTCTCACCGCTCCATCTCTATCTACAACTCTGAATTACTGTGGACAGTGAATAGTGTAATGAGACATGAACCGGTGCCCTAATTAGGTCTGGATTGTTATAACATCACAAGATGACCATGGGTCAACCGAAAAGAACAGACACATAACATGACTGATGCTAATGCAAGCATGACTGTAGCCATATAACGTAAATCAATTATTCTTCAGATATATGCACACGCAAGTTATCCAATATCATCTCGAGATGCAAGAATATATGCTAACATCTGTCAGAGATACTTGCCAATCTTGAGATGCAATAACATATGGTAACATCTGTTAGAGACCCCTATCTATCTATTTTCCCAGAGACGCTACTTTGCTCATTTTGATTCGATGCCACTATTTACAAAGCAGTTCTTTGTATGGTTAAGTACCAAATAAACAAGAAAACTGTCACTTGTTCCATATCATCAGTTGCCGCTTATTAACAGCTCTCTGTATGAGAAATAAAAATGTCAAACTGGACAGGGAAGGTAGTTAATCCCATCAGTGACATATAGGTAATTACTCCAGGGTCCAGATGCTCAAATGCATTTAGGTTTTCCTTTTTCAATAAATGCAGAAATATCACATGATGCATTTATGTACTGCTGAATGCCGAAGCTTAAGCATATGGTTTTTCCTTTTCCAAGCTAGTTGAAATCTACCATATGCACTAAATTTTACCTTTATGCAGAAGCCAGGAAGATCGCTGATAATTGTAAAGCAGAAAAAAGTAGATTTAGTACATACTCATTTCATTTATACTATATTGCTAGCAAGGCAAAAGAACAAATTTATGTGTTAAAGCAAACTTAGAACATGTTCCCAAGAAAAGAAATGAATCAGGTGGGAACGAAGGTGCCACGAATATCAAAACATTAACAGGTCCTGTGCAGTTGTTCTCTACAAATGAAAGGGCAAGTATTATTAGGTTGCGGTCATTACCAGTTTGGTTGATACCATCCAATGCTTCATGATTTGTGTATAGTTTTTCTTATAGAAATCCACAGAAGAAGCACTTTAAATAGAGGTGCACAATATTTATTTTCAAAGCTCTTCATGGAAGTTCAAGCATTGCAGCAGATAATGATTGAACAACTTCATGGTTTATTACACATCCAGGAAGATAATTTCATATGGCTCAATATAAGTGAATAAGTAAGCAAAATAAACAGGTATCTTGTATTTTGCTGCAAATGTGCAAGCATGTAAATCTGTAAATGGATATGCTGAAACAGAGTAAATATAACTTCTTATTTACAACTCTAGGATTTCATATATCACCCGTGTGAAGAATAGGCATCACCACTGTAACAAACATACATAGCGGATCATATCAAACAGCTTTTGGAAATGTACACCGATGTTCGAGAAAAGCGTGGTTAAACCTTCTAAACTAATGATTGCGACTTTTTTCTCAATAAAGAAACAACAATCCCGCTATAAGTTGTCAGAACTCAGAACTATTGGACCAAGGAACTTCCAACAAATAATAAAACCATCTACAATAGCAATCATGACCTTCACTCCTAACTCTGCAATGTTGAGCAAGATTTTACCTCCGTGGTTTGCACCTCATCCTATGCGTCCACAAGATCTCTCTTTATGTTGACGACTTTGATGTCTGCAGATCCAGCCGTTGCACTCTCCAGGTGCTTCCGCGACTCTGCTCCACGAGCGCGGCGTGGTGCGGCCGATGTAGGAGAGGAGACGGGATGGAGGTGGGGAGTTGCTGCTTCTTTGATCCGGCGCTCGATGGGAAGGACAGCCGCGCCCATCCTCACCTCCCTCCTTATTCACAGGAGCTCGACCCCGCCGCCCTCTCCCTCCACAAGAACGCCTTGATCCGGGGTTCACAAGATAGCTTGTCAGCCAATGGATGTACATTGACACGACAAAAAAAAGTAACTATGTTCATACCTAGTGAGTTATATTCTATGTAGACTATAGATGACAAAGAATTGAAGCTTCTGTGCATACTCATAAATCAGTAAACTTGTCCTGTAACAACTTAATATTGTGACATTATAGAACTTGATAGTGTTTAGTAACACTTGTATGGAAAAATGATCAACCAGATCTGCAAGAGCAGACTACCTTATCAGATTTTAGTGCCTACATGGCTCTCTTTCTTTGCTACTGGTAACTAAAATTAAAACGGTAATGCAGCACACGAAACTCAACTCAATCAAGGTAATACGTAAGCTCCCCTCTGAAATGGGGATTTAACTACTGGAACAAAAGAAGGAATAGTAGTTAGCTTGATGTAAAAAGTCCTGACGAAAAAGAGGAAATAACAGTCCGCTCCATGTAAGAAACAATTATGCTGCAGTAATACAAATAGAAGTTACGGAAGGCTAAACAGTTATTCCTGCCCACTAAGCAAATCTGTAGCACTATCAACCATAAGCATTGCATTATTACATACAGCTAAACTTACATATATATACCACACCGTGCGTCCAAACCTATTTAAGCAACAGAAAGATCTATTATTTTAGTTTTACTTGATTTTTGTTAGGAAGTAAAACTATTGGACGTGTAGCTGTACCATGCCAGCTCTACATGGACCAAAAAAAACCACAGTAAGGTAACGTTAGCTGTCATTGTAAACGCTACTTGTAAATTTGACTCTCCCAAGTCTGGATTGCAAGAATTTTCACGACCTTCTTGGTGGAAACCAGATGTGGTCTTGTACAGCAAGAAGCACTACAACAGGAATCAGTTGAAAAAATTATTGTATCAATTGGCTCTATGCCAATATTGTACAGCAAGAAGCACTATTGTTGCAGCTAGTTTGACAAAGGTTCTTGCTTGAGCCTATGCCAACAGTCCAATTGCGTTAAATACTTGCTCACGCCAATTTAAATTGCTACTTTAACCATCAGTTAACTCTGGTTGTAAATTGCTGTAGATCCAAATTTAACATGGCCGCCAGCGCCAGGAGGTCGACGTGGAGGAGGCTGGGTGTGGCCCCGGGTAGGATTGGGGGCTCTGGGGAGAGAAAGGAGAACATGGGGCTGGAAGGACGCCGAAGAGGACAAATCGGCAGCGTGGAGACGAGAGAGCACAGATCGGCGGCGGCGCACGCTCTTCATGAGGAGTTTGTGCATGTTTAGGAGAACGAGAAGGGGTTCCTGCATGTTTGCTCATGCGCGGGGGAGTCGTAGGTGCTGACGCGGAGCATGCGGGCGGCCATGGCGGCGGCGAAGGGGACGACAGATGCGAGGGGGTGGGAGAGAGGGGGAAGAGTGCGCGTACACCGGAGGAGGGAGGCGAGGCCGGGGAGGAGGAAGATGGCCGTGACATCGGTGGCGAGAAGACCGCTCCGGGGTCATCTGATCGAGCGTCGCCAAGGTCATTCACCTCGGCTAGGATCGGGAGGCGAGGGAGAGCCCGTGCTCTTTTTTTTTCTCAGAATTGAGAGCCCATGGTTGTGGACTGCGGGTTGAATACTAAAAACTACAAGGGAGTTTTGAAAAACAGCCTGAACGAAATGTTCTTCTCACTTAAGAAAGGACTGCGGGTTCAATTATCAAAGAGTGCAAGGACTTTTTTGCAAAAACACCATGACAGTGAGCGGGGAGAAGCGTTAGCCGCTTTATTCTTAGGGAAAGATAAATATTCACATGAACGTTTAGGACGGTGATTGTATCCCCAACTGATTAGGAATCAAACCGCAGGTTCGACACCTACATGTCTCAGTCTCATGAACGTGGAATATTCTTTCAGTAGGAGGCGACATCATGTCAATAGCGAGACGCCTGCTGTGAGTTTGTCAATATTAAGATCACGTTTGTACTATGTTAAAGGGAGCTGTCAATCTCCACAAAAACAAAAGGAAAAATATATATCCATCTTTATAAATATAGAGTAACTAGAATATTTGGGAATTTACCCTTTTTTCATCATATATAAGAATTTCACATGTTTGGATGGATATATTTCGTGTCGCTTCCTAAGACTTGCAACTCTGGCACACAAATCATTCATTAATTTCAACGAAAATTCTCAGTCTGCTCCAAACTCCCTTCTTAAGCCAAAAGGAATTTCATTCATCGTTTTGATAGTTGAAGTGGCTACATTCAGTGGCAGTTACAAGACCTATTCATGGAACTGAGAAATTAAGTCGCACCACACTCCGGCTTGTTGAAGAGACGCTACACCTCATTCTCTTCTGATTCAACGACTCAGCCGCACACAGATTAGAGAGACAACCTTCCTGTGAGCCAACAAATCAGAAAAGGCATCTTCTATCTAGAACATGTGGGCATGAACATTGTGAACGACTTAAAAAGGCTTCCGTAACTGTCGTTCTTTTCTGTTCTAGGGCTTGTTGAGCTGTGCCCTCAGCATTAACCCTTTTGAATCATGTGTGTACTTGGTATGTGTTTGCGTGTGTGTGAACCTTTGTGGATTGTTGGCTTGGGCATTTGCTTTATAATATAAAGCGGGGCGAAAGCCTTTTTCGATAACTAGACTTTTCCATAATCTGGTACCACATCCAGGCTACCAAGCAACACGTAAATATTCCCTCATGCCTCCTAATCCTACGCAGTCTGTTTTACCTGCTGTTCCAACCAAGCAAGTAACTAACTGATTTCCTATCAGTTTTGACCATAACGGACCATATAATAATATAAGGGCATTCCGTGATTGTACGATTGTCATTGGCGCTGTAGTAGTTGTTTCTGTGTGAATGACGCGGGCAAATTGAAAGAGAGAGTATGGGTCAGGGCGCCTTTCAAAGGCGGGGCTCAGTGTGTGTTGTGCGCTTGGCAGACACACACACACACACACACACACACACACATATGTATATATATATAGGACTCCTCTTTTGTACTCCCAAGAGTATGTACTCCCACTCTCAGTGGATAAGGTTTAAAGGCGTGGACGTGCTAATTACAAGAAAAGAGTAACAAACTTTCTTTGCATGCGTAGCTACTCCCTAGAAAAAAGGAACGCTGCATGCTAATCTATTTGTCTAATCCGGTTGTTCATTGTTGGACGAGGCTATATTACTCTGCTCTTAACGTATTGAGTATTACACCTTTTCTATTTTTATAGATATGGGGGTGTATGCTTCAGTCATGATATAGTATATACTCAATTTTTCTACGGTATAGTATATACTACATTTCTTTTTAAAGAAGTATATGCTTCTTTTTTATAGAAGTGTATAGTCTTCATCTTTTGTGAGGAAGTATATACTACACCCAATGAGTTTGTACAGCTTCCTTTATGAGGAATTACATTTTTAATATCTTATGGAAGAGTACGCAACACATTGTTTGTGAGGAAGTACACTTTTCAATTTTATGAGAGATCATACACTACATGGCTTGTGGGGAATATACTTCATTTTTTACACTAGTATATGCCACTTTTTAAAAAGAAGTACATACTACATCATCTGTAAGGAAATATATGTCTTCCTTTTACAAGAGAGTATATACTGCAAAATTGTGATTGAGCATATGTTACTTTTGTGTTCAAGAGTATATACGACATTATTTATGAATTATTTACATTTTTATTAAAGAGTATATATTGTGTTAAGAAAAATAAAAACAGTATGTCAGCTGGCATAAGAATTTATTCACCAAAAAAGAGTATATGTATGTCTTTTGCAAAAAAAAAAAAAGAGTATATGTATGCACGTAAGAAGAAGTATGCACGCCTTTGATCAACGGTAACAAAAATGGCGCTATTGCATAAGAAACCTGCTATAGCCATTCCATTTATACAGTACATGACAAGGCATTCATGTATATGCATCATATCGCTGGCTATATGAATACATTCACATTTGCGTCGCGACATGTGCCGGATTATAGGAGATCAGACCCGCCACCGGCTCTTGGACCTGCCGTCGTCTTCCCGCTGCACCCTTGGACGTCGATGCTCGTCATACGGAAACTGCACGGTAGATACAACATTCATCACTTCTACGGGCCACAAGAATGACAAAAGAAAACTGCTTTTAGAAATCATGTACGATAGATAAAAAAATAACTTAGTTCAGGTCAACAGCTAGAGGATGGTCGGTCACCAAGAACAACATGTGTGCGATGGCCTCTGTCACTTGCCCCGCAAAAAAGATTGTCTGCTGTTGGAGAGATGGAGAAGTTGTCTTCAGAATCAAAGCTAGCCCCCAATTGATAGCACAAGGATCTTTCCTCTGGAGTAAAATGGATCAAAGCTCCTCATGTATTAGATCGGATCCTATTTTGTATTCCTCAAAAGATCTGCAGCACATCGAATCCTAATTCTTAGGATCAAATCAATGAGAGGATGAGCCACTGCCAATGGTGGTTGCTGCCGAGCAAGCTCCTTCTCTTCGAGGCCGTTGTAGTCCGCCGCCGCCGTGCCAGCCGTCGCCGCTGCCGCTGTATGACGCAAATGAGGCGGCCGGTCAGATGGATAAGGGCTCAGATTAATAAGAAGGGCCAACGACACATATGAAAACGCTGAAAAATAGGAGCAGTTAGTTTGCTTTTTTGGGTGAAGTTTTTCCACGTTTAAATGAGAGACACGCCCATGGGAGTATGTACTCCTAGGAGTACTAACCCATTTTCATATATATATATATATATATATATATATATATATATCGTTGCGCTTCGACATGCTGTCATGACGTGGACGCAGTCAATCAAACGATCTACCGATCAGATAATCAATGGGAGTATGCTGGGCTCGATTCTATATGCTTGTGGTAGCATTACCTTGTTGTGCATGTTAAAAGTATGGGAGTCAGTACGCTTTGGTCTGATAAACCATGATATACACGCCGTACGTACACTAGCTTTGTACTATGGTCGGCCGGGTAGATCTTTGGAATAAATTGACCATTCAAATTGTGGCGATTGGTTGAGAGTACTTTCACACGCTCATACACCATATTGTGAGGTTGACGTTTGCAACCCTGTGGTGTTTCTGGCAAGAAGAAAACAAGGAACAGCATGCAATGTAAGAGAGCCTCAGCTGATGAGATTTAGTTCTGTGTCAGAAGTGATGATGCTTTGGGATACCTGTCCCGGAGGGTGAAGTTTGTGATCTATATTCATGTGATTCACTAACCAAGTGCTTGCAACAGATCAACAATTGCATTCTAAAAAGCGCACATGCACACACACGAACCCACAGGCCACCTAGGGACACATCAAAAATCGTACGACTATGGGTAGCTACGAACGATTTATAACCCCCGCCCCCCGTCCTTGAATCCTCCTTGAAATTCATGGGGGTGGGCCCCTCCCTCCCTCTATCTCCAATCACAATTCTCCACGTCGTTCATTATGTTAATCCTGTAATTACTGGCATGTTGGACATCCTAGTTGATGGCGGCCCTCCTAGATGGAACCGAACGGCACGCGGCGGCGTGAGGCGATGGGTGTGCAGCGACTAAAGGCAGTGGTCAAGGCTGTGAAAAGTAGCGGCGGCATCGAGCATAGCCGGTGAGGGGATCGTCGGATCTTACTGGAGTTTTCTCCTCCTGGGTATGTTGGAACAATGATTTGCTGCCACATGCGAGGACGATTGGTATAGGTGGAGTCGTCCGATATAGATTTGCGACTGGTTGTCACCTAGGAAGACGGTGGTGCCATATTGAAAATTTTAGTAGTGATGGTGACCTCCTCCCTCGTCAGTGGCAACATTGTTTGGCGCTTGGTCTAGAGAGCAACTCTCGTCTCAGCTTGATTGACTGCTAGTGCGGGCATGGTTATATTTTCGGTGGAATCGCACGTCATGACTATGAGCATACCTAGTTGCTGGGACCGCGGAAGTGGAGGTGATAACATATGAGACTTGGATTTGTGGTGCTTCTTGAGTACCCAGTCTTAATCTCTGGGGTGAAATCCCTAGTCAGCTTAGTGTTTGTTCATATTTCATCTTCAGGGTGAAAACCCATGATCTAGATTAGTGGTTGCATCCGGCGACAACGACGCTTGTGCGTGGTTCTCTTCCAGAAGACGTCGCTGTTGGAGGACCTTACTCTTAGTTATTTTGTTGTAAAAATATAATTGGTACTTAAGCCGTAGCTGCATTATGGCTATTGCTTTTCCGATCGTCCTTTTTTCCACATTGGCATAGCTTTGGTCTTCTATGACTTTGTTATTGCCAGCGTGATTTGTGTGTGTGTGTGTTCGTGTTGGGTGTGTGCATCCTAGTTATGCAGAGACTGAGTGTTGCTTATTGTGTTTGTATTCCGTTAGTGCTTTATTATAAGTCAATAAAAACACCCTTTATCGATTTTTTGTACATACTCTACGTACATGCAAGAGGGAGAAGAAATACGCCCATGGCCGAGTACAAGCAACTGTTACACTTTTTTGTGCTCGGACGGCACGGAGTTGGCAAATGTAAGCAGCCGTTGCATCTGTAAAGTAGACCTGAGCACGGATGGGAGCATTCAGAGGGAGCAAGCAAGCCCCATCCCAACATGTGAGCATGCAAATCGTAAAGGCCTTGAAAAGGCTTCCGTAACTGGACTTGTATATGATCCTGTACTTCATCCAGGTTACCAAGCAACACCGAAATATTCCCTCATGCCTCCTAATCCTACAGTCTGTTTGGCCTTCTATTCCAACCAAGCAAGCAAGTAACTAAGGGCATCCCGCGATTGTACGATTAACATGAGGGCTTTAGTTGTTGTTTCTCTCTTCTCTGAATGACACGGGCAAATTGAAAGCGAGAGTCTGGATCGAAGTGCCTTTTAAAGGCGGGGCTTGGTGTGTGTTGTGCGTGCCGTGAGGAGTCTATATATACCTGCGCTCGCGACATGCTGCCATGACGTGGACGCAATCAACCAAACCATTTCCCGGCGGCATTAAGGCTGATGTTGCGATCGACTACAACACAAGGGCCAACTACTAGAGGAGCTGCAAGGCGTCACTGCAGATGTTGTTAGGCGATGCTCTGACACAGTGGGCGACTGTAACATCATGTCTGGACTGCTAGCCCTCAATGTCCCGTGCATGAACATCAAGGCGCACGTTTTCCCATCTGCATGCGCATCGGTGTATATGATGGGATGAATGCGGTAGCCTTGTGCCACAATGTGGGTGCTAGTTGGCGGTGCAAATGGGATTTTCATCTAGTGTGAGGGTGATGCCATCGCAGGAGGAGGTTCATGGCGTCAATGACCACTTTTGGAGCTGATGAATAAGGAGCACACCGGCGGTGGCCATCCAACATGTAGGTTTGGTGCAGGGTTTCTAATGGTATGATGGATGTTGTAGTGTGACTCACATTGTTGTGGAGTGCCAGCGGCCAGATCCGCACCGAGTCATGGGCAGCCCTCTAATGGTCGTGACATTTGTCTTAAAACGTTCCACCAATCTACTAGTGCCATTTTGACATGGCGTGGAGTAGCAGTGAATGCGACAATCGATCGATCTGTCGTCAAGATATTGATTGGAGTAACTTTTCATGTCGGAGGTGAAAACTCTTGGCCTGGTCTTTATTTGTGGTGCTCAACAACTACGGAATAGTGTTGTTACCTTGTTAAACACATTGCATATTTATTATTGTGCTGATTTTTATTTGCTTGTTTCAACAACCAGGTTGAAAATCTTTGCCCAGGTTATCTCTAGTAAGACATGATGACGATAAGCACAGTAGTTGGCTACCTGTGGATCATACCAGGCATGGGGCACTCAGCAGTCATGACAACCAAACAAGGCACATGTAAACCAAGCATGTGCCCTATGTCTTAATCTCATTTATCATTGATCCACTTGTGAATTTTTTGACTCCACTTAAAAAAATGTGTTGCTCGACTACCCTCAAAAACAAAAATGAAGTGCTCAGAATGAAATGCAAAATAAGCATGTTAGCAGGACACCGTCTTTACACGAGGGCTAGGACAACGTCTTTGCACGAGGGCTCGAAGAGGTACTTGGGTTATCTTCTCCTTGGAAGCCATAGGGGTACGCGAGTCTGCAGGTTGGAGAAGATTTGGCAATTGTTTATCATATTAAGCTAAAGTTTGAGATCGTTTCTCAGCTGTTTGTCATTCTCCCGATGCATGCAAGTCTTCATGGATGCCTCCTAGTCCTATATTGTCTGCTTGCTCAGCCTCGAGTGGCAGGCGACTGATTCTCAGTATGTTCTGACGGTTAAGGTGAAGTCTTTGGGTGCTTTATGTGTGCAAGTGACACGATCTCGGGGAGGCAATTAATCTGAGTGCTCGTTGCATGTTGTCCTGCCCATGGACTGAACGGTCTACAAGTGGAATTGAGGTTTCATATGTACCGTTATGATGAGCTGTGTGGGCATTCCAAGCCGAGTAATGCTACATCTACAAAGGTTTACTTAAACAATTTATGTACAAACTAATGTGAACGATTGTGATTGGTAATAGGGGGACGAGGAGGCCCACCCCACTTAAAATCAGGGGAGGGAGAGAATTAGCATGAAAGATCAAGTAAACCTTTTTTATGATTTCCAGATGGACCCACGTGTCGTGTGCAACGAGAGCACGCTCTTTTTTTGTCCATGCGGGCAGTTCTGTACGTGATGCACTGATGCACGCCTTCTAATATATGCTGACCAGTGGAGAACAAATTCTGAAATTAGAATATTTGGCACTCGAACGAGTGCAATTGTGGTTTTATCGTTATTTATTTTTGTTGACAAATGCAACTCTCATATCTTTTATTTCTAAATAGGCAGCCCCAATTACTGCAAGCTTTCACGTCGCATAAATTATTGATAGCCGCCCGATCGATTGTGATATCAACAAGTTATGCATGTATTAATAAGTTATATTTTTGGTTAATCTATCCATGCATAACAATGCAACCTCACAAAATCACGCATTTCATATTTTTAGCATGAATTTATCCATGCAAACAATGCCACCTCATCAGGTCATGCATAGAAATCACAAGCTATATTTTTTGGCGTTAATTTCTTGGGTCATGAATGGCATACATTTTTTATGCTTGAAGCAAAATATATAGTTCATGGTTCACATTTTTGTTAAAAGATGTCGCTGTGTCAAATTCAATATTGAAGTTTTTCATTTATACATCATTTTCTCACATACTTCATAAGTTTTATTGTTTTTCAAATGTAAACTGAGAGAATACACATATGTTTTTCTTCTGTTAGTTTTTTTCAATACGCACAAGCTTGCGTATCATTGCATATATACATGATCATTGCCGTGAATAGGTCATAACTATGCATTTTTCTATCAATTGTCCAACAGTAATTTGTTCATCCATCGTATGTTATGTGTTCGAGAGAGAAGGCTCTAGTGAAAACTATGACGGCGGGTCTACCTTTATCATATTATAAAATCCAAAATACCTTTGTGCAATTTATTTACTTTTGTTTTACTTTACAATTTATCTATCTATCTACACAAGAATTAATCCTTGCAAGTAATGAGTTCAAGGGGATTAACAAGCCTCTTGCCCGTGTTGGGTGCAAGTATTTGTTTTTGTTTGTGTAGGTGTTGTTCATGAGGCTTTGCGACAGAGTACCACAAAAGGCCTCCAGATGAGATCGCAAAAGAACAGAGGATTGCGGCGGATAATTGTTTCGAGTCTCACCTCGGGGATTTTGGAATATATGAGAATTTATAGGCCAGAGATTAGGGTAAGCGGAGGCCCAGGGGCCCACAAGTGCTGCTGGTGCGCCCCTTGAGCTTGTGGCTCCCTCATGGGTCTTCTGGTCTCTCTCTGAAGCTTCTAAGGTCTCTTCTGGACCAGAAAAAATCACGCTAATGCTTTATCGTCTTTGGACTTTGTTCTGTATGGTTTTTCTGCGAAACAAAGAACTATGCAAAAAAACAGGAACTGACACTGGGCACTAAATTAATAGATTAGTCCATGAAAATAATATAAAATGATATATAAAACATACGAGAATTATAATATAATAGCATGAAATAATCAAAATATATTGATACGTTGGAGGTGTATCAGAGGCAGTGATTCCTCACCAACTTGCTAATCATCTGTATCTCCCTTGGCAGAGCTTGCAGTCGAGGTTCGTGTTCATATTTGGCACACGTTGGTGGTGGATGCTCCTCTGTTGTGACGTGGGGTTCGTTATGCACGCTGGTGCCATCCAGTAGGCTGATTGCAGAATCTTGGTATTGTGATCCCTAGTCGGAATTGTGATCCCCTATCCCATCACTCCTACAAAGTAGTTTTATTTCCTGTTCTAGGTAAATCAAGCATTAGGGTGTGTAGAGTTGTATCGATGGTAGATAGAACTTGAGATAATATTAATTCTATCTTTAACTACGTGTTGGGTTAGACACTCTCAATTATAGAACGGGCTACAATTGACCCCATACACTTGAGGGTTATCACTAACTCGCTAACACGATGGTCCAAGACTTTGATGTGTAGGCCACATGCGATTCGAACGCCTCAGTTTGTTACTTTAGTAAGAGCATGTTGAACAGATGATACAAAAATTTGATGCCCTAATGGTTTTAGGGAAGAAGAGGGAAAGGTTTTGTGCACCACATAATCTTCTGCCCCGAAATTCGGAAAGAAGTAGAAGTATGAGATCCCATGGGGAGTTTGGGAGGAGGAACTAACGCTCGTCGGCACCAAGCTCGATATTGGTTGGTTGATGTCGCTGTGGCCCAGATGGTTGCCGGGCATAGGAGTCGGGAGGGACCATGTGGCAAAGGGGAGCTGTGGGTGTGGCCAATCCCATGGCGGCACGCCGCCCGAGCACCATGAGATTCCAACGAGGCCAATGGCTCACTATTTGTCGCCCCGATTGTTTGGAGGTGACATGTCCTCTAATCGACCTCGACGATCGATAGCGTGGTGGCAAACATGTCGGGCTGTAGGAGAGTGGGGGAAAGACTGGAATCAGTCGGAATCGTCGGTGGCCTTTCGAGCTTGCGCGGCGGCGGTGGGGGCCATGACGATCGTATCAACCGGATGGAACAAGCGGCGGTGCTTGGGGCTGCAAGAATCGGCCTGAATCAGGCGACAACAACGTTTCAACATGGCGGTGGGGTTCCGGCCAGAACGTTTTGGTTTTAGGGCAGAAGTTAGAGGTGCAGCAAATTTGCAGCACTTGGAGCTAACATTGGTTGTTGCCGTAATTATTTTTGGCACCATATAGTGATACATCATCTGCTTGATCAGAATTTCTACCCGGAAATGCCACAAACCCCAGTTTTTTTTGACACCATTGCCAGTTTTCATCATCTGTTGAAGATCCTCTAAGTCTGTTCCGCTGTGCAGCCAATTGGGAGAACAAATTTTTTTTAGGGAGAACAATTTGGTCAGCCTAGGCAACTTGCAGCACACAATGAGGCTCAGGAGAAGAAATAATCAATCTTTTTTTTTAGGGGTAAGAAATAATCAATCTGTCACTTGTTTTGTCGGCTTGTGCTGGGCCTGCTGTTTTTTTTAACCGAAGTATTGAACTAATGGGCCGAATACAAGGCAAGCCATGGACTATAGATGCAACCTCACAACGTGGAACAAGCAGCTGCTGGACGAGGTGTTTCTTCCTTTTGATGTTAAAGTAATCATGAGTATCCCTCTATTCACAATGAACACACCAGATGTGTGGAGCTGGATGTTCGAGAAGAAAGGCCACTTTTCTGTGAGGTCGGCCTACAACATGTTGGTAGCAACTAGGCAAAGAAGAGAGGCCTGGTTGGAAGGGACGGTCGCGGCATCAAGGTCAAGTAATGAAGAAGGATCATGGAAAGCCGTGTGGAAAACGGAGGTACCGGGCAAACTGAGAATGTTCTTATGGCGACTCGCAAAACAATCACTCCGCACCGAGGATATCAGGGCGCACAGACACATGGTCACCTCCAGTTCATGCGGCTTTTGTGGCACCCCTGACTCGTGGCGCCATTCTCTCCTCGACTGCACGGTCTCCAGGTGCACGTGGGCGCTAACCGATGAGGACTTAAGTGCGGCTTTGGTGGCCAGTACAGAGACAAACGCTAGAAATTGGTTGTTTAACCTTATAGAAACACTTTTGGCAATATGGTCGTCGAGACGCAAGGCAGTCCATGAGGGGATCTTCCAAACTCCACATGCAATACACACTTTTATCACACACTTCATTGGTGAATTGGATGTTGTGAGGGAAGGGGAGCCGAGAAGAACCGGGCCAGCTCGGACAATGAGTGTCCCGCAGAGACCAAAGGCGCCACCAGAGAACTTTGTAAAAATACAAGTTGATGCGGGAGTCAGAGCCTCAAGAGGAGGACCGGCGGCAGCGGTATGTCGTGACAGAAATGGGGTTTATCTGGGAAGCTCTGCGCTAGTGATTGCTGGAGTGGCGGATCCAGCTACCCTGGAGGCGATTGCTTGCAGAGAGCGCTATTGCTTTGGCTCAAGATTTAAATGTGCAGCAAGCTATGATCACCTCGGACTCGAAGCAAGTCATCGGAGATATCCATGTAGGAAACCAAAGAATATATGGTCCGATCATTACTGAAATAAAGGCTAGAGCCTCTCTTTTGAATTTTACTTTTTCTTTTGAGGGTCGTGCAACCAATTTGGATGCACATAGATTAGCAAAGTTTGCTCTTTCCTTAGCTCCGGGGCATCATGTATGGCTTGGCCAGCCTCATACCCCGACTCGTATCCCACACTCTGTGGTTTTTGATTAATAAAGCTGGCTTTACCCCTCAAAAACAAAGATTACCATATGGTTGATTATAAGCTATGAGTGTTTGCATAGGAAAGCATTTACTCTCGAAACGCTTGGTTTGCCGAGTGTCAAGGACTGACACTTGGACTCGGTGAAGGGCCAAAAATGTGTTTGCCGAGAATGGTTTCCGGAAAAGGGCATTCGGTGCATACCCCTCAGGCAAACAGAACTTTGCCGAGAATTGTCTGTCAGCAACTCGGCATACGCTTCGCCTAGAACTAAGGGAATTTCTCGGCAAAAATAAGGCGACTGGAATATGTTTTCAATTACAGTGATTAAATAAGAAATAAATTGATAACAACAACACTGGAACATATTCCCATGAGCACCACTCGGAAACGAGGCCTTTGCCGAGCGGCAGCTCTCGGTAGATATTTCAGACATTTCTGAGAGCCTCACTCGAAAAGAATATTTTTAGCCGAGAGGCAGCCCTCGGCAGAGATGGCACCTGAAATATGTTGCCTACTACATTTCTTTACCGAGAGCATCAACACTCGGCGAAAACATCATATGTATGAATTTGAATTAGATTTGAAATATTTAAATATTTCTAGTTTTAAAGTATTTAAAGAAAATAATTACCAGAAATAGTGTGTGACAAGTGGGCTAGGGTGTGTTGTACTACAGGAATCAGGTACGTTGCCGTCTGGCAAGTACAGACGACAAAGGCAGGAATACAGACAGCCCCGACACAATGCTGCCGGCAAAGAGCAGTACTGACGGCAAATGTCTTGTTTCCTGTAGTGTTGACTTGGTTACTGACTAAACATGGTAGAATGTGTAGAATGACATGTGGGCCCATGTGAAAATGACTGGAAGAAAATGATTATTTCAAAATATATGCCGAGTCCCTGATATAAGCTCTGGGCAAAAATATGCCAATGTCATGGAGCCATTATGCACGAACGGATAGGTCACGTGGTAACTTAGTGCCGTATGTTTACTGTTCGGCTCTCGCCGTATGTCGTGTTCGCAGAGTTTTTTCTCTATCTCGTGTACATTTCAGCGTTGTCTCGGCAACGTCATGTCTTTGCCTTGTGCTGCTCTTCGCTGACTACAGCTCTCGGGCTAATCAGGTTTGCCGAGATCCCGTGCTTTGACTCTCGGCGTATGCCAAAACACTCGGTGTATATATTTTTTCCAGTAGTGATTGTGACCAGATGGCCCCTCTCGAGCGGGCTGAAATTTACAGATTTCTTGACGTGATGGTAGAGAGCACTCTAGGCACTCTGAATTGTAATATAGTCGGCTTCATGGATTCCATGGAATAGACATGCACAACGATTTTATAAAACTTCCTGTCAAATTAAAGGATCTTATACAACCAAGAGCACATGATGCATCAACGCTGTCCAGATTTGAGAGAGCTGAGGCCGTTACTGCAGAACTCAGGTTTTATATCCAACTATTCTAGGGCGGTTTTCATAAAATAGACATTTAAGGGTCTTGAGATCTCTCGAATCTACCATTCTTAAGAAATTGCTCCCCACTACTCCCTATTCTCTCACCATGCACACTGTCCACATCAGCGATGTGCCACGTCATCCTATCCTATGTATCTAAGAAGTTGGTCTACTATCAGCCATGCATGCACGTCATCTTTTTTACCCTGCGCGCCCGCACACTCAACCATCAATCGTGTGTGCCTGCCTGCCTTCCCCTGCACATGGGGCATCACATCGGTTGGCTGGATATGTTTCTTCAGTTTCTCATCGGTCCGCTTCCTTTGTTCTCCATAATAATAGCGTCCTTTAGTTTTTTCCCAATGGCCCATCGCACCATCTGCGGGCCCATGGAAGTAATTATTTTTCTCTGGAAGATCAACCGACCGTGCTCTCCTTGACTATCCGCCTCCATACGTTTATCTGTTCCCATTCTCTCGCCCCTCGCTTGATCTCCTTCACAGGAAGCTCCGACTATTTATGCGGCTCGCCCTTTTGGTGGTTGTCCACACCATCCATCGTTCTTTGGGATCAACGCATAATCCCCGCGATGTCATCTATCTGCCGCCATTCAGCATCGAAGCTGCAGCCCACCCGCCGGCGCCAAAGGTTATTCTCAACATCACAATACTCTACCCGTGAGGATCTCTGCCGCCGCACATGGTCGTTTCTATCGCCCACTACATCTGAATGAACTCCTACGCCAGCTTAGCAACTACTGCCTGCTGGGACGATTAATCTTTCTACTTGTGTCGTGGTCTACACGATTTGATCTGCAGTTCGTCTATCTCTTGCACTGCTGGATTTTAGAGTGGCCAGATCGATTTTGCACAACTGAACCTTTTTTCTTTGCCTTATCTTCCAGGTATATATTTATGTGCTGCTTTATGCCGATGGGGACTTCCTTATCTTAGAGAAGTGTAATGTAGGCAAATAGTTTTGGGGGATTACAAGGTCAACTGCTCAATTCATATGGATAAGGTTCAGCATCTACAGTGAAATCACAAGGTTTCACTTTTGACATATTTTTCCTGCTTGACATTTCTTAAGCCTGGCTCCTATTATTCATCTGCTGCAACCAAAATCATTTCTGCTATTTTTTACACATCCGCGTGCAATAGTTGTTATAAATCACGACCTTCAAATTAAGTTTATGAGTGATATTTACTTATTTTATGATGTGTTTAGTGTTGGATTAACTGCAGGGAGGAGGGGCGTCAAGGTAGGCGACATAGTTGCTGCTGAGAGACCACATAACTCCAACTCTGCTAAATCTGCAGTTCTGCATGGCCGTCCGGGGCAAGAATGAGAACTAACGCTATAGCCATCCCTCACTATCCTGCAGCGCAATTGTGGAGAATCACCTCAGTTTAATTTTTCTCACCATGCTTTACTTCCATTCAGTGTAGTGGATTCTAGGTATTTGAGAGGTAACATGTTTTCAAATGCTACCCCCATATTTTTTTCATTATTGTGTTTCTCATAGCTGTTCGGGTAAGAGATCAATGGGAAATGACCATGTGTTTGGATAGCAAGTTATTTGGGCACTTTTCCATACTGATCAAAATAGTAGTTCAAACCAATTACTTTCTTGACATTCCACAGGTGCACACCCTGCTTACCCCACTTAATCAACATGTGGGCCAGGTTTTAGTTCAGCCCTTGCCCTAGACCCAAAAAAATCATGGTCGTTGCCAGCAGGAAAATTAGAATTTTTTTTAATATGTAAGTTTCCTTATGCATTCATAGATCTTCATGTGCAATAATAAGGCATTTTTCTAGCTTCTGATGCTGCTACAGTTTCGGCACTTTCAGACTCGACAACCTTGCAATCTATTGTTTTGAAATATCCTTACCACGATGAATATTAAACTTCAAACAGTCAATTATATGTAGACTCCATTATATGAAAACTTATCCTACCTCTATTCTATTAGCAATTTATTTTCCTGAAAATGCAGACTTGGAGCAAAACAAGAAGATTACGACGATGTTGACGATAATTGCTGTACATATTCAGAAAGTTTCTTGAATTAAGAATGTTTTGAACATCTTTGGTGAATATTCTGGCATTATTACCATTTGCTATTTTGTAGGCCCTCTTAATATCTTTAAAGATCACATCTCAATAAAGGAAGTATTGAATGTTGCTCTCTATCTTTCATATATAGTGTTCCCATACCCCTGCTTATATGTTGCCTTTCTGTTTTGGAAAGCTAAAGATTTTTTTTCTGGAAATAATGCTTCATATTCTTTACTAAAGAAAAATCAATTTCTGTTTGTAGCAGTATTCAGTTTTGCTAACAAACTGTTAAGTTTTATTTTGCTTGGTTTCTTTCCATTTAACTGGGTGCATATAGTGGCACTGTATATTTATCCAAGTGATTATAGTAACATGTCACTATTGGTTTCATCCGTAGAGAAACATGACATTCGGCAGATCTTTGATTCTTCGTAAATGAAAGGTGTCATATACAAGTATGCTTCATGAAGAAGTACGATATAAATTTGTTCAATCAGACCTACTTCTATTAATGCAAAATTGTTACATGACCTACTGGGACAAGATACTTTGGTAAGCACGTTAAGCTATGGTGATGATGTAACTGAAACATGTAGCTGCTAAAATAGTGCACTAACCTTTGTTCTTTTCTTTCTAGATAACTGGATATTGGATTTCTATTTTCCTGCAAAGCTACAACCTATGGCCATGAAGAAACTAAAACATGTACTTGCTAAAATAATGCAGTCACCTTTGTTCTTTTTTTCTAGATATATGGATATTGGATTTACAGTTTGCTGTATAGGTATAAGCTAGCGCTTGCCTCGGTTTTTATTAGGGTGCCTGTATCTGAAATTGCGACGTTAGACAACATGAAATTAATTTATAGGATATTGATTTGCGACAATCATCAATTAATTATAATCTTATTTCTTATACATTTAGTAGTTGTGGTTCGATCGAGCCCCCTAACTAAAATCACAGTACATCAGTGGTACAATTTGTTCGCTTTCTTCTTATATTATAAATATGTTTTTTTGTATGAAAAAATTCTGATTTTACAATAGTTGTCCTCTTTGGCCTACAGCGTCCATCATATGTTTTAATCTATTTAGTCTACTAATGTCCCGCGGCAACGCGCGGGGTGTTATCTAGTTGAATCCAACGGGTGTGAGCTGATGCTTCGACGGCGGCGTGCGACCGTAATGTTGTTCGTTACAGTGACACATGTAACGATGGCAGGATCTTACGAGGGATAGTAATGAAAGTGGTGGTGGTGGCCTCTGCTAGTCATTGCGACGGGGGCATTAGCCCTTGACGACCATGACATGATGATCTAGTGCGAGTGTAGTGGACATCGTAGGAGGAGGTTCGTGGCGTCAACCACAATCTCCGGCACCGGTGAGTAAGGGGCACACCGGCGATGCCCCGCCAACATTTATCATTGGGGTAGCGGCGCCAATGGTATGGTGGATGTTGGGGCGTGACTCACACCATTGTGTAGTTCCAGCGGCCAGATCCACACCGAGACTTGAGCGGTCCCTAGATGGTCGTGACATTTGTCGTAAGTGTGAACGCGTCCCACCAATCTGCTAGTATCGTTTTGACATGGCGTGGAGTACCGGCGAATATAACTGTCGATCAATCTGTCATCAAGTTGTTGATGGAGCATCTCTTCATGTTCGGGATGAAAACTCTTGACCTAACCTTTATTTGTTGGGCTCAACATACGACAGACTTATGTTGCTACATTGTCAAAGGCATTATCTACTTACTATTGTGATGGTTTTAATTATTTTCTAATTTGGACAACTCTGGATGAAAAATTGTTGTCCAGGTCATCTCTAGCCGGACAAAGCGACGATGAGCAAAGACGTTCATTAACCATGGATCAGGCAAGACAAGGGGCATTCAAGAGTCATGACAACCATACGACGTACATGCATACCCCAGGGAGGTGGTCAGGCCGGGCAACTGTTACCATGCCTCCACCAAGCATTATGCCCTAATTAGTTTTAGTGTCATTTATCATTGCTCCACTTGTGAATTTCTAAACTCTCCTCGAAAACAGAAGTGAATGGCTCGACGTGAATCTAGTAGTGATGTGTCATCATGTCTCCTGCATACACGCGATTATGGATTCCATGCAATACATATCCACAATGATGTTGCAAAACATCCGCTCAAATGAAAGGATCTTATAAACCAAGAGCGCATGAGGCATCAACGCTGTTCATATTTGAGAGAGGTAAGGTCGTTATTGCTGAAGTCATGTTTTATATCTAACTATTTTAGAGTGGTTTTCATAAAATATACGTTTGATTGGCTTGAGATATCTCTGCTTGAATCTATACCATCTTGTCCGTCTAGAATTGTTTGTTTTTCTTTCTATTTTTGCACCTTCGCCCAGATATTCTACTACATGCACACGGGCAACTTGTGGCAACTCTCACTTGTCTGCAGCAGTCAGGTTAGTGATTGAGCACACCGGCCTGCTAACCTTTCTCGTTGCTCGCCCGAGCTCGTACTGCGGCCAGGATACCGATGGGCTTGAATTGCAACGCTCGCTGTGTGTGCAGGCATTGGTTAGCGGCAGAGCTAGGCCACCGGCATGCTAGACCGACGGGCACTGGATAGCAACATTCCTTGGTAGACCAGGATGACTATTTTCTTTTCTTTTGTTTGTGGCGGTGCTATCTCTTCTGCTACCCCACGCAAAACCACATGTTTGCATACAAGACTTTTCCGATGCCGCTCATTCATATCTTTATCTTCCGAGTGACATATATAGGCTGTTATGATGCATTGTCATCATTGAGAGCCTTAATCGCTACGAAAGAAAAAAAAAAGAGGCCATGTGAGCCTACTCGCTGGCTATCCAGTGACTCGGAGTAATTCAGCGAGGGTGTGTGTCTGCATGCGAGCGGCGAGGGAATTGGATGATATTATAGGTTGCGAACCGTGCACATGACCATTATTTTTCTTTCTGTCAGTGATTCGTGACTGCCTGCAACGTGGCATTTATTTCTTTAAGAACGCCAGCATGCTTGACGTACAAAATACTTCACTTCCATACCAGGGATAACTTAGTCATTACTGGTAGCAAAAACGAAATAACAAAATTAGGTTTTCTATGACAAATTAATTTACTTTGGACAACCTATTTATAGACACAACCTATTTATATACATGATATGGTTGGTTTTCTCCAGTTCAAGAGGGGGATGCACATTACGAAGTAGGTTGGCAAAAGTGTTGGAAATATGATCAATTTACCGAATGATGTTATTAACAGAAATATTAGATAAAGCATGACTAATATAGCAGGGATAAAACTAGTCATGCGATCTGACAGAGAAGGTAAATAACATCTTCATATATAAACTGTAACTAAAGATATCTAGAGCAGACAGTAGAGGAAGTTGCATATATGAAGTAGAACCTAACATATCTAGGGCAAACACTAGAACAAGAAACTGTGGCAGGGCCTCTAACAGAACGAGCAAGAATACGTACGGGACAGCAGCAGTAGAAGCACTGGACTTGGGGTCGACATCCTCGCCAGACATGTCGTCGAGGAGGTTGTCGACGTTGGGGAAGAAGTCGTCATCGGGGAAGTAGTCGTCGAAATCCGGGGCGTCCGTGACGAAGAAGTCACTAGTCGCGCGAAGCGCTCCCCAAAAACCTTATCACCCTTCTCCCGTACAGGACTCAAAGAGGTGCGGTTTCGAGGCCTCATCGTCCCGACTGCGGTGCACGCCGCAAGCCAGGATGGGGAAGAACATAGCAGCAGCACAGTGCTCAAGAACTTGGTGGCGAGAGGGAGATGATCTTTCTGATGTGTCTCTCTGGAGAGGAGCGACCTCTCTCATATAGGCACATGAGAGAGTGGCGAACAGGCTGCGACGGGAGGTGAAGCAACAGAGGGAGACAAAGTGAACATGCAGCAGGCGATGAGGTGCACCGTTCGTATTCAATCTCCAATACAGCAAGATGTCTCAGCTCCCATGTGACCGTTCGTATACCCGTCGTGCGTGGCAAAATTTAGACATCGGCTGGTCTCATTCCCGCAATCCGCGGCGCGGCGCGGCGTGTCGTGACAAGGCGTGGCGTGGCGGGCGGCGGAGGAGGAGCGCACGTGGATGTCCATCTTGTTCTCATGCTCATACATGTGGGGAAAGAACCTCCCTTATAAAGAGGTCCAACTCGCTCTAAACTAGCAATGTGGGACTAAACTTTAGAAGTGCCCCTTGCCTTGCACGAATGGGCTAAGTGCGCCTCTAGGATTTTTTAGGAATTTCCGAAATTGTTATTGTGTTGGCCCATAAATAGATAAAATTCCAGCAATCCCCCACCAGATCCTAGAGGCACATAGAATTTTCCTTTAGTTCCAAAACACTGTTTTATATACCGCATAGAAAGGGAGACTGTTAAGTTGAACTTCCACCTAGAACTCTATGCTACAGTAGTAAGCAACTTGAACAGTGGTCTGGGTCTTGAACTGCAAGTTTTCTGTGAATCTGGCTTCACACAAAGCCTTGACCGATACTAGGCTACCGTGGGTCTTCCCCACGGGTGGACCTTATGTGTCATACTCCGAGACCTTTCATGAGTTTACTAGAGAGAACCCTACTCTCATAGATTACGACGTTTAACAATCAGAATCATATAGGTACGTTCTTCAAAAGATGTTCCGCAGGACAACATATCTACTTCAATAAGCCACTTAGAACGCATTAAGATATACATCAACCTACCATGCAGTTTTAGGAGAGTATTGCATCTTCATGGAGTGGTATTGTTAATAGTAAGGATACTCTCCTCTCAGTTGATCAACAGCTTGTCTACCACATCTAATCCACGGGATCTCCAATCACAAAGATAGGTTACCACTATGAACAACTCATATTGTGGGTCTCATACCCATCTCCCTCGATGCATTATGTATCACATTACGTGATAGGCCCTTAGTAAAAGGATCTGCCAAAATTTTAGATGTTTGGATATAATACAATGCCATAACTCCGGAGTTTCTCATTTTCCGATGCATTTTAACCTTTTCTGAACGTGTCTTGATGACTTCATGTTATCCTTTGAGCTTCTCACTTTCGTGATCACAGTTTGATTGTCGCAGTTCATAAGGATACCCGGTTCAGGTTTCTCAACAACTGGAAAGTCATTCAAGAGACGGCGAAGCCAATCTGCTTCGACCGTAGTTGTATCTAGTGCTATGAGCTCTGCTTCCATTATTGACCTCGTTAAGTTGGTCTGCTTGCAAGACTTCCAAGAAACAATGCCACATCCATGAATGAATACATATCCGCTCGTGACCTTTATCTGATCAGCATCTGAGATCCAGTTTGAGTCACTATACCCTGATACGTCTCCAACGTATCTATAATTTTTAATTGTTCCATGCTATTATATTATCTGTTTTGGATGTTTAATGAGCTTTATTATGCACTTTTATATTATTTTTGGGACTAACCTATTAACCGAAGGCCCAGTGCAAATTGCTGTTTTTTTTGCCTATTTCAAGAGTTTTATGAAAAGGAATATCAAACGGAATCCAAACGGACTGAAACCTTCGCGAGGATCGTTTTTTGAACAAACGCCATCCAGGAGACTTGGAGTGGACGTCAAGGAAGCAACGAGGTGGCCATGAGGTAGGAGGGCGCGCCCAGGAGGGTAGGCGCGCCCCCACCCTCGTGGGCCCCTCGTGGCTCCACCGACCTACTTCTTTCGCCTATATATACTCATATACCCTGAAAACATCCAGGAGCACCATGAAACCCTATTTCCACCGCCTCAACCTTCTGTACCCGTGAGATCCCATCTTGGCGCATTTTCCGGTGCTCCGCCGGAGGGGGAATCGATCACAGAGGGCTTCTACATCAACACCATAGCCTCTCCGATGATGTGTGAGTAGTTTACCATAGACCTTCGGATCCATAGTTATTAGCTAGATGGCTTCTTCTCTCTCTTTGGATCTCAATACAAAGTTCTCCTCGGTTCTCTTGGAGATCTATTCGATGTAATTCTTTTTGTGGTGTGTTTGTCGAGATCCGATGAATTGCGGGTTTATGATCAAGATTATCTATGAACAATATTTGATTCATCTCTGAATTCTTATATGCATGATTTAATATCTTTGCAAGTCTCTTCGAATTATCAGTTTGGTTTGGCCTACTAGATTGATCTTTCTTGTAGTGGGAGAAGTGCTTAGCTTTGGGTTCAATCTTGCGGTGTCCTTTCCCAAAGGATGAGGGGCAGCAAGGCACGTATTGTATTGTTGCCATCGAGGATAAAAAGATGGGGTTTACATCATATTGCTTGAGTTTATCCCTCTATATCATGTCATCTTTCCTAATGTGTTACTCTCTTCTTATGAATTAAATACTCTAGATGCATGCTGGATAGCGGTCGATGTGTGCAGTAATATAGTAGATGCAGAATAGTTTCGGTCTACTTGTCACATACGTGATGCCTATATACATGATCATGCCTAGATATTCTCATAATTATGCTCTTTTCTATCAATTGATCGACAATAATTTGTTCACCCACCGTAGATTATGCTATCTTGAGAGAAGCCACTAGTGAAACCTATGGCCCCCGGGTCTATTTTCCATCATATTAATCTCCCGCCATCGTGCTATTTCTGTCGCCATTTATTTTGCAATCTTTACTTTTCAATCTATACAACAAAAATACCAAAAATATTTATTTTATTATCTTTATCAGATCTCACGTTCTCAAGTGGCCGTGAAGGGATTGACAACCCCTTTATCGCGTTGGTTGCAAGGTTCTTGATTGTTTGTGTAGGTACGCGGGATTTTCGTGTAGTCTCCTACTGGATTGATACCTTGGTTCTGAAAAACTAAGGGCAATACTTACGCTACTTTACTGCATCACCCTTTCCTCTTCAAGGGAAAACCAAGGCATGCTCAAGAGGTAGCAAGAAGGATTTCTGGCGCCGTTGCCGGGGAGATCTACGGACAAGTCAAGACATACCAAGTACCCATCACAAACTCTTATCCCTCGCATTACATTATTTGCCATTTGCCTCTTGTTTTCCTCTCCCCCACTTCACCTTTGCCGTTTTCTTCGCCCTTCTTCCGTTCGATCTTGTGTTACCATGTGCCTTCTTTTTGCTTACATCTTCGCTTGCTAAAAGTTTATGGATCCTCGTCCGCTTGCCAATCTTTTTAAGAGATCCAATTATGATGAACCAATTGCTAGTGAGTTTCGTGCACTAGATTATCTTTATGAGGTTTTGCTTGAAATTCGTGATTCTGAAAATTAGGATGAAGAAAATTATGAAGAGATTCACGATAGCTCCTTGAATAAAAAGTATGATTGCAATGATTTTACTTTAAATTCTCTTGATGTCAATTGTTCTAATAATATGCAAAACCCTAAGCTTGGGGATGCTAGTTTTGCTATGTATACTACTTGTTGCAATGATCATGATTGGGGTGATTCTTCTTATGATCTTGAAAATTTATTTAAGCCTCGTGATGAATATGAGATTGATAATAGTGTTTGCAATAATATTGAAATTGGGTTTGGAAGAGTGTCAACTTTAGATCCCACATATTTGGAGAATGTTCAATCTTATGAAGTTTTTTGATAAAATTGGGTTTGGATAGGTCAACACTTAAGATAATGATAATCCCACTATATATGAAGAGTGTCAACTATGCAAACACGTTGATAGTGTTAAGAATATGTGTAGTGATAGCTATATTGTTGAATTTGCTTATGATCCTACATGTAATTATTATGCGAGAGGAAAATATGGTTGTAGAAATTTTCATGTTACTAAATTACCTTTCGTCATGTTGAGATTGCTATTGTTTCCTTTTTCTTCCATGCATATGCTAGTTTTTGCTTGTCTTTATAATTTTTTTGCTTATAAAATGCCTATGCATAGGAAGTATGTTAGACTTAGATGTGTTTGTCATGTGTTTTGTGATGCTCTCTTTGTGCTTCAATTCTTGTCTTTCATGTGAGCATCATCGAAATTGTCAATGCCTAGCTAGGGGCGTTAAACGATAGCGCTTGTTGGGAGGCAACACAATTTTATTTTTGTTTCTTGCTTTTTGTTTCTGTTTAGTAATAAATAATTCATCTAGCTTCTGTTTAGATGTGTTTTTATGTTTTAATTAGTGTTTGTGCCAAGTAAAACCAATAGGATCTTCTTGGGTGATAGTTGTTTGATCTTGCTGAAAAAGATGGAAACTTTGCGCTCACGGAAATAATTGTTAAAATTCACCAGAACGTGATAAATTGCCAATTATGTTTGCAGTAGATCAATATAGAAATTATCCAGGTTGTCCTAGTTTGTCAGAATTTTTGTAGTTCAAGAAGTATTCTAACAAATCAGATTGCTACAGACTGTTCTGTTTTGACAGATTCTGTTTTCGTGTGTTGTTTGCTTATTTTGATGAATCTATGGCTAGTATCGGGGGGTATGAACCATAAAGAAGTTGGAATACAGTAGGTTTAACACCAATATAAATAAATAATGAGTTCATTACAGTACCTTAAGGTGGTGGTTTGTGTTCTTATACTAACGGAGCTCATAAGATTTTCTGTTGAGTTTTGTGTTGTGAAGTTTTCAAGTTTTGGGTAAAGATTTGATGGATTTTGGAACAAGGAGTGGAGAGAGCCTAAGCTTGGGGATGCCCGAGGCACCCCAAGGTAAAATTCAAGGACAACCAAAGCCTAAGCTTGGGGATGCCCCGGAAGGCATCCCTCTTTCGTCTTCGTCTATCGGTAACTTTACTTGAGGCTATATTTTTATTCACCACATGATATGTGTTTTGCTTGGAGCGTCTTGTATGATTTGAGTCTTTGCTTTTTAGTTTGCCACAATCATCCTTGCTGTACACACCTTTTGGAGAGACATATATGAATCGAAATTTATTAGAATACTCTATGTGCTTCACTTATACCTTTTGAGCTAGATAATTTCGCCCTAGTGCACCTCACTTATATCTTTTAGAGCAGGGTGGTGGTTTTATTTTATAGAAAATATTGATCTCTCATGCTTCACTTATATTATTTTGAGAGTCTTATAGAACAGCATGGTAATTTGCTTGGGCTATAAAATTAGTCCTAATATGATGAGCATCCAAGATGGGTATAATAAAAACTATCATATAAAGTGCATTGAATACTATGAGAAGTTTGATTCTTTATGATTTTTTTGAGATACGAAGATGGGGATATTAGAGTCATGCTAGTTGAGTAGTTGTGAATTTGAGAAATACTTGTTCTAAAGTTTGTGATTCCCGTATCATGCACGTATGGTGAACCGTTATGTGATGAAGTCGGAGCATTATTTATTTATTGATTGTCTTCCTTATGAGTGGCGGTCGGGGACGAGCGAGGGTCTTTTCCTACCAATCTATCCCCCTAGGAGCATGCGCGTAGTACTTCGTTTCGATAACTAATAGATTTTTCCAATAAGTATGTGAGTTCTTTATGACTAATGTCGAGTCCACGGAATATTTGCCGTCAGCCAGCTGACGGCAAAGCTACCAAATAGGCCAGCCCTCACGTGCTGCCACGTGGAACCCTATGTCATCCGCTGGAGGACGGCAAAGATTCAATGCTTTTTGCCTTCCGCTGGCAGACGGCAAATATGCAAACGTCTTTGCCGTTCGCTCGCGGACGGCAAAGCACGCCGTTAACCCCTTAACGGACCCAGGCTGACACGTGTGCCATCCAGGCTCTTTGCCGTCGGCTGGCGGACAGCAAAGACCTTTGCATCTTTGCCGTCAGCCAACAGACAGCAAAGAAGCCTTTTGTCATAGCCTGTTCAATCGGACGCGTTGCCGTCTGCTGGCTGATGGCAAAGGTCTTTGCCGTCCGCCATGGGTGCCTTTGCCGTCAGCCATGGCTGACGGCAAAGTTCCTGATTCCTGTAGTGGTGGGCTGGCAAAAGGCCGTGCAGGCCCAGGCCCAGGCACCTGCCTGGCCTCCAGCTGCCTCATCTGTGGCTACGAATTTCATTTTTTGTCTGCTTCATTAATCATTAGAACTAATTATTGTATTAGTGTAGGTTTAGACTATGTTTAGTACTGTTTAGTACCTAGTTTGACTACTACTTACATTCTAGTCCAGTTCTAGATTAAATCTAGATTAGGACTTGTGTATTTATTAGTGTGTTTACATTATGTAATGGATTGAATATAAAAAAAAGTAACAAATTTCATTAGGGAAGAATGACATGTTCTATGTGCTTACCACATATGAAGTTCTCTTGAAAATGTTTTTTTTGCGATTGAGATCATCTTCCCTAGCATATTGAACTTGCAAATTTTTGAATATTTCTTGCTCATTATATTTGGAACCATGAGGTAATGAGTTGGAATCTACTGCTCATTTGCAGATTATCCCCTCTTACTGTGAGGTCTACGCTTTGTCATTCTCGATAAACGATTACCTCCAACGTGTATTCCTTATATCTGAATTGTAGCATACACAAGGTAATGGAGATATATCCTATTACTGTGAGATGTAAGTGATCACCAAAGTGTTATGTTCACACAATTGAGGTTGAGAAATTTTCAAGTTTTCACTTGATATCAAAATTTTGCATTCTTATTACACAACCATGTTGGTTTTTAATTTAACACCTTTAAATTAATTATCTCTTGTTCCTCATGTAGGCAAATTAAGATGACCTCCAAAGAGTTTGAGGAGCTTTCCCTCAATGGCCACAACTACCCTACATGGGCTATGGACATCAAGACCAGTCTCGTGGGATAACGCGTGCAATCCAGCCCCCCGAGACTCCTCTCCTGGCTGGAGCAACGCCGCTGACAGAACAACAGAACTATGCTGCTTTATTCTGGCATTATTACCATTTGCTATTTTGTAGGCCCTCTTAATATCTTTAAAGATCACATCTCAATAAAGGATGTATTGAATGTTGCTCTCTATCTTTCATATATAGTGTTCCCATACCCCTGCTTATATGTTGCCCTTCTGCTTTGGAAAGCTAAAGATTTTTTTGCTGGAAATAATGCTTCATATTCTTTACTAAAGAAAATCAATTTCTGTTTGTAGCAGTATTCAGTTTTGCTAACAAACTGTTAAGTTTTATTTTGCTTGGTTTCTTTCCATTTAACTGGGTGTATATAGTGGCACTTGTATATTTATCCAAGTGATTATAGTAACATGTCACTATTGGTTTCATCCAGAGAAACATGACATTCGGCAGATCTTTGATTCTTCAGAATGAAAGGTGTCATACAAGTATGCTTCATGAAGAAGTACGATATAAATTTGTTCTATCGGACCTACTTCTATTAATGCAAAATTGTTACATGACCTCTTCGACAAGATACTCTGGTAAGCACGTTAAGCTATGGTGATGATGTAACTGAAACATGTAGCTGCTAAAATAGTACACTAACCTTTGCTCTTTTCTTTCTAGATAACTGGATATTGGATTTCTATTTTCCTGTAAAGCTACAACCTATGGCCATGAAGAAACTAAAACATGTACTTGCTAAAATAATGCAGTCACCTTTGCGATTGAGATCATCTTCTCTAGCATATCAAACTTGCAAATTTTCGAATATTTGTTGCTCATTATATTTGGAACCATGAGGTAATGAGTTGGAATCTACTGCTCATTTGCAGATTATCCCCTCTTACTGTGAGGCCTACGCTTTGTCATTCTCGATAAGCGATTACCTCCAACGTGTATTACTTATATCTGAATTGTAGCATACACAAGGTAATGGAGATATAGCCTATTACTGTGAGATCTAAGTGATCTTCAAAGTGTTATGTTCACACAATTGAGGTTGAGAATTTTTCAAGTTTTCACTTGAGTATCAAAATTTTGCATTCTTATTACACAACCATGTTGGTTTTTAATTTAACACCTTTAAATTAATTATCTCTTGTTCCTCATGTAGGCAAAGATGACCTCGAAAGAGTTTGAGGAGCTTTCCCTCAATGGCCACAACTACCCTACGTGGGCTATGGACATCAAGACCAGTCTCGCGTCCCGTGGGATAACGCGTGCAATCCAGCCCCGAGACTCCTCTCTCAGCCGGAGCAACGAACGATGTAACAATGTAACTATGCTGCTTTATTCATCATAAGGTACCATATTCATCCAGATCTCAAGTCTGAGTATTTACAGGAGGAATCTCCTAGTCCTCTGTTTCTGGCCCACAAAACGAGGTTTGAACCGCAGAAGGCAGTAGTCCTGCCAAAAGCACTCCATGATTGGACCCATCTCCGTCTTCAGGATTTCAAATCCATCGGTGAGTACAATCATGTTGTTCATAAGATATGTTCCAAACTACGCTTTTGTGAAAAGGCGCCTACTGAGGGGGGAAGATAGAGAAAACTTTGTCTATTATGCTCCCTTCATATAGCATCCTCCAACATTAATACCGTGCTCGTAACTACACTGTCTATTACGAACTTATTCACATGTTACTTTAGGCTGAAAAGCATGATGAGCTACTCACTAAGAATGGATCTCAGCGCCCAGTTGGGGCACAAACTTTACTTGAAGTTCATCTGAATGTTGTGAATAGAGAAAATATTAATGGTACCTTTCGAGGTAAACAATCCCACTTCGAGCATAAGCGAAAGCGCAATGGGAACATGAGATCCAGAAACCCAGGCAAGGGAAAATGCACTTCAAAGCCCGGGTTTGATAAATCTAAGCTTTCCAGCAAATGTGGATGCTACACGCATTCTACTAAAAAGTGCACAATGCCCAAGCATCTGGTTACGTTGTACCAGCAATCTCAGGGATGCAAAGCACCTCAAGAGAAAATGTTTGAAGCCAACATCCACATTCATCCGCATAGCACAAAATGAGTCGGTGGTTCGCACGATGTTCCTCCTAGATCTCCTTAGTGATCTACTTAATTATGTCCATTTATGATGATTGTAATAAGAACATAACTTTGTTGTTGTCTTTATATTGTATTGTATCAGCACATTTGATATAATCAGATTGTATACTATGTATTAACATGAGGTTTTCTTATTGAAAATTCTTTGTTTTATATAGTTTTTCTACAGGGACAATCCAATGGAAGGGGAATTATGCCTTGTGGACAGTGGTACCACAAACTCCATACTGAGGGAGATGAAATATTTCCAAACTCTAAAAAAGATGAATGGAGATATCTAACTATCGCTGGACACGATACAAGGATTGTTGGTACTGGACGTGCCATATTCACCCTCCCAAGTGGTACACAAGTGATAATTGAATATGCTTTATTGTATCCCAATTATTCACGTACCCTGATCAGTTATCGAGATATCCGTAAAAATGGTTTTGACATCGAAACCCATGTAGACAAAAAAGAGGAGTATCTACTCCTTACTAAAGATCACAGATATGGCAAAAAGGTACATGAGAAAAAATTCCATCTCAATCGTCTGGTTTGTACTATACAAACATCAAACCCGTGGAACATGTTGCATACAAAGTAATTTTTCAGAATGTTAACGGATTCCAAACCTAGCATGATCGCCTAGGCCATCCCAGAATTGGGATGATGAGAAAAATTACTAGCAATTCCATTCGTCATAATTTGCTTGAGTCAAAATTTCCTCAATCTTTAGATTTTGTGTGCACATCTTGTGTCACAGGAAGCTAATTTTGAAGCCCTCGCACCTCAAAATACAAGCTGGACCACTTCAGTTCCTTGAACGTGTTCAAGGAGACATTTGTGATCCCATTCAACCATTATCTGGACCTTTGAGATATTTTCATGGTTATGATTGACGCATCTAGACGATGGTCACACGTGTGTCTTCTATCCACACAGAACCATGCATTTGCAAAGATAATGAGGCAAGTCATTAAGTTGCAAGCCCATTATCCACGAAAGTCGATTAAATCAATTCGAATGGATAATGCCGCAGAATTACCGTCACGTGCTTTAAATGATTATTGCATGGCTTTGGAGATTGAAGATAGAGCATAGCCAGACTATATGGTTTTGTAGGGATGACTTTCTTTAACCATGATATTTGACAAGATTGCTTTATTAGTATGCTTGAAGTATTATTGTTTTTATGTCAATACTAAACTTCTGTTTTGAATCTTATGGATCTGAATATTCATGCCACAATAAAGAAGATTACGTGGATAAATATGTGATACGTCTCCAACGTATCTATAATTTTTTTTGTTCCATGCTATATTATATTCTGTTTTAGATGTTTATTGGGCTTTATTATACACTTTTATATTATTTTTGGGACTAACCTATTAACCGGAGGCCCAGCCAAAATTGCTGTTTTTTTACCGATTTTAGTGTTTCGAAGGAAAAAGATATCAAACGGAGTCCAAATGGAATGAAACATTCGGGAACGTGATTTTTGGAACAAACGTGATCCCGAGGACTTGGAGTCAACGTAAAGCAATCAACAAGGAAGGCACGAGGCAGGGGGGCGCGCCTACCCCCTTGGGCGCGCCCTCCACCCTCGTGGGCCCCTCGTTGCTCCACCGACGTACTTCTTCCTCCTATATATACCCATATACCCTGCAAACATCATATACGGAGCCAAAACCCTATTTCCACCCCATGAGATCCCATCTTGGGGCCTTTTCTGGCGCTCCGCCGGAGGGGGCATTGATAACGGAGGGCTTCTACATCAACACCATAGCCTCTCCGATGATGTGTGAGTAGTTTACCTCAGACCTTCGGGTCCATAGTTATTAGCTGGATGGCTTCTTCTCTCTCTTCGGATCTCAATACAAAGTTCTCCTCGATCTTCTTGGAGATCTATTCAATGTAATCATCTTTTGCGGTGTGTTTGTCGAGATCCAATGAATTGTAGGTTTATGATCAAGTTTATCTATGAACAATATTTGAATCTCCTCCGAATTCTTTTATGTATGATTGGTTATCTTTGCAAATCTCTTTGAATTATCAGTTTGGTTTGGCCTACTAGATTGATCTTTCTTGCAATGGGAGAATTTCTTAGCTTTGGGTTCAATCTTGCGGTGTCCTTTCCCAAAGGATGAGGGGCAGCAAGGCACGTATTGTATTGTTGCCATCGAGGACAAAAAGATGGGGTTTATATCATATTGCATGAGTTTATCCCTCTACATCATGTCATCTTAATTAAAGCGTTACTCTGTTCTTATGAACTTAATACTCTAGATGCATGCTGGATAGCGGTCGATGTGTTGAGTAATAGTAGTAGATGCATAATCGTTTTGGTTTACTTGTCGCGGACGTGATGCCTATATACATGATCATACCTATATACATGATCATACCTAGATACCCCTTTATCGCGTTGGTTGCGAGGTTCTTATGTGTTTGTGTACGTGTGTGGGACTCGAGCGTGGTCTCCTACTGGATGATACCTTGGTTCTCAAAAACTGAGGGAAATACTTACGCTACTTTACTGCATCACCCTTTCCTCTTCAAGGGAAAACCAAGGCAGTGCACAAGAGGTAGCAAGAAGGATTTCTGGCGCCGTTGCCGGGGAGATTTGCACCAAGTCAAGTCAAGATTTGACTCCCAGCAACGAGCCATTTCTGGCGCCGTTGCCGGGTGGTCTACGCACAAGTCAAGACATACCAAGTACCCATCACAAACTCTTACCCCTCGTATTATATTATTTGCCATTTGCCTCTCGTTTTCCTCTCCCCCACTTCACCTTTGACGTTTTATTCGCCCTTCTTCCGTTCGATCGTTTGTTCGCTTGTGTTACCATGTGCCTTCTTTTTGCTTGCATGTTCGCTTGCTAAAAGTTTATGGATCCTCATCCACTTGCTAATCTCTTTAAGAGATCCAATTATGATGAACCTATTGCTAGTGAGTTGAGTGCACTAGATTATCTTTATGAGGTTTTGCTTGAAATTGGCCAATCTGAAAATGGTGATGAAGTACTTAATGAAGCGATTCACGATAGCTCCTTGAATAAGAAGCATGATTGCAATGATTTTACTATAAATTCTCTTGATGTCAATTGTGCTAATAATATGCAAAACCCTAAGCTTGGGGATGCTAGTTTTGCTATGTCCACTACTTGTTGCAATGATCATGATTGGGTGATTCTTCTTATAATCTTGAAATTTTATTTAAACCTCATGATGAATATGAGATTGATAATAAATTTTGCAATAATATTGAAAGTGGGTTTGGAGAGGTCATGACACTAGGAGAAAAGGGGGCTTTCGTCCAGGCCAGTTTAGCCCATTAGTCCCGGTTCAATCCAGAACCGGGACCAATGGAGCTATTTGCCTCGGTTCAGGAGCCCAGGGGCCGGCCGGGCCACGTGGGCCATTGGTCCCGGTTCGTCCGGACCTATTGGTCCCAGTTGGTGGGACGAACCCGGGACCAATGGTCCTGGCTCTGGCCCACCACTATTGGTCCCGGTTGGTGGCATGAACGGGACCAAAGGCTTCCCTTTAGTCCCGGTTCATGCCACCAACCGGGCTAATGGTGGTGGCTATATATAGCCCTCAGCGCAGAAGCGAGCACCTTTGCTCTGTTTTTTACAGCCGAGGGGAGAGGGCTGGTGGTGCTCTAGCTCACCTCCTATGCACACAAGGTGTTCGATGGAATGCCCGAGCCACACTACTTAAGGTTTCTCCTCTCCAAGCTCGACCGCCAAGCTCCATTTTCCTCAATATTTATCTAGGTTTAGCGGTCCGTCACGCCCGTCCCGTCTTCACCGCCGTCGATCACCGCACCGATCTCATCGCCCGGCACCACCGTGGTGAGCCTCTTGTTCTTATCTTCTTTTGAAAGGAAAAACATTCTTACTTGTATGTTTAGATAGATACTTGTATTATTTTCTTACTTTTATTATTGCATCTTATATAGTGCGATGGTTTTGGTATCCGCCCCGTCGGCCCTAAATCCTGTCTATGATTCAGATGTGGTATATATTTTGTTTTCATAACTATTTGTTATTTTATTTTTTATGACTATTACGCAGAACATCGTGACTTAGATTTTATTTATCTAGTAGGTTGTTGAACCGGATTTTCCAACCGACCCTATTGTCGAGAGAGTTAAATTTAGTTGAAGAAGAAAACAATTTCTTGAAGGAAAAAATAAAAAACTTGAGGAGGAGAAGATGATATTGGAGTTGCATGTTGCGGATGTAAATCGATGATCACAAGATCAAGATGGATGCAATGCACTTGAAGATGAGAAAGATTAGAAAATATGCCATTCATACCAAGGCTTGGTATCATTATCTTTGTTGGATCAGTTGTTACCTTGGTTGCGATTATGATCGCATTTGTTTTCTCATTGAAATGTTTTACATAGTTTCAATGTATGGTTTAATTAATTTAGATGCTCTGCAGAGCTTTATGTTGTTAGATGAGAACTGTGTATGTACTTTGGTTTTTATGTGATGATGAACTTCTATTAATTTGGTCACTTATAATTATCTATTCATGATGTTCTGTAATGATTTTTGACACATTTAATTATATATAATGCCTTGAGATGAACCGTGCAATGGATGTACGGTGGCAGACACACCTCAAAGTACATTAAGGGGTGCATGATTTTCTCAAGTGGCTGAGGCAAACAAGCAGAATGGTTTTATGTGTTGTCCATGCCCTATATGTGGGAATACGAAGTCTTACTCTGACCGGAAAATCCTTCACACCCACCTGCTTTACAAGGGTTTCATGCCACACTATAATGTTTGGACGAGGCACGGAGAACTAGGGGTTAGGATGGAAGACGGCGATGTCGAAGAGTACGATGACAACTATGTGCCCCCTGAATACGGTGATGCTACTGAACATCAAGATGCAACGGACGATGTGCACGATGGTGCTGCAACGGGCGAAGCTGCTGAAGATCAAGAGGAACCAGACGATGTGCCCGATGATGATGATCTCCGCCGGGTCATTGTCGATGCAAGGACACAATGCGAAAGTCAAAAGGAGAAGCTGAAGTTCGATCGCATGTTAGAGGATCACAAAAGGGTTGTACCCCAATTGCGAAGATGGCAACACAAAGCTCGGTACCGTACTCGAATTGCTGCGGAAGGCGGAGAATCATGGTTCGACAAAGGATTTGAGAAGCTACTGAAAATAATGAAGAAGAAGCTTCCAAAGGATAACGAATTGCCCGGCAAGACATACGCAACAAAGAAGGTCGTATGCCCTCTAGGATTGGAGGTGGAGAAGATACATGCATGCCCTAATGATCATATCCTCTACCGCGGTGCCTACAAGGATCTCTGAACGCATGCCCGGTGTCACGGTGCATTATGATATAAGATCGTGACGAGATGACCACAGTGATGTTGATTGGCCCGAGCCTCCTGGAAGAGAGGTTCTGCGAAGGTGATGTGGTATGCTCCTATAATACCACGGTTGAAACGTCTGTTGAACCGAGAGCATGCCAAGTTGATGCGATGGCACAGTGAGGACCGTAAGAAAGACGGGAAGTTGAGAGCACCCGCTGACGGGTCGCAGTGGAGAAAAATTGAGAGAAAATACCGGGATGAGTTTGCAAAGGACCCAAGGAATGTATGGTTTGCTTTAAGCGCGGATGGCATTAATCCTTTCGGGAAGCGAGCAGCAATCACAAACACAGCCCGTGACTCTATGTATGTATAACCTTCCTCCTTGGATGTGCATGAAGCGGAAGTTCATTATGATGCCGCTTCTCATCCAAGGCCCTAAGCAACCGCAAGCGACATTGATGTGTACCTAAGGCCATTAGTTGAAGAACTTTTACAGTTGTGGAATGGAAGCGGTGTACGTCGTGGGATGAGCACAAAAGGAGGAATTTGACCTAAAGGCGTTGTTGTTCGTGACCATCAACGATTGGCCGCTCTCGATAACCTTTCGGGACAAACAAACAAGGGATACCACGCATGCACGCACTGTTTACTTGACACCGATAGTATATACGGGAAGCTGCAGGAAGAATGTGTACACAGGCCATCGTCGATTTCTTCCGACCAACCATCAATGTCGAAAGAAAGGCAAGCATTTCAAAGCGAGGCACATCACCGAAAAGAAGCCAGCGATGCGTGCGGTGATCACGTACTTGCTATGGTCAATGATTTACACGTAATCTTTGGAAAGGGTCCCGGCGGACTAGCTGTTCCGAATAATGGCCGAGAATCACGCACCCATGTGGAAGAAGAAATCTATATTTTGGGACCTACCCTCTTTGGAAAGACCTAGAGGTCCGCTCTTCGATCGACGTGATGCACGTGACGAAGAACCTTTGCGTGAACCTGCTAGGCTTCTTGGGCGTGTATGGGAAGACAAAAGATACACACGAGGCACGAGAGGACCTCGCAACGCTTGGTACGAAAAAGAGGGCATGCCTCCGAAGCGATATGAAGGTCACGCTACCACGCTCTTACGAAAGAAGACAAAGAAATATTCTTTCAATGCCTGCTCGATATGAAGGTCCCGGCGGCTTCTCGTCGAATATAAAGGGAATAATAAATATGCCGGAGAAAAAGTTCCGAACCTAAAGTCTCATGAGCGCCCTTGCGTGATTATGACGCCTTGCTTCCGGTTGCATTGAGGGGCTTCTACCGAAAAGCGTCCGATTAGCCATTGTGAAGCTATGTGCATTCCTCAATGCAATATCTCGAAGGTGATCGATCCAGAAATCGTACCAACGCTAAGGAGTGATGTGGCGCAATGTCTTGTCGCTTTAGCTGGTGTTCCCACCATCCTTCTTCAATATCATGGCCTTGCGTCCTAGTTCATCTAGTCGGCCGAGATTGTCATTACAGGGCCCGTATTTCTACACAATATGTACCCCTTTGAGAGGTTCATGGGAGTCCTAAAGAAATATGTTAAATAACCGCTAGGCGGAAGGAAGCATCTCCATGGGCCATCAAGCGGAGGATGTCATCGGGTTTTGTGTTGACTTCATTCACGGCCTTAAGAAGATAGGTCGGCCCTAAATCGCGGTATGAGGGGAGACTGACCGAAAAAGGCACGCTTGGAAGGACTCAATAATATGCGAGGGGAATGGATATTCTTGGTCTCAAGCACACTACACAGTTCTACTGAACTCTACCTTGGTGACCCATTATGTCGATGAACACAAGAACGATCTGCGCTCCAAACACCCGGAAGCGGTCTGACATTTGGATTACATGTGAACACATCGGGACTTTCAGCAGTTGGTTGGAAACACGTCTCGGAGGTGGCAAAGACTGCTTGTGATGAGCTTTACTTGTTGTCCAGGGACCATCTTCGATCGTAATGATTTGGAAAGGATCTGAGATAAATGGGAATACATTTTACGATTGACCAAGATGAAAAGAGCACCAACTAAAACAGCGGTGTCCGCTTTGATGCAAAGCAAACCGACAAGGGAAATGACACATATTATGGTTACATAGTAGACATATGGGAACTTGACTACGGAGTAGATTTTAAGGTCCCTTTGTTTAAGTGCAAGTGGGTCAATCACATCGAGGCGAGTGCAGGTAGACCCACGATGCGGAATGACAATAGTGGATCTGAAAAATCTTGGGTACAATCGACGAACCGTTCGTCCTAGCCAATGATGTGGCACAGGTTATCTATGTGAAGGACATGTCTACTGCATCGAGGAAAAGAAAAGATAAGGAAGTGAATACATCATACAATGAGCCAAAGCGCCACATAGTTCTTTCGGGAAAAGGGACATCCACAGGAGTGGAGGGCAAGACAGGACATATGTCGAAGAGTATGAAAAGTTTCATGAAATTCCCCCCCTTCAAAGTCAAAGGCTGACCCAAGCATCCTGATAAGCGATGAAGATTATCCATGGTTACGGGCGCAATAAGCAAAGCGACACAAGCGAAGAAAAAGTGAAGACTTTCTCCATAACTATTATGATGATACCATGCCATCTTTGTAATGTGACGAGTATGATACCATTGTCCGCTTTGTACATGCACATGATATGCCAACTTTTTCAGAGTTCATTTGAAAACTATGAATTTGAAAACCTGCCAACCGAAGGGCGCTCACACCGGTTTATAAGCCCGTCCCTCTACACGCCTTGTTGAGCTCACAAACTTGTGATTCACACAAATTTCAAAGAAAACTAATGGCACAAAATGGAAAGAAGAAAAGCAGGGCTTCGTCCGGGCCAGTTCAGCCCATTAGTCCCGGTTCAATCCAGAACCGGGACCAATGGAGCTATTTGCCCTGATTCAGTGAGCCCGGGGGCCGGCTTGGGCCACGTGGGCCATTGGTCCCGGTTCGTCAGGACCTTTTGGTCCCGGTTGGTGGGAACGAACCCGGGACCAATGGGCACAACTCTGGCCCACCACCATTGGTCCCGGTTGGTGGCATGAACCGGGACCAAAGGCTGACCTTTAGACCAGTTCGGGCCAGCAAGAACCGGGACTAAAGGGTTGGTCCTCGTTGCTGACGAGTTTAGTCCCACCTCGCCAACGAAGGGGGCCTGGACCAGTTATAAGCCCCTCCTCTCTGCCTTGTTGAGCTCCTCTCAAAATGAATATAGATGCCCTTATACGAGAATTTAACCTAAATTCATCTTTGAATTTCTCTGAAGTTAGTAGAAATTTATTATGAATTTAGGTTGAGTTTCTCTATAAAAGCGCATCTATGCTCATTTTTTCTTTTCTGCTATATTTATTTTTTTTTCTTTTTATTTCTGAGTTGTAATAAGTCATTAAAAATAAGCATCTATGCTCATTTTTTTAGTAAAGTTAATCACAACTATTTTTTCTTCTATTTATTTCTGAGTAGTTTTTTATATAGTTTTTGACTTCATTCCTGGCCTTAAGAAGATAGGTCTCCCTAAATCGCGGTATGAGGGGAGACTGACTGGAAAACAAAACAAAACAAAAAAACTTGAAAAAAAATAAAAATAGCAACAATAAGTATTTTGTTGTAAGTAGAAACAAAATAAAATAAATAAATAAAGCAAAAAATTGTTTTCAAATTTGAAAACAAATGGCACTAAAAGAAACATTATAAATTTTCTAAAACTAAAATCAAAAAAAATAAAAAAAAAAACAAAAAAACAAAAACAAAATAAAAAATGAAGAAAACAAAACAAAAAAACTTGAAAAAAAAATAAAAATAGGAACAATAAGTATTTTGTTTTAAGTACAAACAAAATAAAATATATAAAGCAACAAAGAAAACTAAAAGCAAAAAGAAATAAAAAATAAAGCAAAAAAGTGCCTCTTTGGGCCACCACGGCACGAATCGACTAGAAACCCTACCATGGGTCAGATTCAGGGCCAGCGGAAAGGCCCACTAGGCCCACAGCCTGATTGCAGAATTAGGCCCGAAAGCCTGCTTTTAGAGAGGAGCTCGAGAGGAAGCCGCACCACACCTTATAAACAGTGCGGCTCCCTCTCAACTAGCGAGGTGGGACTAAACTTTGGGCACGGGCAGCGTGAAGGACTTTGGTCCCGGTTGGTGGCACCAACCGGGACTAAAGGGGTCATTGGTCCCGGTTGGTGGCATGACCCGGGACAAATGCCCCCCTTTAGTCCCGGTTGGTGGCATGACCGGGACTAATGCCCCTTTAGTCGGTTGGTGCCCCAACCGGGACCAAAGGCCTCTGAAATTGGCTGGTCGGTTGGTGGCACCAACCGGGACTAAAGGGGCCATTGGTCCCGGTTCGTGCCACGAACCGGGACCAATGCTCCGTGTATATAAGTAGCACTTCGCAGTTTTGCAGAGTTCATCGCCACCAGTTGCCCCCGACGACGCCGAGCACATCGGCTTGAACGCCCGAGCTGCCCGGCGCCGCCCTTGCGCCTCGCCATCGCCGTCGCCCAGCGCCCGTTGTCGTCGCCCAGCCTCCCGAGCCAGCGCCCGGCCTCCCGAGCCAACGCCCGCCTCCCGAGCCAGCCGCGCCCGCCGTCGTCGCCCGCCGAGGCTGCCCGTCGCCGTCGCCCTTGTGCCCGCCACATTTGTGAGCCAGCCGCCATAACACCTGCTTTTTTCATTTTTATTAGTTTAATTTTTTGTTCAATGTATATATATATGTGTATGTATGTATATATATATATATATATATATATATATATATATATATATATATATATATATATATATATATGACTCTGTTTTTTTTCATTTTTATTAGTTTAGTTTTTTGTTCATATATATATATATAATGTATATGTGTATGTATGTGGCTATGTGTATGTAATGTTCAAAAATTGTTCGAGAGCATGTTTTTGTTCATATATGTATTTATTGTTCATATGTGTATTAATGTTTTCATATATGCAAAAGATAGATTTTTAGAAAAGTTAGGTTTTTTTTTCTGTTGATAGATTTTTTTGGTGATATAAATAAGAAGAAGAAAGGAGAAGAAGAGGGGAGAGGAAGAAGAGGAGAAATAAATAAGAAGAAGAAAAAAGAAGAAAAAGAAGAGGAGAAGAAGAAAGGAATAGAGGAGAAGAAGAAAAAATAGAAAAAAAATTCTATTTTTTCTTCTGCTCTATTCTTTCTTCTTCTCCTCTTCTTCTTCTTTTCTTCTTCTTCTTCCTTCTTCCTTCTTCCTCTTTTCTTCCTTTTCCTTATTTTCCTTTCTCGAGGGATAAGAAGAAAAGAAGAGGAGAAGAAGAAAGAAATGAATAGAGGAGAAAGAAGAAACTTTTGACACGAGGGGGTACCGATACCCCTCCCGATAACATTATTTTCCCATGTATATGTATGTTGCGTCGTTGTCGATATAACGAGGGTGTCGAGGATCGCCGAGGGTCGAGGTCGGGAACTAGGGTAGAGGTCGAGGGTCGTTAAGGGTCAAGGGTCGAAGGTTTCAGGGTCGAGGGTTCCTATAGTGTCAAAGTATTGAAGAAATCCATGGCTTCATCATTAGTCGGAAGTAACCATGGCATGATGATGCGAAGTCCTCCAAAGTTATTACGGAATGGAGTCCGGATAGGATAATTTGCCTTTTTATGCGAATCTCAGCAAAGGCCTTTCAAATAACGATATTCGGAAGGTTCTTGCTGAACTTTGTACCAAAAGCGAATTATCCTATCTGGGACTCCGTTCAAAATAACTTTGGAGAGCTTCATACCATCATGCACCTGCACTTTCAGCCTAATGATGAAGACATGAATTTGTTGAATCCTTTGACACTAGAGCAACCTCCCGACCCCTCGGCGATCTTCGACCCCTTGAGCCTCGACCGCTCGGCGATCCACGACCCTCTACCTACATGGCGTTGATGCCCACGTCACTTGTGGGACATAGATGTAGTGTTCAACGCCGACCCCTCCGATAGCACGCCGACCCCTCACTCGGCTAGCTAGTTCTCGTTTGCCACTAATATATCCATATCTGTCATGTTTGAATAATAATTGCCATGTTGTAAATATTTGTAGAAACTATGGACACCCCGAGACAAAGCACAAGAAGCGTTGTTGAGGGACATAATCGCACAAGGAAGTGATGTCGCTCTGCTCGTTGATGTTTCTCAACGACAACGATGGTCTGGAAGGAGAGGGTGAAGAAGCAGCTGGCTATTTACATGGCTCCGATGACCCAATGCCGGTGCAAGAAGGAGAGGTGAAGAAGTAGACCGTGAGGGCGGCTCCGGTGATCACCAAACCGAGTCCGCCAGGTATATATATTAGTTAAGCTCAGCTTGACTAGCTAATTGATGCATTCATTGTTTTGGTATATATGTACACATATTAATTAACTCTCGTCTTTGTTCTTTTTTCTAGCCCTCCGGATCGAGCACAACTTCGGTAAAGAGGCGAGGCCCGAAGAAAAAGTTGAGCTCGGATGAAAAGTTTGAGATCGCGCCACAAATCGCGGGACGGCCAACCGATTGAACCCTACCGGACAAAGAAGGCATTTGTTGCTTTCGGTCATGGGGAGTTACGGTTAGGGACAAGATCCCGATCAGCATCCACCAATGGTATAAGCCTAAGAACGAAGACCCCGAGGTGTCTTATGTCAATGATATGCAGAAAAATGATCTTTGGACTGAGCTGAAGTCAAATTTCACCCTACCGCCGGAGAATGATCCGGAGAAGCCAGTTATAGAGCCATTAATCAAGTCTTTTGCTCTGAAGAAGATGGCAGACCTATTCAGGAATTGGAAGAAAGACCTCAATAGGTATGTCGAAAATAATGAGACACCAGAATTCAAGGGCAAATATGAGAAGATCAAAGATGATCGCCCGCATTTGTGGCCCACAAGACATCGGAAAAGAGTAAAAAGATGTCGGCGACAAACAAGAGAAATGCTGCGAAGAAGAAGCTTCACCATCGCACGGGGTCGGTGGCTACCTCTTAGCCCGGCTAAGTGGGCCAAAGGCTGAGAATGATCTGCATGATAAAGGGATCGAACCGAGACAATGAACTGGCCAGACCGTTGCGGACTTGGTTCTTTGGGGCGGCGGATCCTTGGACCCTATAACAGGAAGTGCATTTGGACGGGCGAACAATTGGACATACCGGTCAAGAGGCTTGACAATATATCGAGCGGCGCAGCAAGGGAAGTTCGTTCCACACAGGAGAAGGACGAGCTCACAATGGCCCTCGGCAATCCCGAGCACCACTGGGACGGACACGAGGCACGCCAGCTCCGTTTCGTGGAAGGCTGGATTTCGGACGAGGGGTTACAAAACCCATGAGAGGAGGAAGAAACTAGAGCAGAGCCTAATGCAAAGGCGCTGCGAAAGGGTAATGGGGCTAGAGGAACGAGAAGAGGAACGAGAAGCGGCAGATCACAACAAACGACCTGCGAAGCTTCCCCGAAGCTACCCCGCCATCTCGGCGGAGAAGCAGCGTGGCTTCCACCGAGCTGCTTCAGCCGAGCAGCATGCCTCCAGCTATCCCGTGGATGCTATCACGGGTGCTGAAAATTGCCACCTTATGGCGCAATGGAGCAATTTGAAGGTCAAGGCGGCTGTTGGCTCAGTTTATCCTACTACATCCGACTCAACTTTTCACTGCCGGCCGATTCCCGAAGGATATGCTAAGGTGATGGTCGATGAAATAACGGAGGGATTTGAGGACCTCGGCAGACCACCCTACCGGTGAAGGGGAGTATCGGCTGGGTTCTGCTCAAGACTCCATGCCTATGGCGGAAGGATCTCATCAACCTTACAGGCTGGGCGCCTCCGCCTCCTCCTCCTCCTCCCGTGAGTTAGGGCACTCCGCCTCCTCCTCCTCCGCCTCCTCCTCCGTGAGTGATCGTGGCACTCAGCCTCCTTCTCCGTGGCGTGGCGACACTCCGCCTCCTTCTCCGCCTGCGCCCGGCCTTCCAGGCAGCCAGCCTCCTCCTTCTCCGCCTCGTCGGCAAAAGCGGAAGAGACCCTTGCCGCCTCCGGCTGCTCCGTGGCGTCGTAGTCCTTCTCCTCCGCCTCGTAAGCAAGGAAAGAAGACATCCGCTCCGTCTGCTTTCTGCCGCGTCTAGCAGTACAGCCAAAGGCGGGAGGAGATCTGATTCGGTCCTTCTCGAAGACTCGGAGAAGTTACCGTCTGAGAGGAGCGAGGAGGAAAAACGCGAAGATCAGCGCAGACCGAAGTGGATGACTGGTTTCAAGGGTTGCAAGCAAAGAGACATCCACCTCCGGGAGGAGAAGGTAGATCTGGTGAAAGCGAAGCGCACTCTCTGCTGCCCTGACAAAACCACCCAAGTCTCCGCCGAAAGGCAACTATGAGCGCATTATTGGAAAGGCATTTGCCGAAGCGGAGAGGTCGGAAAGTACTAAAAGTGATCAAAGGATGAAAGAACGACGAGCTGGGAAACAAATTGCCCAGCTCGGCGAACAAGCCAACAATCGTGCCCCCCGCTCAAGGTGCTGCTAGCGACATCGTCGATCCGAGGATGGTGGCGGTTATGGCAATCCTGCAGATTACACCTTGACGATGTACATTATGATTTCTTGGAGGTGCGAGATACAAAGATCTGGTCTGGAAGCCTCTCGTCAAGATGAAAGTTCTCTATCAACGATGATGCGAAGATTGCATGATTGGTACATGAAAACCTGCAAAGAGTCGATGGGAGGAGTACTTTGTATGTGAGAGTTAAAAGGAGCATGACCTCCATGGAATTGAACTGTTGCCTATTCCATTTGAGGATTTCTATCAGTTTTTCAATCAATTGGCCTCGATAAATCAACGGTCACCTGCTCATGCATAAGTAGTACTACTTACATCATTATGTCTCTCTATATAACTCAGCCCTTTCATTGCATGTATTTATAATTATCCTCACTATATTATGCAGATTGAAGATCGCGAATTGAAGAAAAGACAAGGGGAGATATTGGGTTCATTATCACGTATCTCATAGATGCAACTGAGGTTAAATATCGTCCCCAAGAAACCGAGGCCAACTTGCTACGATCGTTGGAATAAATGAACACAAAGATATAATACTCTTTCCTTACAACTTCGAGTAAGTGTTACTGTCTTGTGGCATATTCGGGTTATAGTAATGTAAATATTGATGAGTTATGCATGTGTGCGCAGCTACCACTATATTCTCCTAGAGATTAAGCTTGAGAAGGGAGTAGTAACTGTCTTAGACTCGAAGCGAAAAGATCCCAAGGAGTATGCGGACATGGTGAACTGCTTTAGAAGTAAGTTAAATCGATCATTATCCACCATATCAGCAACTTTGTTCATTTCTCGATATCAAGTAATTGTTTTCTTTGTATGGCAGGGCTTGGAGAAAATTCACCAAAAAGCTCCGGGACTACCGAAGAACCTGCAATTTAGGCACCGAAAGTAAGTACTATATAGTAGCATATTCCACGCATCTCCTAGTGATTCAAAGCGCTAGTTTCGTCAATACCATTTAGCATGCTTGCTAATTATCAGTTTGATTGACCTCTATTTCTTGTAAAGTGGTTGTGGCAGGAACAAGGGAATGATTTACGTGGATACTACATTTGCGAGTCCATCCGCCACACGACACATGAGCGGGCTACTCCGACAAACAATATGAAGTGCGTAAATAACAATATTCACAATTTTATTTTATTACCATCATTTGTGTTGACTTTCATTCATTCATATATATATATATATGTATTGACCCCTTCTTAAAATTAGATGTTTGGATGCGGGATGAACTCCTAGCACCGGAGATCGCATCACGAGCAATTCAAGAGGAATTGGCGGCATTCTTTCTTGACCACGTGATCGCTGAAGACGGAGAATACTATGTGGACCGCAGCGTCCATTATGTTAGGATATTATATATTTGTAAAAGATAATTATTGTATATATGTAGCGGTAGTGTCGGATAGATATCGAGAACTTGTTGTTCGACCAATCTCTCGGAGAAGGAGAGGTGGTCGATATCACTTCTCTCTGTATGCATATATGTTCATGACGATCTTACATTTTGCTTACTAGCTAGCTAGCGTGTCTAGCTAGTCCTCTCTATATCGTATGTATGGTGCGTAGCGTCGACCAAGCACGGACAAAGAGAGGACACTTCTCTCTATTAATTAGCTAGCTATAGCACAATATATGAAACACCTAAATTAACCCCCAAAACCCCCAACCCCCGTTTCAAAAAAAAACAAAAACCACAGCCACATAAATGCCGACGTGGATGCCTATTGGTCCCGGTTGGTGCCACCAGCGGGACCAAAACCCTCCTGCACAGGCTCGTGAACATGCCACGTGGAGGCCCTTACATCCCGGTTCTGGATTGAACCCGGGACTAAAAATCAGGGCATTAATCTGACCCTTTAGTCCCGGTTCATGAACCGGGACTAAAGGCCCTCACCAACCGGGTCAACAGGCCCTTTTTCTACTAGTGTGACTTTAGTTAATGATAATCCCACTATTTTGGAAGAGTGTCAACTTCGCATGCATGTGGACCGTGTTGAGAATATGTTATGTGATAGCTATATTTTTGAATTTTCTTATGATCCTACATGTAACTATTATGAGAGAGGAAAATATGGTTGTAGAAATTTATATCTTACTAAATTACTTCTCATCATGTTGAGATTGCTATTGTCACTTTCTTCTTCCTTGCATATGCTAGTTTTTGCTTGGCTTGCAAATTTTTTTCTATGAGATGCCTATGCATAGGAAATATGTTATACTTAGATGTGTTTGTCACGTGTTTCATGATGCTTTCTTCGCACTTCAATTCTTGTCTTTTATACGAGCATCATTAAAATTATCAATTCCTAGCTAAAAGGTGTTAAACGATAGCGCTTGTTGGGAGGCAACCCAATCTTATTTGAGTTTTTTTTTGCTTTTTGCTTCTGTTTAGGAATAAATATTTGATATAGCCTCTGGTTATATTTGTTTTTAAGTTTTAATTAGTGTTTTTGCCAAGTTAAACCTATAGGATCTTCTTGGATGATAGTTATTTGATCTTGCTGAAAATGCTAGTAACTTTCTGTTCACGAAAACAACTGTTTAAAATCACCAGAACATGATAAAATATTGATTCCAATTGCAGTAGATCAATAAAAAAATTTTCTAGGTCGTCCTATTTTGGTAGGATTTTCTGAGTTCCAGAAGTTTGCGTTAGTTACAGATTACTACAGCTGTTCTGTTTTTGACAGATTCTGTTTTTCGTATGTTGTTTGCTTATTTTGATGAATCTATGGCTAGTAAAAGAGTTTATAAACCATAGATAAGTTGGAATACAATATGTTTAACACCAATATAAATAAAGAATGAGTTCAGTACAGTACCTTGAAGTGGTGTTTTGTTTTCTTTCGCTAACGGAGCTCACGAGATTTTCTGTTGAGTTTTGTGTTGTGAAGTTTTCAAGTTTTGGGTAAAGATTTGATGGATTATGGAACAAGGAGTGGCAAGATCCTAAGCTTGGGGATGCCCATGGCACCCCAAGGTAATCTAAGGACACCAAAAAGCCAAAGCATGGGGATGCCCATGGCACCCCAAAGTAATCTAAGGACCCAAAAAGCCAAAGCTTGGGGATGCCCCGGAAGGCATCCCCTCTTTCGTCTTCGTCCATCGGTAACTTTACTTGGAGCTATATTTTTATTCACCACATGATATGTGTTTTGCTTGGAGCGTCTTGTATGATTTTAGTCTTTGCTTTTTAGTTTACCACAATCATCCTCGCTGAATACACTTTTGAGAGAGACACACATGATTCGTTATTTATTAGAATACTCTATGTGCTTCACTTATATCTTTTGAGCTATATAGTTTTGCTCTAGAGCTTCTCTTACATCTTTTAGAGCACGGTGGTGGATTTGTTTTATAGCAATTTTTGTTCTCTCATGCTTCACTTATATTATTTTGAGAGTCCTACAAAACAGCATGGTAATTTGCTTTAATTGTGAAATTAGTCCTAATATGCTAGGTATTCAAGATTAGTAACAACTTTCTCATGAGTGTGTTGAATACTAAGAGAAGTTTGATGCTTGATGATTGTTTTGACATATGGAGGTAGTGATATTAAAGTTGTGCTAGTTGAGTAGTTGTGAATTTGAGAAATACTTGTGTTGAAGTTTGCAAATCCCATAGCATGCACGTATGGTAAATGTTGTGTAACAAATTTGAAACATGAGGTGTTCTTTGATTGTCCTCCTTATGAGTGGCGGTCGGGGACGAGCGGTGGTCTTCTCCTACCAATATATCCCCCTAGGAGCATGCGCGTAGTGCTTTGTTTTTGATGACTTGTAGATTTTTGCAATAAGTATGGGAGTTCTTTATGACTAATGTTGAGTCCATGGATTATACGCACTGTCAACCTTCCACCATTGCTAGACTCTTGATTGCCGTGCATTGCCCTTTCTCACCTTGAGAGTTGGTGCAAACTTAGTCGGTGCATCAAACCCGTGATACGACATGCTCTATCACACATAAACCTCCTTATATCTTCCTCAAAATAGCCACCATACCTACCTATTATGGCATTTCCATAGCCATTCCGAGATATATTGCCATGCAAATTTCCACCGTTCTGTTTATCATAACACGTTCATCATTGTCATATTGCCTTGCACGATCATGTAGTTGACATTTTATTTGTGGCAAAGCCACCATGCATATTATTTCATACATGTCACTCTTGATTCATTGCCCATCCCGGTACACCGTCGGAGGCATTCATATAGAGACATACTTTGTTCTAGTATCGAGTTGTAATCATTGAGATGTAAATAAATAGAAGTGTGATGATCATCATTCATAGAGCATTGTCCCAAAAAAAGGCCAAACAAAAGAAAGGCCCAAAAAATAAAAGAAAATAAAAAGGGGCAATGCTACTATCCTTTTGTTCCATACTTGTGCTCCAAAGTAGCACCATGATCTTTATGATAGATAGTCTCTCGTTTTGTCACTTTCATATACTAGTGGGAATTTTTCGTTATAGAACTTGGCTTGTATATTCCAACAATGGGCTTCCTCAAATGCCCTAGGTCTTCGTGAGCAAGCAAGTTGGATGCACACCCACTTAGTTTCTTTTGATGAGCTTTCATACATTTATAGCTCTAGTTCATCCGTTGCATGGCAATCCCTACTCCTCACATTAACATCAATTGATGGGCATCTCCATAGCACGTTGATTAGCAGCGTTGATGTGAGACTTTCTCCTTTTTTTCTTCTCCCCATAACCCCCATCATTATATTCTATTCCACCCATAGTGCTATATCCATGGCTCATGCTCATGTATTGCGTGAAAGTTGAAAAAGTTTGAGATTACTAAAGTATGAAACAATTGCCTGGCTTGTCATCGAGGTTGTGCATGATGAGAGCATTCTTGTGTGTGAAAATGGAGCATGACCAAACTATATGATTTTGTAGGGATGAACTTTCTTTGGCCATGTTATTTTGAGAAGACATAATTGCTTAGTTAGTATGCTTGAAGTATTTTCACTTTTATGTCAATATTAAACTTTTATCTTGAATATTCCAGACTTGAATATTCGTACCACAATTAAGAGGGTTACATTGAAAATTATGCCAAGTAGCATTCGACATCAAAAATTCTGTTTTTATCATTTACCTACTCGAGGACGAGCAGGAATTCAGCTTGGGGATGCTTGATACGTCTCCAACGTATCTATAATTTTTTATTCTTCCATGCTATATTATATTCTGTTTTAGATGTTTATTGGGATTTATTATACACTTTTATATTATTCTTGGGACTAACCTATTAACCGGAGGCCCAGCCCAAATTGTTGTTCTTTTGCCGATTTCAGTGTTTTGAAGGAAAAGGATATCAAACGGAGTCCAAACGGAATGAAACCTTCACGAACGTGATTTTCGGAACAAACGTGATCGAGAGGACTTGGAGTCTACGTAAAGCAATCAACGAGGAAGGCACGAGGCAGGGGGCGCGCCTACCCCCCATGGGCGCGCCCTCCACCCTTGTGGGCCCCTCGTTGCTCCACCGATGTACTTCTTCCTCCTATATATACCCATATACCCTGCAAACATCATATACGGAGCCAAAACCCTATTTCCCCTGCCGCAACCTTCTGTACCCGTGAGATCCCATCTTGGGGCCTTTTCCGGCACTCCCCGGAGGGGGCATTAATCACGGAGGGCTTCTACATCAACACCATAGCTTCTCCGATGATGTGTGAGTAGTTTACCTCAGACCTTCGGGTCCATAGTTATTATCTAGATGGCCTCTTCTCTCTCTTTGGATCTCAATACAAAGTTATCCTCGATCTTCTTGGAGATCTATTCCATGTAATCTTCTTGGAGATCTATTCGATGTAATCTTCTATTGTGGTGTGTTTGTCGAGATCCGATGAATTGTGGGTTTATGAACAAGTTTATCTATGAACAATATTTGAAGCTCCTCTGAATTCTTTTATGTAAGATCGGTTATCTTTGCAAGTCTCTTCGAATTATCAGTTTGGTTTGGCCTACCAGATTTATCTTTCTTGCAATGGGAGAAGTGCTTACCTTTGGGTTCAATCTTGCGGTGTCCTTTCCCAGTGGCAGCAGGGGTAGCAAGGCACGTATTGTATTGTTGGCATTGAGGATAAAAAGATGGGGTTTGTATCATATTGCATGAGTTTATCCCTCTACATCATGTCATCTTACTTAAAGCATTACTCTGTTCTTATGAACTTACTACACTAGATGCATGCTTTGGATAGCGGTTGATGTGTGGAGTAATAGTAGTAGATCTTGAGAATCGTTTGATCTACTTATGCAGACGTGATGCCTATATACATGATCATACCTAGATATTCTCATAACTATGCTCAATTCTATCAATTGCTCGACAGTAATTCATTTACCCACCGTAATACTTATGCTTTTGAGAGAAGCCACTAGTGAAACCTATGGCCCCCGGGTCTATTTTCTATTATATTAATCTCCCGACAACAAGGTATTTCTGGCGCCGTTTATTTTACTTTGCATCTTTATTTACTCTTTACCACAAAAATACCAAAATATTATCTTATCATATCTATCAGATCTCACTCTGTAAGTGACCGGAAGGATTGACTACCCCTTTATCGCGTTGGTTGCGAGGTTCTTATTTGTTTGTGTAGGTGCGTGGGACTCGAGCGTGGTCTCCTACTGGATTGATACCTTGGTTCTCAAAAACTGAGGGAAATACTTACACTACTTTACTACATCACCCTTTCCTGTTCAAGGGAAAACCAACGCAGTGCTCAAGAGGTAGCAATATGTTAGGTAGCATTCCACATAAAAAATTCCATTTTTATCATTTACCTACTTGAGGACAAGTAGGAATTAAGCTTGGGTATGCTTGATACGTCTCCAACTCATATGTAATTTTTGATTGTTCCATGCTATTATATTATCTGTTTTGGATGTTTAATATGCATTAATATGCTATTTTATATTACTTTTGGACCTAACCTATTAACCTAGAGCCGAGTGCCAGTTTCCGTTTTTTCCTTGTTTTTGAATTTTATAGAAAAGGAATATCAAAGGGAGTCCAAACGAGCTGAAAATTTACGGTGAATTTTTATGGACCAAAATAGACCCCCGAAGCACCGGAGCTGGACCAGAAGAGTCCCGAGGAGTCCACAAGCCAGGGGGCACACCCTACCCTCCAGGGCACGCCTTGAGGGCTTGTGGGCCCCGCGGGCACCTCCTTGGCTTGTTTCCGATGACACAAATTCTTATAACTATAGAAACCCCCCAAAAAGAACCCTAGATCGGAAGTTCCGCCGCTGAAAGCCTCTATAGCCATGAAGAACCAATCGGGAGCCCGTTCCGGCACCTTGCCGGAGGGGGAAACCCTCACCGGAGGCCATCTTCATCATCCCGGCGGTGTCCATGACGAGGAGGGAGTAGTTCACCCTCGGGGTTGTGGATATGTACCAGTAGCTATGTGTTTGATCTCTCTCTCTCTCTCTCTCTCTCTCATGTTCTTGATTTGGCATGATGTTGATCTACCGCGAGCTTTGTTACTATAGTAGGATCATATGGTGTTTCTCCCCCTCTAACTTCTTATGATGAATTGAGTCTTTCTCTTTGAGGTTTCGTTTTGTTGGATTGAGTATTGGATTTGAGAACACTTGATGTATGTCTTGCGATGGGATATCTATGGTGACAATGGGATGTTCTATTGATTCACTTGATGTATGTTTTGGCACTCAACTCACAGATTCGTGATGCGACATTGGGTTAATCTATGCACAGGAGTTGATGCACGTTTTCGTCCTACATTCTATGACAGAAACTTTGGATTGATTCTTTGTCGCACGTTGAGGGATTGCCATATGATTTAATTATGTTATCATTGTTGAGAGACATTGCACTAGTGAAAGTATGAACCCTAGGCCTTGTTTTCAAGCATTGCAATACCATTTTCACTCACGTTTGTTACTAGTTACGTTGCTGTTTTTATATTTTCAGATTACAAAAACCTATATTTACCATCCATATTACATTTGTATCACCATCTCTTCACCGAACTACTTCACCTAGACAATTTACCATTGTGTTGGGTGTGTTGGTGACACAAGAGACTCTTTCTTATTTGGTTGCAGGGTTGTTTGAGAAAGCCCATCTTCATCCCACGCCTCCCACGGATTGATAAACCTTAGGTCATCCACTTGCGGAAAAGTTGCTACTGTCCTACAAAACTCTGCGCTTGGAGGCCCAACAGGAGTCTAGAAGAAGAAGGTTGAGTAGTAGACATCAGTCTCACAATAGTGTTATAGGATGCCGAGAGACGGGTACAAAACAAGATGAGACAGAGAAGGGAAGACACACAACTTACCCCGCCTCGCCCAACTGGATGAAGATCGACGACATTCCTTCGATCAGCAGGTTGAATTGCATCATCAATGACGACAAGCTCCGCTAGCTCGCTCTCCTCCAATACATCCTCAACATTGTATCTTCTACCTAGCGTTGGCTCCTCCACGGTCCACGCGCGGAGCTCCTGCCCAACGCCCTCAGCGAAGCGGCTCTCCAACATGGCAGCATGGTGCTACATTTCCTCCTTGGTCGCTTGGTGCTGGTCTACCCGGACGAGTGCCGGTTGTGGCGCTAGCAGGACATACATATTCTCCTCCTTTTTTTTCTTTACGGTATGTATGAAATGACCTAGTTGACTGCTAATTAGCAGCACTAAAAACACTAGTTTGTAAAAACAACAAAATCTCCCTTTTTAATTTTCTAGAGGGGGTTGTAATGAAGCAGGCGTCGAAATTCTATATATGTTTGTATCTATGTTATTAGTTGTTTGATGAAATTGTTTAATTGATTTGATTAGGATTTGACTTAAGTCGTTCGCAGAAGGGGGAGACAAAGTTGGGGATTCACTACTAGGAAAAACCTTATACACAGAACTTTAGCAGTAGCACTGGATAAAATGAGGCGCTACTGCTACTTAGCAGTAGCGCTTGTCAGCAGAAGGCGTACTACTATGTACATAGCAGTAGCACGGCCAGGGAAAACGGTGCTACTAATAAAATTGCCCCACCTTTGCCGCCAGGCTAAGTATAGTTGTAGCGCTTTCCCATGAAACGTGCTACTGCTAGGTAGTTTAGCAATAGCGCTTTCCCCCTGACATGTGCTACTGCTAAGTACTTTATCTTCTCCACGCCGTCCTCCCCTCACTTTCCCCCTGACATGTTCTGCCCTCACCCGCCGCCACATTGCCACCGCCGTCCTCGCTCCTCCTTCCTCGGTATGCGGTGACCCCCTCCCTCCTCCTCCCACCGCCCTTCTCCCTCCTTCTCCCACCGCGCCCTCCTCCCTCCTCCTCCGGCCACACCCTTCTCCCTCCTTCGACCGTGACCCTCCTCCCTCCTCCTCCGGCCAAGCTCTCTGCCGGCAGCCCTCCTCCCATCGCCCTCCTCCCCCTCCTCCCCTCACTACACCAACACACTACATCCCTGACAGCTAAGTTGGTTGGAAATACAAGTTCTGCCAACAAACAATCGATTGGGAAAAAGTAATGCCGACCAACCATGTCTGTTGGGGAAAGTCCAGACGGGAAAGCCCTTTCCCGACCGACATATCTTTCCCGACCGACTGATTATCAGCTATGGAGTATCTTTTCCCGGCCAATATTCTGTTGGGCCTACCAAGGGCCTTTCCCGACCAACAGTCCTTTGGGGCTACCATGGGCCTTTCCCAACCGACTATCGGATAGGGCTGACATTGACCTTTCCCGACACTATCTGATGGGAATGTCATGGACCTTTGCCAACCAACTATCAGACAGGGTAATCTTGTTGGGGAACGTTGTAGAAAATTAAAAATTTTCCTACGGTTTCACCAAGATCCATCTATGAGTTCATCTAGCAACGAGTCATGGGAGAGTGATTGCATCTACATACCACTTGTAGATCGCGTGCGGAAGCGTTCAATGGAGCAGGGATGATGGAGTCGTACTACGCCGTGATTCGGATCACCGATGACCTAGTCTTTGAGCGGACAGCACCTCCGCGTTCAACACACGTGCACGGGCGGATGGCGTCTCCTCCTTCTTGATCCAGCAAGGGGAAGGAGAGGTTGATGATGATCCAAAGAACACGACGGCGTGGTGGTGGATGCAGCAGAACTCGGCGGGGCTTCGCTAAGCAACTACGGGAGGAGGAGGAGGTGTTGCAGGGAGGAGGGAGGCGCCTAGGCTTATGGGTGCGGCTTCCCCTCCCTTCCTTCCCTTTATATAGGTGCAAGAGAGAGGGGGAGGGCGCAGCCTTGCCCCTTCCTCCAAGGAAGGGGTGCGGCCAAGTGGGGGGGAGGAGTCCATCCTCCCCAAGGCACCTCGGAGGTGCCTTCCCCTCTTTGGACTCTCCCCTCTCCTTTATCTCTAGGCGCATGGGCCTCTTGGGGCTGGTGCCCTTGGCCCATATAGGCCAAGGAGCACCCCCTACAGCCCATGTGGCCCCCCCGAGGCTGGTGGACCCCTGGTGGACCCCCCCGGACCCCTTTCGGTACTCCCGGTACAATACCGATAATGCCTGAAACTTTTCCGGTGACCAAAATAAGACTTCCCATATATAAATCTTTACCTCCGGACCATTCCGGAACTCCTCGTGACGTCCGGGATCTCATCCAGGACTCGAACAACATTCGGTTTGCTGCATACTCATACTCATACAACCCTAAGCGTCACCGAACCTTAAGTGTGTAGACCCTACGGGTTCGGAGACATCTTGCGTACATGACCGAGGCGGCTCTCGGGCAATAACCAACAGTGGGATCTGGATACCCATGTTGGCTCCCACATGCTCCTCGATGACCTCATCGGATGAACCACGATGTCGAGGATTCAAACAACCCCGTATACAATTCCCTTTGTCAATCGGTATTTTACTTGCCCGAGATTCGATCGTCGGTATCCCAATACCTCGTTCAATCTCGTTACCGGCAAGTCACTTTACTCGGCATCAGAATGCATGATCCCGTGACCAAACACTTGGTCACCTTGAGCTCATTATGATGATGCACTACCAAGTGGGCCCGGTGATACCTCTCGGTCATAATGGAGTGACAAATCCAGTCTCGATCCATGTCAACCCAATGAGACACTTCGGAGATACCTGTAATGCACCTTTATAGTCACCCGATTACGTTGTGGACGCTTTGGTACACCCAAAGCACTCCTACGGTATCCGGAGTTACCGATCTCATGGTCTAAGGAAGAGATACTTGACATTGTAAAAGCTCTAGCAAAACGAACTACACGATCTTGTGCTATGCTTAGGATTGGGTCTTGTCCATCACATCATTCTCCTAATGATGTGATCCCGTTATCAACGACATCCAATGTCCATAGTCAGAAACCATGACTTATCCGTTGATCAACGAGCTAGTCAACTAGAGGCTCACTAGGGACATATTGTGGTCTATGTATTCACACGTGTATTACGATTTCTGGATAATACAATTATAGCATGAATAAAAGACAATTATCATGAACAAGGAAACATAATAATACTTATATTATTGCCTCTAGGGCATATTTCCAACAGTCTCCCACTTGCACTAGAGTCAATAATCTAGTTACATTGTGATGAATCGAACACCCATAGAGTTCTGGTGTTGATCATGTTTTGCCCACGGAAGAGGTTTAGTCAACGGATCTGCGACATTCAGATCCGTATGCACTTTGCAAATTTCTATGTCCCCATCTTGAACATTTTCACGAATATAGATGAAGAGACGCTTGATGAGCATGGTCTTCTTGTGAAACCTGGGCTCCTTGGCAAGTGCAATAGCTCCAGTGTTGTCACGTATGGGTTTGATCGGCTCGGCGCATTGGGTATGACTCCTAGGTCGGTGATGAACTCCTTCACCCAAATTGCTTCATGTGCTGCCTCCGAGGCTGCCATGTACTCCGCTTCACATGTAGATCCCGCCACGACGCTCGCTTGCGTACCGCACTAGCTTACCGCTTCCACCATTCAACATATACACGTATCCGGTTTGTGACTTTGAGTCATCCGGATCTGTGTCAAAGCTAGCATCGACGTAACCCTTTTACGATCTCTTCGTCACCTCCATAAGCGAAACATGTCCTTTGTCCTTTTCGGTGCTTCAGATATTCTTGACCGTGTCCGGTGTTCCTTGCGGGATTACTTTGGTACCTACCTACCAAACTTACGGCAAGGTTTACATCAGGTCCTGGTACACGATGGCATACATAATAGATCCTATGGCTGAGGCATAGGGGATGACACTCATCTCTTCTTTATCTTTTGCATGGTCGGGCATTGAGCTGAGCTCAATTTCACACCTTGCAAAATAGGCAAGAACCCTTTCTTGGACTGATCCATTTTGAACTTCTTCAAAATCTTATCAAGGTATGTGCTTTGTGAAAGACCTATGAGGCGTCTCGATCTATCCCTATAGATTTTGATGCCTAATATGTAAGCAGCTTCTCCAAGGTCCTTCATTGAAAAACTCTTATTCAAGTAGGCCTTAATGCTGTCCAAAAGTTCTATATCATTTCCCATCAAAGTATGTCATCTACATATAATATGAGAAATGCTACGTAGCTCCCACTCACTTTCTTGTAAACGCAGGCTTCTCCATAAGTCTCAAGATAAACCCAAACGCTTTGATCATCTCATCAAAGCAAATGTTCCAACTCCGAGATGCTTGCACCAGCCCATAAATGGATCGCTGGAGCTTGCATACCTTTTTAGCATTCTTAGGATCGACAAAATCTTCCGGCTGCATCATATACAGTTCTTCCTTAAGGTAACCGTTAAGGAATGCTGTTTTGACGTCCATCTGCCATATCTCATAATCATAGTATGCGGCAATTGCTAACATGATTCGACGGACTTAAGCTTCGCCACGGAGAGAAAGTCTCATCGTAGTCAATCCCTTGAACTTGTCGATAACCCTTAGCGACAAGTCGAGCTTTATAGATGGTAACATTACCATCCGCTGGCGTCCGTCTTCTTCTTAAAGATCCATTTGTTTTCTATCGCTACGATCATCGGGCAAGTCTGTCAAAGTCCATACTTTGTTTTCATACATGGATCCTATCTCGGATTGCATGGCTTCAAGCCATTTGTTGGAATCTGGGCCCGCCATCGCTTCTTCATAGTTCAAGGTTCACCGTTGTCTAACAACATGATTTCCAAGACAAGGTTGCCGTACCACTCACGGTGTGGAACGTGTCCTAGTGGACCCTACCAAGTTCAAGAGCAACTTGATCCGAAAGTACCTTGATCATCATCATTAATTTCCTCTCCGATTCGGTGTAGGCACCACAGAACATTTTCTGAGCTGCACTACTTCCGGTTCAAGAGGTAGTACTTCATCGAAGTTCTACTTTCCTCCCACTTACTCCTTTCGAGAGAAACTCTTTTCCGTAAAGGATCCGTTCTTGGCAACAAAGATCTTGCCTTCGGATCTAAGGTAGAAGGTATACCCAATGGTTTCCTTAGGGTATCCTATGAAGACGCATTTTTCCGACTTGGGTTCGAGCTTTTCAGGTTGAAGTTTATTGACATAAGCATCGCATCCCCAAACTTTTAGAAAGCGACGACTTATGTTTCTTCCCAAACCATAATTCATACGGTGTCGTCTCAACGGATTTAGACGGTGCCCTATTTAAAGTGAATGTAGCTGTCTCTAGAGCGTATCCCCAAAATGATAGCGGTAAATCAGTAAGAGAAATCATAGATCGCACCATATCCAATAGAGTGCGATTACGACGTTCGGACACACCGTTACGCTGAGGTGTTCCAGGCGACGTGAGTTGCAAAACGATTCCACATTTCCTTAAGTGTGTACCAAATTCGTGACTTAAATATTCTCCTCCACGATCCGATCGCAAGAATTTTATCTTTCGGTCATGTTGATTCTCTACTTCATTCTGAAATTCCTTGAACTTTTCAAAGGTCTCAGACTTGTGTTTCATCAAGTAGACAGACCCATATCTACTCAAGTCATCGGTGAGAGTGAGAACATAACGATATCCTCCATGAGCCTCAACACTCATTGGACCGCATACATCGGTATGTATAATTTCCAATAAGTTGGTTGCTCGCTCCATTGTTCCGGAGAACGGAGTCTTGGTCATCTTGCCCATGAGGCATGGTTAGCATGTGTCAAATGATTCATAACCGAGAGACTCTAAAGTCCATCAAGATGGAGCTTCTTCATGCGCTTTGACACCAATGTGACCAAAGGCGGCAGTGCCACAAGTATGTGGGACCATCGTTATCAACTTTACATCTTTTGGTATTCACACTATGAACATGTGTAACATTACGTTCGAGATTCATTAAGAATAAACCATTGACCATCGGAGCATGACCATAAAACATCTCTCTCATATAAATGGAACAACCATTATTCTCGGATTTAAATGAGTAGCCATCTCGCATTAAACGAGATCCTGATACAATGTTCATGCTCAAACTTGGCACTAAATAACAATTATTGAGGTTTAAAACTAATCCCGTAGGTAAATGTAGAGGTAGCGTGTCGACGGCGATCACATCGACCTTGGAACCATTCCCGGCGTGCATCGTCACCTCGTCCCTTCGCCAGCCTCCGTTTATTCCACAGCTCCTGGCATGAGTTACATATATGAGCAACGGCACGGTATCAAATACCGGGGAGTTACTACGAGTCGGTAAGGTACACATCAATTACATGTATATCATTTATTCCTTTAGTGTTGCCGGACTTCTTTTCTGCTAAGTATTTGGGGCTGTTCCGCTTCGATGACCCTTCCCTTTGCAATAAAAGCACTCGGTCTCGTGCTTGGGTCCATTCTTTGACTTCTTCCCGGCAATCGGCTTATCAGGCGCCGCAACATCCTTGCCGTCCTTCTTGGAAGTTCTTCTTACCCTTGCCCTTCTTGAACTTAGTGGTTTTATTGACCATCAACACTTGATGCTCCTTCTTGATTTCTACCTCTGCTGACTTCAGCATTGAAAATACTTAGGAATAGTTTTCACCATCCTCCACATATTGTAGTTCATCACAAAGCTCTTGTAGCTTGGTGGGGCGATTGAAGGATTCTGTCAATGACCGCCTCGTCTGGAGGTTAATGTCCAATTTGAGACGGCCGGTTGTGCAACCCAAACATTTTGAGTATGTGCTCCTTGTGAACTATTTTCCTCCATCTTACAACTGTAGAACTTGTCGGAGACTTCATATCTCTCGACCAGGCATGAGCTTGGAAAACTAGTTTCAGCTCCTCGAACATCTCATATGCTCCGTGTTGCTCAAAAACTCTTTTGGAGCCCGGTTCTAAGTCAGTAAAGCATGCCGCCTTGAGCGAGGGAGTAATCATCAGACGAGACTGCCAAGCGTTCATAACGTCTTGGTTATCTCGATGGGTGCTTCACCTAGCGGTGCTTCTAGGACATATTGTTTCTTGGCAGCTATGAGGATGATCCTCGGGTTCCGGACCCAGTCCGAATAGTTGCTGCCATCATCTTTCAGCTTGGTTTTCTCTAGGAACGCGTTGAAGTTCATGATGACATTAGCGTTGGCCATTTGATCTACAAGACATTTTGCAAAGATTTTAGACTATTGTTCATGATAATAAAGTTCATCTAATCAAATTATTTAATGAACTCCCACTCAGATTTGACATCCCTCTAGTCATCTAAGTGTTACATGATCCGAGTTGACTAGGCCGTGTCCGATCATCACGTGAGACGGTACTAGTCATCGTCGGTGAACATCTCCATGTTGATCGTATCTTCCATACGACTCATGTTCGACCTTTCGGTCTCTTGTGTTCCGAGGCCATGTCTGTACATGCTAGGCTCGTCAAGTTAACCTAAGTGTTTTGCATGTGTAAAACTGTCTTACACCGTTGTGTGTGAACGTAGGATCTATCACACCCGATCATCACGTGGTGCTTGAAGCTTGACGAACTTTAACTTAGCAACGGTGCAGTTAGGAGAACACTTTCTTGAAATTGTTATTAGGGATCATCTTATTTACTACCGTCGTTCTAAGTAAACAAGATGCATAAACATAATAAACATCACATGCAATTATATATAGTAGTGACATGATATGGCCACTATCATATAGCTCCTTTGATCTCCATCTTCGGGGCTCCATGATCATCCTGTCACACCGCATGACACCATGATCTCCATCATCATGATCTCCATCATCGTGTCTTCATGAAGTTGTCACGCCAACGACTACTTCTACTTCTATGGCTAACGTTTAGCAATAAAGTAAAGTAATTTACATGGCGTTCTTCAATGACACGCAGGTCATACAAAAAATAAAGACAACTCCTATGGCTCCTGCGGTTGTCATACTCATCGACATGCAAGTCGTGATTCCTATTACAAGAACATGATCTCATACATCACATATATCATTCATCATTCATCACAACTTTGGCCATATCATATCACAAAACACTTGCTGCAAAAACAAGTTAGACGTCCTCTAATTGTTGTTGCAAGTTTTACGTGGCTGCAATAGGGTTCTAGCAGAACGTTTTCTTACCTCATTAGAAAGCCACAACGTGATTTGTCAACTTCTATTTACCCTTCATAAGGACCCTTTTCATCGAATCCGCTCCAACTAAAGTGGGAGAGACAGACACCCGCTAGCCGCCTTATGCAACTAGTGCATGTCAGTCGGTGGAACCAGTCTCACGTAAGCGTACGTGTAAGGTCGGTCCAGGCCACTTCATCCCACAATACCGCTGAAGCAAGATAAGACTAGTAGCGGCAAGAAAGTTGACAACATCTACGCCCACAACAAATTGTGTTCCACTCGTGCAATAGAGAACTACGCATAGACCTAGCTCATGATGCCACTGTTGGGGAACATTGTAGAAAATTAAAACTTTTCCTACGGTTTCACCAAGATCCATCTATGATTTCATCTAGCAACGAGTCATGGGAGAGTGATTGCATATACATACCACTTGTAGATCACGTGCGGAAGCGTTCAATGGAACGGGGATGATGGAGTCGTACTCGCCGTGATTCAGATCACCGATGACCTAGTGCTTTGAGCAACGGACAGCACCTCCACGCTCAACACACGTGCGGAGCGGATGACGTCTCCTCCTTCTTGATCCAGCAAGGGGAAGGAGAGGTTGATGATGATCCAGCAGCACGGCGTGGTGGTGGATGCAAGTGCATCGGCAGGCTTCGCTAAGCAACTACGGAGGAGGAGGAGGTGTTGCAGGAGGAGGAGGCGCCCTAGGCTTATGTGGTGCTGCCCCTCCCTCCCCTCCCTTTATATAGGTGCAAGAGAGAGGGGGAGGGCGCAGCCTTGCCCCTTCCTCCAAGGAAGGGGTGCGGCCAAGTGGGGGGGAGGAGTCCATCCTCCCCAAGGCACCTCGGAGGTGCCTTCCCCTCTTTGGACTCTCCCCTCTCCTTTATCTCTAGGCGCATGGGCCTTTTGGGGCTGGTTCCCTTGGCCCACATAGGCCAAGGCGCACCCCCTACAGCCCATGTCCCCCCCCCGGGGCAGGTGGACCCCCTGGTGGACCCCGGACCCCTTTGCACTCCGGTACAATCACCGATAATGCCCAAAACTTTTCCGGTGACCAAAATAAGACTTCCCATATATGAATCTTTACCTCCAGACCATTCCGGAACTCCTCGTGACGTCCGGGATCTCATCCGAGACTCCGAACAACATTCGGTATGCTGCATACTCATATTCATACAACCCTAGCATCACTGAACCTTAATTGTGTAGACCCTACGGGTTCGGGAGACATGCAGACATGACCGAGACGGCTCCCGGGCAATAACCAACAGCGGGATCTGGATACCCATGTTGGCTCCCACATGCTCCTCGATGATCTCATCGGATGAACCATGATGTCGAGGATTCAAACAACCCCGTATACAATTCCCTTTGTCAATCGGTATTTTACTTGCCCGAGATTCGATCGTCGGTATCCCAATACCTCGCTCAATCTCGTTCGCAAGTCACTTTACTCGCATCTGCATGCATGATCCCGTGACCAAACACTTGGTCACCTTGAGCTCATTATGATGATGCACTACCGAGTGGGCCCAGTGATACCTCTCCGTCATACGGAGTGACAAATCCAGTCTCGATCCGTGTCAACCCAATGTACACTTTCTTCGGAGATACCCGTAATGCACCTTTATAGTCACCCGATTACGTTGGGACGCTTTGGTACACCCAAAGCACTCCTACGGTATCCGGGAGTTACACCGATCTCATGGTCTAAGGAAGAGATACTTGACATTGTAAAAGCTCTAGCAAAAGCGAACTACATGATCTTGTGCTATGCTTAGGATTGTCTTGTCCATCACATCATTCTCCTAATGATGTGATCCCGTTATCAACGACATCCAATGTCCATAGTCAGGAAACCATGACTTATCTGTTGATCAACGAGCTAGTCAACTAGAGGCTCACTAGGGACATATTATGGTCTATGTATTCACACGTGTATTATGATTTCCGGATAATACAATTATAGCATGAATAAAAGACAATTATCATGAACAAGGAAATATAATAATACTTTTATTATTGCCTCTAGGGCATATTTCCAACAAATCTTTCCCGACCAACACTCCATCGGGCCTATCATGATCAAGGTTTGTTTTGCCAACCAACATCCCTTTACCTTCACATAGCTAGATTTCATGGTAGCTACAGAATATCAATCAAGTTATATAATTCATAACAGTAACATTCATGTCATCCAACAACAATAAACCAGAACCAAACAATAATAACACACTTTGATTAATTTTCACATATAAATAGTTCATCTGTTATGAACAAGTCACCATCCAAGTTTTCTATAAACTGATGTAACTAATGAAATAGAGACATTACGGTTCATTGTCTCAGAGCAAAAATTCCATGCGTTGTTTTCTGGAATTTGCCTAAGAGGCACATCATCTGCCTTGGCTCATTTAGTGGGCAACTACATAACCCTTCGCACAGCCTTCCACCAACATCCTTGCATCGTTCGCGTACTTAACATCAGCACCTTCATTCTACATCTCATTGGAGAACATCCTCCAGCTTGAACATCTGCAAGTCAAAATCCCGAGTTAATATTCTGAATCTGCTTCTGGACTGCTCAGCAAGCCTACACTAAAACTTTTCAGAACATATTAGCAGTTACATTGCACAAACTCCTCTCTAGGTTCCCTCCTTTTCAAAATCAGAACACTCGAGTGTAATATGTGGTGACAACAGTGGTGGAATACCAAATTACGGCCACAAGTTAGAATTTGTAGCATGTTGAGTATATTGATCCTATTTGTTGACAACATAATGTACTGGTACAAAGACAAATTTCTTGATAATACAACATCATTGAGGCGAGTAACTCTTGGTTGTTTTCAACGATAGTAGAAACAGCAGCAAGAAGATGAACTGAGCTGAATGGCGGGTTGCGGAGGCACGGAAGTAAACTGGTTCGGGATGGAAGGGGACGCTGTGGTGGGCTGGGAATCCTGCAACATAACACTCCTGGTTAAAATTCATTCACTCTCAGTGGAGTTAAGAGTACTTTCAAGCAGCATTCTCTATAAAACATTTCGACGAAGATTCTGCTATTCCATCTTTTAGCAAATACTATACATGGAATTTCGATTAAGGACATGCTATTGAAGATCAATATTCATAACATGGACATCATTTGGTCCAGAAGATATAGTAATATATCGGCTTCATTTAATTAGATTTATTATGTTAGGACACTGGCAGGAGTGTAAATTGGATAGAGAAGGAGGCAGGCCATCCCCACACCTTGCCTAACATTGTTGCTATTCCATTTGTACGATTTCTTCCATTAAACCTGATACATATTTAGAAATACTTTCACAAATCTACATATACATGTAGCAGAAATTGCAAAAACTAATCAAGAATATAACTACTACCTTGAATCTGATTAGTACTGTACATAATAATTACATGGGAACGGAAATAAGGAAACAAACTATGCCGAAATTAAATATGAGTGTAGGGTGGACAAATAACATATTCTATAATCGAGAAAAAGAATCAAAATACAGTACTGATGCTTAATGATATACCAACGGAAAATATATATGGCAATGAAGAATTTTCTATGGAAAAATCAGTACATGAATATTATCTGGAAGGCCTGTTACATATGCTACCTTCTTCTGGAAGCCATCGAACAAACTAGTAACAAGTTAGACTTTCGGAAAAAAATCAAATACTCGTAAAGAATTTCTATGAACCTGAGAATTTTTTATCGGGAGAGCAAGGGGCCAGTGGATTCATGGATGGATTCGGGTCTAGTAAGTTACCTGCATGTTGATGGTGGGGGAGGGGGGTCGTTGATGAGGAACCAGAACCAGGAGGCGTCGAGGTCGGTACCGGAGCAGATGACGCCGCTCGCCTGGAACCCAACTCTGAAAGCTTCAAGGCGAGGTAGGCGAGGACATCAACGGGGTTGGACACAACGAGCAGCAGCGCCTCCTCGGAGTGCTTCACCATGCCCGGCGCAGTCTTCTAGTACAAGGCAACATCCCTCTGCAGCAGGTTGAACCCCGTCTCCCCCGGGATCTGCCGGCCGCACGCCATGACAGTGACGACGTCAGAGTTCTTGTGGCCAGGGGAGAGCGCCGCGGCAGCGGAGAGGGGTCGAGCGCATGGGGGCAGGCGGTGTGGGGCGGCAGTCCAGCAGGGTCACGCGGGAGCAGCACAATGGCGCGGCAGCGGCGGAGAGCCCAGGGCGGCGCGCGTGGGGAATGGGAAAGGGGAATTAGAGATTTGGCTCCACGCGCGTGGTGACTTATGCGTTGGGGGGAAATTTCGCGGGCCTGGGCCAAATGTTGGCGCTAAGTTTTTTGTACGCGCGCGCGCAGGCCCATTTGGCACAGACTGTTGGTCGGTGTTATTTGCCGACCGACGAATGGACGTGCATCGGAGCTTTCCCGACCCACAGTTCGACAATAATTGTGCTTGTATTCCCGTCCGATGGTCTGCCACTATTCACAATATTTCCCAACAAACTGTTGGTCGGCAATATTAACTTTTCCCAACACATGTCTGTAGGGAATGCAATGTCGTGGTGTAGTGTCTCCTCCCTCCTCCCACCGCCCTCCTCCCCCTCCTCCTCTCTCATCCCTCCTCCTCCTCCCTCCCCCCCCCCCCCTCCTCCCTCCTGCCTCCCTCCATCTCTCCTCACTGATCTGTTCTTGTATAATGTTGTTTTTTTACTGTTTTTAGTAAGTGTTTAATAGAAATAGTTTATTCAGTAAGTGGTTAATATAACTAGTTTATTTATAGTAAGTGCTTAATAGAACTAATTTATTTATTAAGTGCTTAATAGAACTAGTTTATTTAGTAAGTGGTTAATAGAACTAGTTTATTTAGTTATGTTAGGATTATATACAAGATATTTTGAAATGCTTTTGTTCATATTTTTCAACCATTGAAATGCAATGACCATCAAGTTTGAATGCTCATATGATGTAGATATAAGCATGTATATCTAGTGTTGCTCAAATAGGATGTGTGCTTGCCCAAGTGGCCATGTTTGTAGAGAACACCTCCGAGTGGGCTATGTTTGCTGGAGTGTTAATTAATTTCCACTCCAACAAATTTTAGGCGCTCGATATGTCCTTTTTTAGCAAAGGTCATGCCAGATTTTTCCATGAATTTTGGCATGGGTTGTGCTAGAATATGTAGGAAATATCTAGTGGCCTGGATTTTCTAGAAAGATAATTAAACGACATTTCGGGTTGACTTTTAGTCCGTCGGGACTCCATCACATATGAGAGAAGAAGAATGTCGACTGTTGTTGTGAGGTTCATTCGTCCTCTTCCTTCTCGTGATAGACCTTTTGATAATGCACGGGAAGGAATAGAACAACGACCATCACCGACGGTCGCAAATGTCAGAGAGGAATCAATGAGGGAGAGTCTCCACCATATATAAGAGGACGAAGAACCCCGACTGTTGTCATGGGGTAGCTTCTCCTTCATTCCCGTGTGCTAGACAATTTGGTGTAATGCACTCGGGAACGAAAGGAGGAGCTACCATCACCGACGGTCGAATCTATACACCACGTGAGCTGAGAGTTTTCAAGAAAATACTCGACAGACCGATAGTCAACTCGTGATGAATAATAATAATCTAATTTAGTTTTTGTACTACATATATTTAATTTTAGAAGTTTAATCTTTGAATTATGAACATAGGAAATGTTGCCTGACGAAAATAGGCTCCTGAAGTGCGACTGGTGCGGCGGCGACCGGGGTCTGTGCAACAGGACTCACCTGGTAGAAGGTCGGCGCTCAGTATTAAGCTCCACGAGACCTTCGATGTGGAAATGGTACGCACCGACGACAAGTGTTTTTTTCGTAATTAGGCACGACTTCTGCTTCTTCAATGTGTAATTTCCATCTTTTACATTTCGACTAGCTTATCTCATGCCATGCAAGACGCTATGTCTTGAAGAAACTGGATTTTGAAGATCAAGAAAATATGGAGACCAAGATAGTTCACCTAAGGACCCATCATGGTTTTGATTTTGCTGTAAATCTATACAACTCTGAGAACGTATCCCATTTTGGTTGCCCAAATTGGCAAGCACATTGCAAGACTTATGATTTTCATGAGGGTATGCTTGTCACATTGGATCTTGGTGATCCTGACATTGACGAAGAAAATATGGACATTTGGGTCCTTGTTGATACGCTTCCAATTCTACCGCTATGTGAGTTTCTCAAACATATGTATTAAGTAGTTTATATTGTATATTTCAAAATAGTTGACAACTTATTTTCATTGATAGCTTATTTTCATTCTTTAAAAAATATACGGAAGATGGTAGAAGAACCTACTACACCGATGTCGCAGAATTAACTTATCCTGAGAAAGATCATCTATCTCATTTATTATTGATGTTGAGAATTACAATATCAATTATCAAACTCCTGCACATTATGGTCAATACGTGCCACTAGTGCACGTGTTGAACTACAGTAACATCTATGGAGATGGCATGGTAAGATTTTTTACTATTACGACATCCGTGCATCTTTTGCACAAATTCTTCTAAAGCTAAACTATATTGCTAACTAGGACGTTATTTTTATGTTTTTCAACAGAAAATCTCAAAGGATTGTGTGCCTGATCTGATGTTTTCGAAAGGTCGCCTTGATGTTATTAGCTTATGGCCAAGTCATCCTAGGCTTCATTGTTGTTCATACCGGATTTTTAAAACCGATGAAGACATGACAATCAAAGCATGGAAAAAAATGTATGGACAATCGTAGGGAGCCACTTGGAACCAACATTGTGCGAAACACAAGAATTGTAAACAGGATAGTATCCATTCTCCATAATGGAGAGTCAGGGCCTATCTTGTTTTATGCTATTTTACCTTAGAGAGGGTAGTAGGTCCTATGAAAGACGAGTAGGTCCTAGGTACAATGTGTTATTATGTGCTACAGTGTGTTAGAGTTGATGATGATGAGGAGGACGAGTTGTGATTATGACTACTGACAAGTTGTTATATGATGTCTCATGTACGAAAATGATGATCATGAGGACTTGTTATATGACAATTATGTATTATGATGATAAGTTGTTAATGATATGATGATGATGATGAGTTATTATATCATTCGGTGAAAGAACCACGAATTAGTTTCAAGTGGATGGATACTAAGTGATCAAGTCATGGATTATCATGCTTGATCACTTAGGATCCATCCACTTGAAACTAATCCACAGTTCTTTCCCCTAGTGATTTAATAACTCATTATGATGTAAAAACAATCTCTAAATTGATACTGTATGAAAACTTATATAATGGTGTATGAATATGACATAAAATAAAAAAATATAGAATACGGAATAATAGTAGTAGCATTGGAAGGGAGGCACGCTACTAGTAATTACCAGTAGCACTTTTTGCAAAAAGCGCTACTACTAAGTAGCTATAGCAGTAGCACGGTTAAACCAACGCTACTGCTAACCTTTAGCTATAGCGCAGTAGCAGTAGCGCGGTACCCTACACTACTGCTATGCCAAAAACCAGCGCTACTGCAAGGCTTTTCCCTAGTACTGGTTGAAGTGGTCACGAATGTTTTAGAACGGTGCCCGGCGCCTCAAAGAGAACGGAGCCAGGCGCCTCAAAGAGGACAGAGACCATTCAACGACACATTAGTAGGACTCCAGTAAGGAGTTCTAAGAGCTGAGAAAGCTGGACGTCATCGATAAATTTGAACTGGAACAACTTTTGATTTTATGAGGGGATTACAATATTTATTGAAATATACAAATGATCAAGCTACTGTAATTAATGTCCATGTTAGTTTTGTAATATGATTAGTTGGCCTTTTTATCTTAAAATAAATAATTTTTATTGTGGACTACTCACCAACTATCATGAAAGTTCGATGATGAAATGCAAGAGTTATATTTTAGGAACAAAACCTGGTAACATGTTAAATATTATATAGTAAACCCTCACTAGCAACATGGTAGCACGTTCACTGCTAAAATAAGTCGTCAAAGTTCTAGATGCAAATAATCTAAATGTGCGAACAGTTCACCAATCCAATAAAAACATGGAGACAACAGAAAGTGAAATTATCAAACTGAGTGAATATTGTTAATTTTATCCTTTTACTGACTTGTAGTAGTATTATTAATTTGAGTTTTCATCACTTGTATGTTGACATAATTATATACTTAGCTCATAGACCATCTTGCAAAACATTGAAATGGTCATAGATGATTGTCCGCACAATGACGTACTTACAGAACTTGCATACGAACAACCGCTACAAGAATGCATATGGATGGTCTTTGGGATCGGGGTGTGCTATATAATGCTTATAGCCGTTGACATGGAGCGGCCCGCAAACTCACATGGTCGCGTTCACAGAAACTATATACCTAAATAGTTGATGATTAGTGCCATTTACTTATCTCAACATGCATACATGTTATCTCGTCAAAGGCACACCTCAACATGCATGAAAAAAATAGGTGGTTAACTAAAACTAATAGAAGAACAAATATATGAGTGTTTTCGGTTTACATTTAAAATAATAAAACCAATACAGTATGTGACAGAGTGATGTATAAAAAAGAAAAAGATTTTTATTTAATTTAATGCAACGCCATCTTTGAATAAAAATGTCAAGCATGGACTATATATTTTCTCCAAGCTTCCAATACATATACAGTTCATGACGAAGCAAAAAATTAAGACAAAAAAATCAACTTGTGATTTACATGCATGGTTTGATAAGGTGGCATTATTTGCATAGCTAGATTAATGCAAATATATAACATAAATGATTTTGTCAGGTGCCATTCCTATGCATGGATAGATTAACTTGTGAATACATGAATGACTTGTCTTCTCCAGCAAAAACATGCATGACATGTTGATATCGCATTATCAATCACTGAGGTAACATGAAAGCAACTAGAAACCTGATAATCGATACTAGCTATTTAGATATAAAAAGTATATTATTTGCATCTAATAATAAGAATTTAAGAACAATAAAATCATAATTGAACTCGCTTGTGTCCTAAGTATTCTAGCTTCGAAAGTTTTTTCTCCACTGAACAACATATATTAGAACTCGTGTAGCAGTGCACGTCACGCACAGAACTATCCTCATGACAAAAAATCAGGCTCTCGTTGCCCATGACACTTGGGTCCACCCGGAAATTCTAAGCCCACTCATGTTACTGTGACATGTGGGCTCGGAATGCCCAGACCGCTCGTCACAACGGTACATACAAAACCTCAATGTCACTTGAGGACCGTTCTTTTTTTTTTCGGAAAAACTTTCAATCTATTCATCTTCAATCATGGCAATACAACAAATACCAGAAATAAAAATTACATTCAGATTTGTAGACCACCTAGCAACGACTACAAGCACCGAAGCGAGCCGAAGGCGCGCCGCCGTCATCGCCCCTCCATCACCGGAGCCGGGCACAACTTGTTGTAGTAGACAGTCGGGAAGTCGTCGTCCTAAGGCCCCATAGGACCGGCACCCCAGAACAGTAACCCCCGCCGATGAAAAATAATGTAGATCGGAAGGATCCAAACCGAAGACACACGAACATAGACGAACAAGTACGAGATCCGAGCAAATCCATCAAAGATAGATCTGCCGGAGACACACCTCCACACGCCCACCAACGATGCTAGACGCACCGCCGGAACGGGACTAGGCAGGGAGACCTTTATTCCATCTTTAGGGAGCCGCCGCCGTCTCGCCTTCCTGAGTAGGACACAAACCCTAACAAGATTGAAAAAAAGACTAAAAACGGAGCCCTCCCGCCTGTAAAGTCTGATATGAATTACTGTAAAGTCTGATATGAATTTGGGGCTGCTATCTTGCACGCCTCCTCTCTTCATTATGTCATATATATATATATACACAAGTACAGGGCAATCAACTTGAGTTACAAGTTTAGGTCGGATACAAACCGACGTGATCTATATTAGGAACTCTAGCTATAGCAGCCGGACTAGGACTCTCCAACACGCCCGCAGTCCTGAATCGGGAAGAGCAGCAACGTGAAGATCGGATCTAAACTCACGAAGAGTGCAGACGGTAACCCTTTCGTGAAAATATCAGCATACTGTGACGAAGATGGAACATGTAAAACACGGACTTCTCCGACATCAACCTTCTCACGTACGAAATGAATGTCAAGCTCGATGTGTTTGGTCCGGCGATGTTGTACTGGATTATGAGCAAGATAAACAGCACTAACATTGTCGCAAAACATAACTGTGGCGTTGGTGACTGGGCGATGAAGTTCCTGTAGTAATTGACGAACCCAACAAGACTCGGCTACTGCAGTAGCAACAGCGCGATATTCAGCTTCCGCACTGGAGCGGGAAACGGTAGTCTGTCGCCGAGAAGACCATGAGATCAAATTATCACCAAAAAACATGCAAAACCCGGAAGTGGAGCGTCTGGTGTCGGGGCAACCAGCCCAGTCGGCATCTGAATAGGCAATGAGTTTAGGAGAGGAAGAGATATGAAGTGTCAAACCAAGGTCAAGTGTGCCTTTTAGATATCGGAGAATACGTTTAAGAAAAGAAGATGGGGTTCGCGAGGATCATGCATATGAAGACACACTTGTTGAACAGCATAGGCAATGTCCGGGTCGAAAGTGAGGGTGGCATACTAAAGAGCACCAGCAAGACTACGATAGAGTGAAGGATCAGAAACAGGGGAACCATTGGTGGATGAGAGTTTGGCATTAGTGTCAACTGGAGTAGAAACAGGATTACAGTCACGCATGCCGGCCCGGGAGAGAATGTCGAGAAAGTACTGCTGCTAAGTAGATGTAAGCCACTAGATGTGCGAGAGACAGAAATGCCGAGAAAGTGATGAAGAGATCCAAGATCTTTCATAGCAAATTCTTTAGCAAAAAGAAGTGATAATCGATGAGAGAGAAGTAGGAGAGGAGGCGTAAGGATGATGTCATCGATATAGAGAAGTAAATATGCGTGATGTTTCCCTTGTGAAGAATAAACAAGGAAGCCGACTTGGACTCAACGAAACCAACAGAATCGAGCATAGGTTGCAAACCGCTGAAACCACGCTCGAGGAGCTTGTTTAAGACCGTATAAGGATTTATGCAAGCGTGAGACATAAGTCGAGATAGCGAGGATCAATGAAACCAGAGGGCTGTTGACTATAGACGACCTCATCAAGATGACCATGAAGAAAGGCATTTTTAACGCCTAGTTGATGAATGGGCCAAGAAGAAGAGAGAGCGATAGAGAGAACCAATCGATAGTGGTTGGCTTGACAACAGGGCTAAAGGTCTCATCATAGTCAACCCCGGGTTCTTGAGAAAAACCACCGGACTACCCAACGGGCTTTGTGGACGAGCAAGTGAGCCATCGTAATGATATTTATGTCGAAAAATCCATTTACCACTCGACGATATTTGCACCGGAGGAGAAGGAACAAGGGACCAGGTGTTGTTTAGAGGAGAGCATCAAATTCTTCTTTAGTATCGCTGCGGGCGCCATGATGGGTCACGAAGAGCTATGAGATAATTATGAGGTATGGGCGAGGGAGACGACGGCAAAAGATTGAGGCGATTAATCGGTGGCGGTAATCGACCGGTCATTGAGCGGGTCCGTTGTATATGTGTCGGCTCAGGTGCCGGGAACATTGGTGGTGGGCTGTCGGGGCCCGGGAGGAAGATGCGACGGCAGAAGTCAGCTGGCTGGTGGGAGTGAGCGAGCCCATGGACTAGGCGGGATATCAAAGCGTCAGTGGAACCGATTTAAGGGGTGGCGGACTAGGCGGGCTATCGTGCATAGATGATGGTACAGACGAATGGGTGGCGGGTGCATGCATAGCAGGTGATGGATGTGAAACTAGGAGAGGGGGGTCAAGGGAAGTGGTGGCTTCTATTGATGATGTGGAAACTGGAGGTTGGGCTGGTGGGGGCGTGAAATGTTGTTTCATCGAAAACAACGTGGCGAGAGATGATAATGCGTCGTGTGTCTAAGTCAAGACAACGATAGCCTCTCGTGCCTTGGAGGGTTTCAAGAAAGACACATTTTACAGATCGAGGAGAGAGTTTGTTAGATGTAGTAGAGGAGGTGTTTGGATAGCAAAGACAACCAAAAACACGAAGATCATTATAGAGTGGTGTGGTGCCGAAAAAGAGTTATGTATGGTACGGAGAATTTTGTGGCTGCGGTAGGACTAATGTTTATGAGATATGTGGCGGTATAGAGAGCTTCGCCCAAAAAGAGGCTGGAAGTGAGGCCTGAAGCAATAGTGTACTGAATAACATCATTGGTAGTGCGAATGGCAACGCTCGGCCTTGCCATTTTGTTGAGAAGTATGGGGACAGGAAAAACGAAGAAGAATTCCATGTTGAGCATAGAAGGTGTCGAGACGAGTATTGAGAAACTCTCCACCATTATCGCATTGGATAGCTAAGATGGGTAGGTTAAATTGTGTATGAACATAGGCATGAAAAGCGATGAGTGTCGCGCAAACATCAGATTTCTTCTACGGCGAGAAACTCCGAAGTAGTGAGAGAAATCATCCACAACAATGAGATAGTAGCAAAACCAGATGTACTAGGAACAGGGATGTCCACAGGTCACAATGTAAAAGTTGAAACGGACGAATTGTATATGTTTGAGAATCATAAAAGCGGAAGCCTAACATGTTTTCCTAACCCACAAGCATGACAGAGTGGCGGCCCATCTTTATTGTATGAAATACACTTGGAGTGTTGAAGACGTGACATGGTGTGACGACCAGGATGGCTTAGAAGGGCGCGATGCAGTGATGACGAAGTGGTTGTGATGAGAGCTTCATCTTGTCGGGACGGCAGACGGGATGGGGGCCCGGACTATTGCAGCGAAGGATCACGGCCTCGAAGGAACGCCTTCACCGAGAATCCGAAGGATCAAATTCAACGGAACAAAAATTGTCGATGGTGAGTTGGCGAACAGAGATAAGATTTTTAATAATGTGAGGAACGACAAGAATATTACGAAGAGAGAGGGATTGGGCTGAAGATGGAAGTGTAGATTGACCAACATGAGTAGCAGGAACGGTTTGTCCATTACCTACTGTGACAGTTTGAGTGGAAGGCTTTAGAGAGAAGATAGTGCCGGGAGTAGTTGCCAGGTGGGAGGAAGCTCCTGTGTCCATGTACCACCCTGGTTTCCGGAAGATGCATGTTGTTGAGTGCGTTGAAGTCTTTGGATCGAGTTGTTGCTGATGCCCGTTGTAGGTGGGAGTTGTCGAGCTGGGCCAGATGCTGCGTGAGCGCTCAAGGGGAAGCAGCCGCAGGTCGTGGACCAAGGATCGCCAGAGCACGCCATGGCTGTGATTGCCACGGGCGCTGGAGCAGGTGTTGATAAAGCTGTGCACGCATTGGAAGGCCACTCAAGGATTGTACATCCAGGCTCGGAGCGGCCCATCCTCGCCGCCGCTGCCGCTGGCCTTATTGTTGCTGAAGGTGCCGCGCCGCCGCTGTTGGACGAGCTGGAAGAGGGACCGACAGACGCTGAGCACCGTAGTCGTGTCCGCCCCGGACAATGGAAGCGCGCGTTCGCCGCCCAGCGCTGGCAATATCATTGTGCGCTGGCCCAGAGCGCGCAGTAGCAGCAGCGTTCTTTGCATCCGCCTTCTTCTGTGCTTCTTCAAGAACGAGGGCCGAAAGGCTGCCTGGAGGAAAAGATGGAAACGGCACCAAACGGAAGGAAGGACCGCAGGTGGCTGAATTGCTCGTTGAGGCCGCGAGCACCGTTAGGGACGGCGCCTCATCGAAGATGGTTATGCCGACATCGCCGAGAGCGCCGGAGAGAGACTTGAGCTTCGCGCGTAGTAGTCATGGATGGACATGTCTCCTTGCGGTGTGTTGCGGAACTGGCGCCGAGGGCAGGGGCGCCGCTTTTCTTGTTGTCGTGGAAGAGGTTGGCGATGGAGTCCCACACCTGCCGCGCCGTGGAGCCCGGAGCCATGATGATGCCGAACAGCTCGATGGAAATCGAGCCGTAAATCCAGGAGAGCACCGTATAGTCATCACGTCCCCAATCGGAGGTGGGCGATGTGTCGGAGGGGGTGGCGGCGGCGTCGCCGATGACGTGGCTGGAGAGGCCATAGCGTCCAAGAGCTACGAGAAAAAGCTCACGCCACTTGGAGTAGTTAGAGTCCTGAAGATCGAGGGTGATGGGCACATAGGTTTTGATTGAAGCAACGTAGGAGGAGGGTGCAGGGATGGTGGCAGGAGAGGGTGACGGGCAGCCTTGCCTTGCTCCAAGCAAGGCGCTGAGTTCTTCTTCAAGCGTCTGATGATGGACTCATGGTTCTTGAGCTCCTCTTCGAGCTTCTGCAACTCGTCAAGCGCTCATGGTGGTGGGGAAGAAAGAGGTGGTGTTGGGCGTTGGTGTTTAGAGAGAGAGGATCGATTTGCTCGATACCATGTAAAGTCTCATATGAATTACTGTAAAGTCTGGTATGAATTTGGGGCTGCTATCTTGCACGCCTCCTCTCTTCATTATGTCATATATATATACACAAATACAGGGCAATCAACTTGAGTTACAAGTTTAGGTCGGATACAAACCGACGTGATCTATATTAGGAACTCTAGCTATAGCAGCCGGACTAGGACTCTCCAACACCGCCAGCCCTTGCCAGGATCCACCGCGCCTCCATGGCCCTAGGGTCACCGGAAACGAGGCGGACCTGCGCCGGCGCCGGCAAGAGGCACGAACCCTAACTTTCTTTCTTGGAGGAGGAGGAGGAGGAGGCTTACTATGTTTTGTTCACTTGAGGACCGTTCGGTACATGGCAGGACAGTGTGAACCAAGAGCTCAGATTAATTGCTGGTTCACAATGCTCACGATCGAGATACGCCTTTAAATAGACCCTCCTATCCCGAGCCTCTCCCAGTTCGTGTTGTCGCACATAAAAAGCATGCAAAGACTCCACCTTAACAATCAGAACAGACTGAGGATCAGTCGGCTGGAACTGAAGGCCAAGCAAGCATACACTATAGGATTAGGAGGCACCGATGAAGACTTGCATGCCTCGGGAGAAGTACGTACTACTGCGAAATGATCGAGAAGTTCAGCTTGAGATGATAAGCTAGCCTAGTCCTCCCCAATCGGCAGACTCAAGAGACCCTATCGTTTCCAGGTAGAAGATAACCAAGTATGTCGTCTACTGTACATGCAAAACGCCATATAGGTAACTAGGAGCTAATTTTTTTTAAATAATACATTTTTTTATTAATTTGCACAAATATTACGCGTAAAAAATTATTTTCAAAAATAATACACCGTCAGTTCGCAGGGGTGGCCCGATTAGCTCTAATCGGCACGCAGCAAGCCGAAAGTGGCAGCAATCGGCCACTAGCAAGCCGACAGCTGGCCACAGGTGGCACGTGGTCGGCCTCGATAGGGCAGGCCACGTCGCGAGGGGGAGAGAGGGAGCTGTCGGCGCGGGCGCGCCCCTGTCAGCCCGCGGGCCGATCGGGCCTGCTGCTGGTCGACAGTGCGGCCTCACCGCTGGCTGGCCTGGCCCGGCTCCCTGCGGCGCCCTTCGCCCTTATCCTCGCGCGTTGCTGCTGCTCTTCTTCTGTTCTTCTTCTTTCTTACTTTCTCCTCTCTCTGTAAAAAAAGGCACCAATTTCTACACCTAAATGAGCTAGTATTATGCGGTTTTGGCACCGTGAATGGATTCAACTTAGTTAGGGCAGCCAAAGAGGTGTCGATCTACCGATGGGGTAGCTCGTGGTGGTTGTGGTGAGCATTTTGGTGGAGGTGGTGATGGTGAAGTTGGGGCAGTGTTGTATGGTGAAGCCTGCTGCTCGTTAAATCGTTCGTCGCTGATATGGAGCACCGGCAGTTTGTTGGTCATTAAATCGTTTCTTCATTCGCACGCTTCAAGGGTATATTTCAGCAAACATTTTATTTTTCAGAGGTGCTCCAGGTAGTATTTGTTAATATGTTTCATGTGAAATAAATTAGGTGTGCGATTATTGTTATTTGCCCGTGAGTATACTTAAATATATTTAGATGTCAACTAATTATTTGTGTAAAATGTGTAGTTGCTCCGGTGATATTCCGTACTATATGTGGATGTGAAGTATTTAGGAGTGTCAGTATTTGGAGTAGCTCCGGTAAAATCCGTATTTATTAGTGTCAGTATTTGGAGTAGCTCCGGTAAAATCCATAATATTTGGAGTAGCTCCGGTAAAATCCGTAATATAGTTGTAGTTGTAGGCAGTCAAATATTAAAATCTGTAAATATTTGTAGTTGCTCCGCAAATATTTGTATAATATACTTATAGGTGTGTGAATTGTATTAGTTGCTCCGTAAATATTCTGTAATATATATATAAACATGTCTAATATTTGTTAGTGAATTGTATTTCGTTGTTGAAAAAAAATAGGTGAGCCGAGATGTCTGATGTAGCACTACTAGAAAAAGGGCTATAGATGGGATTGACACTAATGGCTACCGCCAAGAGAAAGTTGGTGCGCTTATTAGTATACTAATAATGGCGCATCACCTTCCGATGCGCCATTAGAATTGAAACTACTAATGGCATTTACGCAAGGGTGCGCCATTAGTATCAATTTTTTTTTGAACTAGTGCGCTTGTTCAAACATACTAATGGCGCATCCTGCTCAAGTGCCATTAGTAGTTGTAATTCACTAAGGGCGCACCAGGCGGTGTGCGCCATTAGTATAGAAATTTTTTTTGAACTAGTGCGCCTGTTCAAACATACTAATGGCGCATCCTGCTCAAGTGCGCCATTAGTAGTTGTATTCACTAATGGCGCACTGCTGCAGTGGGTGCCATTAGTATAGTAATTTTTTTTGAACTAGTGCGCCTGTCCAAACATACTAATGGCGCATCCAGCTTAAGTGCGCCATTAGTAGTTGTAATTACTAATGGCACCAGCAGTGGGTGCGCCATTAGTATAGAAACTTTTTTGAACTAGTGCGCCTGGTCCAAACATACTAATGGCGCATCCAGGATGAAGTGCCGCCATTAGTAGTTGTAACTACTAAAAGGCGCATCATGCAAGGGTGCCATTAGTAAGTGGGCAGCAACAAGATATTTGGGACAGCCTCTCCTACCCACACTCACTTTCTCCCCACTTCATTCTCTCCACCTCCTCCTTGTCTCGGTGCCTCCTCTTTTCACCTCATTTCCACCATAGATTCATTCAAATTAAGTGGTTAAATTACCTTTGTTTTTAATAGGTAAGTAAGGGGAAGCTATATTTATGTTGTTCTCTCTACAACAATGTGCACATGCACTTTTACGGCCTAGCTAGATCTATGTATGTTCGTGGTGTTGCATACGTTTGTGGTGTTGCATATGTGTTTGTGTTTGGAGGTGTACCGTATTTGAAATGCGATAGTTGCCAATATTTTGCGGAATGTTGATTCATTTCCGTTTGACGAGAATTTTTGGCATTAAGCATTCTTTTTGGTCCTATTTTTAGGAAAGTCATGCCAAATTTTTGTTTGGTTCTAAAATATCGCTTTTTGCTCTACCGCAGCGACCATGGTCTGCACGATGACCGAAGGCATCGTGAATAGGTTTTTTGAGGTCCGCGGGCCGAGATGCTTCAAAAGAACGAGACGGAGATAAGATGTCCGTGGTTTAAGATGCAAGCTGAAAAGAGCCTTTATTGCGGACCCGGATTCGGTGAGGTCTTGGACCACCTGCTCTTGCGTGGTTTCATGGATGGCTATCGGTGGCAAGGTGATGAAGATGACTCTGAAGTCGTCCATGGGGGCCGGGCAAGAAATGAGGAAGGCAGTAACAAGACAACCACCGCGGCTCGGGGCGCGAGAAGACGAAGAATCCCCACGAGATGATCACGACGGTGATGCTGTACACAGTAATCATGTAGAAGATGCAGGACATGATGATGAGGAAGATGCCGGAGCAGGCGACGGGCATGATCATGAAGATGATGATGTCGGCGGAGCGTGCATCACGATGGACCATCGATGGGCTGGGTGCAGGACCCTCATATTCAAGAGCTGCTTCTCAAGCGAGATGGATAACGCAAGAGCCGCCGCCTCGAGAGAAAGCCAAGATGGATCAACTTGAGTTAGACGCGGTTACTCCATTGTATGAAGGATGCAGGCCCGAGGATACCCAGCCTGAAAGTAACGCTCATGGCTCGAGATGAAGGTAAAACACAAAATGACCGACGCGTAGCTTCGACGAGAACATGTCATTCTCGCACGAATCGCCTTCCCAAGGGGAACAAGTGCCCGACCAGTTTGGAGGAGGCGAAGAAAATCGTGTGTCCTCTGGATTTACCGCACGTGAAATACCATGTGTGCATGAACAATTGCATCATTTATCGGGACAAGCAGCGAGTCTACCATATGTCCGGTGTAATGTGTCGCCGATACAAGAAGAGGAAGAAAGCTCCTCGAAAAGTGGTGTGGTACTTTCCGATCACTCGCCGTCTGCAGCGGTATTCATGGATCCTAAGGTAGCAAAGCTCCTGCGTTGGCACGCCGGATAGGGAGGAGAAGAAGCGAAGATGACGCAAATGATCCGGAGATAAATAAAAAAGACAAGATGCTGAGTCACCCTAAGGATGCGAGCCAGTGGCAAGCGTTGAACTTCGAACACACAGAATTTGGGAGCGATCCAAGGAACATCGTGCTGGGCGCGAGCACCGATGGAGTCAATCCACTTTTGCAGCCAGAGAAGCACACATAGCACCTGGCCTGTGTTTGTGTGGATGTACAACCTTCCCCCCTGGTTGTGCATGAAGAGGAAGTACATTCACATGAGTATGCTAATTGAAGGGCCGAAACAACCAGGGAACGACATCAATCATGTCTGGGCTGCTTTGAAAGAGGAGCTTGACACGCTGTGGAAAACGCCACCAATACGTGGGACGCCGCAGAGAAAGAATATTTCCCTATGAGAGCCGCATTGCTCCCGCGGTGCCACGACTATCTCGATTCACGGATATCTTGCGGGCAGGTAGTCCACGGATTTTCACGGATGCGTAAAGGTGCATGGATGACACAACGTATCGCCAGCTAGATAGAGATCCCGGGTCTTCGAAACCGTGTTCATGGGACATCGAATGTGGCTTCCACGGCGATGACCCGTGGAGGAAACGCAAGGATCTGTTCGATGGTGAAACCGAACCCCAAAAACGCCTGATGTAACGAGGAGCGGCGAGGAAATAGACAAGCTGTTGAAAATTTGGAAAGACCGCCCACCGCGGGAAAGAAGCAAAAGGCGCCAGAGCCGGGAAAAGAAGCGAAAAGGCGCCAGAGGGCCTGCTGAAGGTATGGAAAACGAGGTCTGTTTTTCGACTTGCCGTATTGAAGATCCACCGTGTGCCTCACAGCCTTGATGTCATGCATATCCACGAAGAACGTGCGAGAGTTCGCGGTACCCTGCTCAACATGCCGTAGAGGACCAAAGATGGGCCAAAGCAAGGGCAGATTTGAAATCAATGGGCATCGCAGGAGCTTCACGCTATATATGATGATGATGATGATGATGAAGTGACGGGACCACGAAGAAAGTCGTCGCCAAAGGCAAAAGGCCAAGAAGACCCGGAAATGACTACCCTCCGCGTGCTTCACTCTAAGTCGAGGAGGAGATCGAGCAGTTTTTCACCTGCCTCCTAGGAGTAAAACTTCCTTCTGATTCTGTGGGAAGATAAGCAGATACCTAGACCCAGCGAAGCGAAGTTCAGCGGGATGAAGTCTCCACGACCGTCGCGTCGCGATGACGCAGATACTTCGATTGCAATCCAGGATCATGGGACGCGCACGTCCGTGAAAAGCGCTATTTGGCCTATGCAACTTCTTCGACGTCATCTCTCGGAAGTCGATTGGCGTGAGGCAACCCGAGAAGGCTACGGTGAAGAGATCGTGGTGATACTATGCGAGCTTGAGATGTACTTCCGCCCGCATTCTTCGACGTTATGGTGCATCTGCTGGTCCATATAGTGGAGGATATCATCCAACTCGGGCCGACGTTTCACCGCGACAAAGATGATGCCGTTTCGAAAGGATGAATGGTGGCATCAAAGGATACGTTCGCAACATGTCACGCCCGTAAGGAAGCATAGCCAGGGGCTTCGAATCAAGAGTGCATCTCCTACTGCCACGAATTATCTAGGCATCGAGAACCCCGTTGGTCTGCCCGTCAACGAGCACCTCGGCAGCTCACCGGATGGGGTCACCGTGAGGGTCGCCGCGAAATGCATGTCGACTTCGAGGGTCGACTCACGACTTTGAAAGAGCAAACCTAGTCGCGCTACAACACATAGACGTGGTCGATCCTTGGGTGGTAGAGCACAAAACCTTTATTAAGAAGTCGTAGAATGACCGAGGCCAACAGAGGACGGACGGAGATATACTCAAAGAGCACAACTCATGTTTCACGCGTTGGTTCAAGCGAAGCTTCGCATTCCCTTTACATGAGGATTCTTCCGCGGAAGAACAACTCATATTCGCCTTGTCACGGTATGCGAGCACAACCTGATGACCTATGAGGCGATTTATATCAACGGCTACACATTCTACACCGAGGCCAAGGACATGAAGAGCGATGGTTATCAACTCCGGGTAACGGCGATGGAATCCTACACCGTAACGACAAGGACAGATACTACGGAAGGATCGAGGAGATCTGGGAGCTGAGCTACTGTTGGAGAGAAGGTCCGATGTTCCGTGTCGGATGGGCCAAGAACGTCATAAAAAGAAGACCGGTATTTCACCACCATGGTTATACCCGAAGCCAAATCCAAGACCATGCGAGCATAAACGTCACCGTGAAAAATGAGCCATGGGTACCGCTTCCCAAGTGGACCAATGCTTCTTCATTACCGACCGCCATAAAGCCGAGTCGTGGTTGTCGTGAGGAGAGGCAAAAGGAAGATCATCAGAATGGATGGAGTAGCCAATGAGCAAGACTTCGACAAATGCGGGCGACCGAGGATCGAACATGACGACGATGATGAAGTAGCAGCATACACCACAAGAAGAAGCAGGACCACCCTACCTAAGGACGTCTGCTCCACGTAAGAACTCCATTTGCGAAAAAGAAGGGCAAGAAGATTGTGAACAGATAGCTAGCTAAGATCGATTGTATTTAAATCGTAGCCTTCATTTCTCGATTGTATTTCATGGGTACTTTTTGAACTATCATGAATATTTTTAAATTTCATGGACACTCGATCTCGATCCTCCATCTCGATCACTATCCCACCTCGCCACATCCGGTCCACCGGCCGCGCCCATGAAACCCCCGCACCCTCAATTCCCTACTCAACCGCCCGGCCGACCCCCGCACCTTTAGCACCGTCTTATAAAAAAATAAGTATCAAACAGCTTTTTAAATGCTACTGTCTTATAAAAAATATTATCATTATTATTTAAACAAGTTTGAACATATTTAAACACAAATAAGTATCAAACAGCTTTTTAAATGCTAAAAAAATTTGTGGAGCCCACCTCGATCCCTCCATCTCGATCGCTATCCCACCTCGCCAGATCCGGTCCCCTCACTTGAAGCACCCCCAGTCCACCCGGCCATGCCGACCCCCGCACCCTCTATTCCCCTACTCAACACTTGCCACCCGACCCCCACTCCGCACCGTCTTATAAAAAAAGTAAGTATCAAACAGCTTTTTAAATGCTACTGTCTTATAAAAAATATTACTGTTATTATTTAAACAAGTTTGAACATATTTAAACACAAATAAGTATCAAACAGCTTTTTAAATGCTAAAAAAAATTTGTGGAGCCTGTGAGTCAACCCAGGACCTCTGGTGTGAGAACTGGCTGCTAACCAATCGAGCTAGTAGAGGGACTTGATGTGGATCAGTTACGGTGGTACATAACCTGTTGGCTCGAGTTGAAATAAAAAAAATACTAATGGCGCACTGCGGTGAGGTGCGCCATTAGTATGGACAAGCTAATGGCGCACCACGGTGAGGTGCGCCATTAGTATTGTGCCCGATCCCCCCTTCCCTCTCCCCCTTCGCCCGATCCCCCCTTCCCTCTCCCCCTAGCCAGTTCCCTCTCCCTCTCGATCCACACTTGCCGCTGCCTTGCGACCCACTGCTGCGCCCTCGCCTCGCCCTCTCCTCCCTCGCCTCTCCTCGCCTTCCCTCTCCCTCGCCCTCTCCCTGCCCTAGATCCCTTCCCTCTCTCCTCTCTCCCGGCCTTCTTCCCGCCGCCTCATCTGCCCGCCAAGCGCCCGCCTCGGCCGCGCCCAGCCGCCCTTGACGCGCCCACGCCTCCTCGACGCCCGACTTCCCAGCCTTGTTGCCCGCCACCTCGGCCTTGCTCCGCCTCGTGACCCGCCGCCCGGACGCCCGCCCGTCCACACCACACCGTCGCTGAGCACCACCACCACCCGGACCTCGTCCAGGACATCCTCCCAGCCCCTCCCGGCATCCTTATCCTCTCCGACCGCCTCCTCCACCCCCGCCCCCACCACCAAGGTAAGCTACCGCCCGACCCCTATCCCTTCCTCCTCCCATCCCATCTCCATATGAGCATGATAATTTGCATGAACCTTGGATGCCTAAAAATTTCAGATAGTTTTTTAACATGAGCTCTTAATCTGAACCATGGATAATCTGAACCTTGGATAATTTGGATAACCTTGGATGCCTAAAAATTTCAGATAATTTGCATGATAATTTGCATGAACCTTGGATGCCTAAAAAAATGGCTCCATTGGGTTTTGGTGCTTCCCCATGGCCAGGACAAGATAACTTTATCATTGTGCTATGAGATTAAATAGGGAGAGGGATGCTAACGCTCCTTTTGCTTGGTAGTATAAAGTACTAGTAAGTATAGATAAGAGGTTGGTTTTTGAGGAATCAACAAAACTGCAAGTTTACTGATGCAATATATAAATACTCCTCCATACTCCCTCGGGCGGAGGTAGAGAAGGGTCGGCCGAGCAGATCTTTGTGCTCGACAAGGTGCACGCAGGAGAGGATCGCAACACAAACCGAGAGGCTGAGGAAGTTGATCTTAGCCACAGATCTGTTGTTTTGCCGTCTGGTCGAAGGTAGATATGTGAATGATGAGGCCTTGGTGCCTTCGGCCGTAGCTGGGTGGAAGAAGCTTTAGCGGGTTGCGGCTGGGTAGAAAAGGGTTTAGTGGGTTCTTTCTTTGGGTAGAAGAAGCTTTGGTGGGTATATGATATTCTGCCATGAAGAAAGAATAGATAGTGTGGGTCCGACCTTGTTTAATTTCTGCAATTCTTGTATATGATATTCTTTGGTGTGTATTGCATTCTCATCGTGGTTTTGATCACGTAACAAGAAGGAAAGAGGCATTGAAGTACCTATTGCAGCAGATGTAAGTATTTGCCCACTTTGCGGAAGGAAGCCAAAGCTAAAGAGAAGAAGCCACGTGGAAGGTGATTCTTGGTTATGTTTTTTAAAAGCAATCCTTTGTTATGTTAGTGCCACTATATAGTACTTTACTATGAACACCCATCTTGGATGACCAATAGAAATTGCAGCCACATGTGCACCGATCTAATTTGAAACATCAATGAAAATTGAAAAAAAATTACTCTCATAGCACTACTTCTATTTGCATTTCCCAAACATATGGTTCTGTCCATCCTCATTTCCTGTCTTCCCTAATAACCATCATTAAGTTATAGGTTTGCTTTGTTACTGTGCTATTCCTGTCAAGAATTGATTTGAGAACCGCAAGCTTTGATAATGTAAGAGTTACTTACTTGCTAATTAGCCAAGCAGGCATGTATTATAACGGTGGAATTTCAGCCATGATACACATAACGGTGAGTAAAGATGATAATATCATTTATGAGTTAGTCAACACAAGACAGTGCCACATACTCTAATTACCTGGAACTTGCAGTATAAAAACAGAACCTTAATCAACATGATCCTCCTCGACCTGTAATTTCTACTTTTATGCCTCTGTTACTCAGGTCAAAGATGTGAACCAACATCTTTCATTGTTATGCATATCAAACACCAAGGGTTATTTTCACTTAAAGTTTTAGAATGGGTGCATTACAATTCGGTCGATATCTAATAAGACACTCTGGGCTGATATAATTATGGAACAGAACCAACCATGATAAATAAAAGGTGATGTTGTCTATGCATTACAAAAATGTATCTTTGTGAACAAATAAATTGGTACCATGACAATGCCATCTTCTTTGTAGAATTAGAATACATGGACATGATCAGCTCAGCTCCCTAACTGCCATTCATCACATCAATTTCCCCTTATGTAACTCCAATCAAAATTTTATGTTGGTTCACCTAGTAGATGCCCATGGTTTGATTTTATGTTTGTTCCTATCAATACAAATGCTGAGCTATGTTCCATTTTCTTTGTTCTTTGTGAGAGTTTTTGCAACTTTACTTCCCATCTTATGGCAAGCCCCATTTTTACTGTTCTTTGTTAGCAGAGCTGCTTGTTTCTAAGAACTTTGATACTATTTGGATCAAAGTTAAATGAGCACATAGATGACAAAAAAAAAGCTCTTTAGTCAGGCTGGTTTTCGTGAAATACACATGAAGCTTCACCAGCTCCTGTGGGTGTGGGATCCATGTGACATGTGACATTGCATCCATGTCCACCAGGATAATGATTTTGCAGTACCCCAAGAGGCCCTTGAGTTTGCCGGAATGTCGATTAACTTCCGTTCCGGCAAATTGAATTACTCCATATGTCCTATTTTCAGCAAAGGTCATGCTGAAATTTTCCGTGAATTTTAGCATGACTTTGCTAAAAATAGGACATATGGGGTACTTGTGACTAATGCATGGGCAGGGGTATCGTAGTAGTTAATTAAGTAGGATCAAGTGCCCCGGCGTACTTGTGACTAATGCATGGCTTTTAGGGTGCCTCGGTGTCGATCAAAACCGAAATGATGAAAGCTTAGGCTTTTAGGGTGCCTCGGCGTCGAAAAACCCTCAATGATCAAGGCTTAGATTTTAGGATGCCTCGGTGTCGACAAACCCTAAATGATGAGACCATGATCTTGTTCCTTGACAATAACCAACTTTTGACCAAGCTTTGTTTCTATTTAGAGAGAAACATGGCCCACAACGATGAGGCCGGGGTTCGGGCGGCAAGGCATTACAGGAGCTGTCCCAGAGATGGAGGAACAACCTCATTGTATGAGGCCGCCGCCTTCCCCACCGATCCTGAGACCACCGATGGTGCCGCCGAGGATGACCACACCGATGCCACCACCGATGGTGCCGCCGAGGATGCCACCATCGATGATGGCGGCGCGCACAGATGGCAGCCAATGAAGAGGCAGCGGAAGGACGGCGCCCGACCGTGCTCCACACCCTCAAGGAGGAAGTTCTTTGAAGTGGACTCCGCAGAATCCAACGGCGCCGAATGAATAGTCAAGGGTACTCGCTCAGCTCGGGTGCATTCTCCTGGAGCACCGCCTCGATCAACACCGAGAACCCGAGGCAACCCTGACCGAGGAATTTATGCAACCTCCTCCTCACGGGCCTGCACGAACGATACAAGTTCCGCTGCTTTCGAAAACACAAGCCTCAAAGGGAATAAAGTGAACAATGCTGCCCTCCACGAAGATGAGCAAGGCCTGTCTACTTGGAAAAGCAATGTGAAGAGAATGATCGAGAAAGGTGAGAGTTATGAGAAGATCAAGGAGAAAAATCCTTCGATCACCGAAGATGACTACAACGACTTCAAGATCAATTGCTCGAGCACCGCAAACTCCCAATCAAGTGAGTGGGGGAAACAAATGCGGGAGCTGAACATAGGGGAACACACACTCGGTCCCGGCGGTTACAGAGTGGCGGAGCCTATATGGGACAAGGAGGAGGCGGACCGTGCCGAGCAAGGCCTACCGCCCCTCTTCGATAAATACGGTGACAAGCAGGAACTTTGTCGAGGCCCGCACAAGAAGGACCCAAAAACAAAGGAGCTTACCACGGATCCGAAGACCAGGCGGCTTGAGCTTGTTCTGGTAAGGAATACACCCCCGTGTAATTAGCTCCATATGGTTGCATTCTAATTAATGAAGCCGAATTTCTAAATGGTTCACATTCCTTCCGCAGGCGATCGAAGCAAGCAGTGGCTGGGTCGACTCGAGCAACCCTTGGGACACCACTCTAAATAGGGGGTTGAATGTAATGAAGAACAAGGATAAGCTCAAGAAGTCGACGTCGGCTGGTCGTGTGGCCGGCAAAGGCTTGTCGACAAAATGGGGGTCATACTATACTGCTGGTGTGCGGAAGGAGAAAAAGACCAGCTCGGAAAGCCAGGCGCGAGAGGTTCAAGAACTCAAGGCACAGGAGCAAGTGGAACAACGACTCGGAGCGACGATCACCGCCATTGTGTCTACCTTGATCTCGGGGTTGAGTGCGTGGATTGCGGGCGGCCAACAAAGGCCGCCCGATTCCTAACTTCACGGCTAGCAACTCGCATAATGCGATGGCGGGGCCATTGGTGCCTCCGCGGAGGCGGCATTGGTGTCTCCGGACGCCGCACGGGAGCTTAATGCACCCGGGTGTACGCCGCCGGCACCTCTGCAGCAAAGCGGCACCTCCGTCAATCGCACGCCGTTGGCGGTGCCTCTACATTAGCCGAAGCTCGACGCCAACTAATTAAGCCTCTCTCGCCGAGGACTTCATCTCCTTGCCTTTGACCGGCATCCCTGACGCCCTACATGTTTTCGCAGGGCCCCGCCGACGTTCCGTGCACTCTCCTCCTCTACGTGTACAACGAGTTGGTCGATGTCGCCAATGGCAAAATAGTTCAACCGGGCAACCCCTTGTTCCACGGTACCCAGATGCCACCCAACTTGTTTACGGTTCAACTGGTTCGGGTGCTGCCAGGCTGCGATGAGTTGTTACCTCCGAATCGACCCGTCGGGGCCGGCGATGATGACGTGATGACCCTCGGCGCGTAGCTTGAGCTGGCCCCTGCTTTGGCGAAGAGCCGATTCGTTTGAAGCGGGGATACCACCCCAAAGACAACACCGCCCGGTCGTCTTGGCGCCAAGTCGGCCCCATGGCAAGACCGCCGCATAGCGGTGCGGACATCCCTATGCCGGATCCAAACATGCATATGGCACAAGATCGTAACGACGCATTTACGGCATTTATCGATGATACATTTGGCAACGTCGATCTGTACTTTGCCGATCATGGAGTACGATGGCGACTTCATGGGGCCTCCTTCTCAAGAACCAAACCCAACAAAAGACGTGTGCGATCTAGCTCGTGCAGCGGAGAAGCCAAGTTGCAACAGAGGCCGTCGCGTTCAGCTCTCGTGAGGCGCCTCCGGTGCCGACTTCACCGAGCCTCAGATAGGCGAGGTGCGAAATATTATCAGCCCCAACACACTCAAGAAGGCGGTCGGTGAGCAAAACTCGGTCCCATTACAGGAGAAGAAGAAGGCACGCAAAAGAAAGACTAAGAAGGGTGCGAGCCAGCCGGCACAGAGTACGATCCGTGCTCAGGACGGGCCACCTTCACCGCAGGATATCTCGAGGAGGGTGCATGTGGCGGGTAGGGCGATGCTACCGTCAAATATGCTCAATGCTGTAACCGGTGCCATGCGGAGTCTGCATGATGATGTTCTTTCTTTGGAGAAAGCGGCGTCTCGGGGAGAAGGATGTGGCATACCTAGTTTTCGCGGCCAAGGTGCCGGAGGGCAAGGGCTTTGTGGATAACTCCATCGGGCGTCACGATGCGTCCTGCGTTTTGATGACATCCACGCTTATATTGAACCTTCATCCGCTGCACTACACCTTCGTTCGGCTATTTTCGTTGAGTATGGAGATGCGGATCATTCGCGACAAGACCCGGACATCGTGATAGTCGACCCTTCTACATGCGTGCCAAGATCTTGGGCAGCGCTGGGACCGGCAAGTCGCGAGTTCTTACCTCGAAGGCGTCATTCGGCAAACCAAGATAAGGATAACTTCCTCGTGCCTTACTTTCCCGAGTAAGTCCTCCCTCAACCGCCCGTAACATATAAATTCTTACATTTCGATCGTTTTTCTTTTAACATTCCGTGTTTTCTGCGGTGACACACGTTGCACGCTCATCCTCCTAAGCCCCAAATATTCCATGGCCACGATATTTCGACCCGGACCGTCGATTGACGTAGACTACACAAATGTCAAGAAGGTTCTTGATGATGTTCTCCCGGCTCGCCAAATCTGGAGGCACCTTCACCAGGCCTATTCGTAAGTACGGCAAGCACGTGTTCTCCCACAATACGACGTTACGCTGCGTCAACGGCCGCTTTGGCGGTCGAAGGGTGCCTACTCGCCATCCATCACATGCGGGCAATCGTAAATGCGGGACCATCATCAACTTCGCTACCGAGTAAACTCAAAGATTGGAGCGCGAGCGTGTCGGCAATCCAGACGCGGACCTCCGACAAGAATTCTTTCGCATCCGATTCGGAGTTTGCGGAAATCATCCATCAAGATGTCCTTCGTACCTCGGGGCAGTTCTACCTCGAAATCAACCGTCCAACAGTGACATCGACACAATGCTACAAATGCAGGCTGACAACGGCCGTTATTTCATGACTCCCACGATGAGACGGTGGCTTCATCCACGCTCCGGTCCCTTGAGTCGAGTCGAAAAGTGATCTTTGTGTCTAGTTCTCAAACATCGATTGGCTCATGTTGTAATTAAACTTTAATGAACTTGTAGTATGTCTCTTTGGTTTCGAGAGTCGTTCAACTTAGATGTAATCGATGCTATTAATGTCTTGCTTTTCTCTTCCGATCGTTACATTTGCATACTTATATATTGCTTATGTATTGTCTGTGAATTGGTACTAACGTTTACGTTTGGCTAGTGCATAGCGATGCCGTCGTATGTCGTGTACAAGGGTAAGGTTCCCGGAGTCTACGATGACTGGGAGGAGTGTCGGAGACAGGTTCACCGATTCAGCGGTAACAGTTACAAAGGGTACACCACTAGGGCCGAGGCCGAATCTAGATACGCCCGCTATCTAGCGGGAGAGGGGAGGGAGCGGATGAAGACGAGTTTCATCGTGATGATGCTCATCGTGATGACCGCAGCTCTCTTCTATGTGATGGTAGTTTAGATGATCGATATCGACTTGTAATGTGAAGACAAACTCGCTACTCGCGGTCTCGAGACTTGTAATATAATGTTCTATCTTTGTTCGGTCTTTTCAATTCGGAGACTAATATGATGAATTGTATTAGGAGACTAATATGATGAATTGTATTCAAAGACTAATCTTCTATTGTATTCGATGAATCTGTTGTTGGTGTGTGTGTCTATATTTTGTCAAATTATACATTTTGTAACCTGTGCAAAAACAGAAAATAAAAAATAAAAAAACCTAATATTCATACTAATGGCGCATCACATGATAAAGGCGCCATTAGTATGACAAAGCATACTAATGGCGCATCATGGTCATTAAGCCATTAGTATCTCATGGTTACTAATGGCGCATCTCGTGGTGGTGCGCCATTATTATTCCAAAGCACAGGTATACATGGCCCCTGGGAGGCATACTAATGGCGATCAGTAGCCTATACTAATGGCGCACGGTGGTGCGCCATTAGTATACTCAGATACTAATGGCGCACTGGTGCGCCATTAGTAAAAATTACTAATGGCGTGCTAGTAATGGCGCACCAGTGATGCGCCATTAATGGCCAAATTAGGTGCGCCATTAGTAGCAGTTTTTCTAGTAGTGTAGTGAAGTTCAGATTTTACTACGGTCCTGGTACTGTCCAAACAACTGAGATGAGAGCAGATCTGAGTGAATTTACTCACATAGAGGTGCCAATGAGCGCACCTCAAACATGGTCAGTCAGTCAGTTGAAAGAATGGATTTGGCAAGTTTAGGTCTTGATCTTTGAAACACACACCGTCGGTGTTCATGCATTATGGACACGGTCAAGTACAATAATTTACTTTTATTTGAGGCCGATAGAGCAAGACTCCGATTGGGTGCGGTGGTTACAAGGTTGTGAACGAAGGGGATGCAATCCTATTGCTTTAGTGCTTCCGTCGTGAAGGAGGTCAATGCACATGAAGGCGAGGGTGGCTACGATCCTGGTCATAGCAAAGGTAGGGAGGCGATTATCTATGTCAAATCTTTGGAGATGATGGTTACGAACAAGGACATAGCATCGGGTTGAAGGAGAAAATGTTTATGGTTACGAACAAGGAATGAGCAGATCGGTAGAAGGAGGAAATGCCGATGGTGATTACAATGGCGAGGTGGGCCAGCGAGGTAGATGGGCACATGCGGACCAGATGGAAGAAGAAGACACCGATGTTGAAAGGGGTCATGCTGATGATTCTCGACGAGTCGATGAAGAAGAAAATGCAGAGGAGGTCCCGAATCACTGCCATCGTGGAATCATGACTTCTCATCTGCAATGACCGTGAATGATGGACATGATTCAGCTGGCAATATCACCGTAACAATATTGCGACAGGGTGCTATGTATCCCACCAAGCAAGCCCTCAAGGATGCAATAATTAATTGGGCAATGTCCACGCAAAGGGTTTTCACAGCTCAGGTTTCCAGTAAGAAATTCTTGACAATGGTATGCAAGAACGCAGATTGTCCCGCCAGGGTGCATGACTTTCTCCCTAAGTATGGCACAAGTTGGCTGATAAGTGACTTAGTTAATCACACTTGTCTTATTCCCTGCATCCCTCAAGATCATGCCAACCTTTCATCCACGCTTATTGCTCGGTTGTTTCACGATGAGATAGTGCAGGCAAAGCAATGGAAGTGAAGGCAGTCCGGACAAAAGTCTTCGCGAGTTCAAGTACAGAATTTCTTATGGCAAGGCTTGGAGGGCTAAGCATGCGGCGCTTGAGAGGAGATTTGGTTCTTATTTTGATGCATATGACTCTGTTGTCCAGCTCCTCCACACCTGCAGCGGAATCCGAGCACCTATATCGATATCCAAGACATGTTCATGCGAGTTCCCAAGCGTGAGGGTGCTGCATCGTCTCTTCTTCTCTTTCGGTGTATGCATCAAGCTTTCGAGCATTGCCGACCGGTGATATGTGTTGGCGGTACTTTTCTCATAAGGCAAGTACAAGTGCCGGATCCCGACAGCCATAGGTCAAGACGGCCAAAATCAAGTCGTCCCACTCGCATTTGCTTTTGTGGAGAGTGAGAACATTGAAAGTTGGACATGGTTCTTCGTGCAGTTGAAAATATCAGTTGTGAAGGAGAAGCCCAATGTGTGCATCCTTCATGATAGGCATGCAGGTATACTCAGTGCGATAAGGACACTGACAAACCTAGGTCCTGAGGAACAAGTTCCATGGCAGGACTTGCAGAGCCGTTGGTGCATGCGCCATCTGAGGGCTAATTTCTTCTCGCAGTTTAGAAATAAGAACCTGATGAATCTGTTCAAAAACTCGCAAGCGAGAATCAGTTATGGAAGTACAATTTGATACGCAACAGACTTAATGTGTGCACGCAGAGACACGCGAGGGACAGGAAAGCTGCAAGAGATGCATCGGTGAGGGCACATGTTGAAGCAAGAGCTGCACAGTTGGGCAACAGGAACAAGTGGAGAGGAGGAGCTGTTGGGCTATGTGACCTGCCGGGCTTTGATCCACACTGGTACTAGGAGAAGGCTCGGAGGTCGATTAAAACCTTCGAGCAAAGGATAGAGCATGAGCCTCTGGAGAGGTGGTCTTTGCTACATGACACACATGGAGCAAGGTATGGTGTCATGACAACGAACCTCGCAGAAACATACAACTTTGTCCTAAGAGGAAACCGGGCATTGCCACTTACAGCCATTGTTGAGGGTATTTTCTATGGCACCGTCAAGTATTTCAGAGATAGACATCAAAAGCGAGCAGCATATCTTCAACAACCCAAATACACGGTACTGTGAAAGAGTCACGAAGTATATGGACAACAAGATGCAAAAAGCTAGGTCACACACCTTGTAGTCGCCATCGGTAATCAAGAAAGAAGGTTTGAGGTCCGCTTAGCCAACAACAAATTCGGATGTGCAAGCGAGTTGAGGGACGCATGAGGTGAAAATTGGCAATGAAGCCTGGCCAACGTGTGAGTGCACATGCAACAAACCCAAATTGCTTCACCTACCTTGCTCACATGTACTTGCTGCTTATGGCAGCTTGGAATGGACGCTTAATATCGCTTGTGTCTCCATTTTTTTGAAAGAGTCATTCTCAATACCGGACAGGTGAGCCGATGGGTTTTCGATCAATGGGTAGTTTCAACAGCGTCAACCCGCCGAAAGGCGTTACACTTCAAACCCGAGCATATGTCGTACAAGTAGAGGCAGACGGCAAGTCGTCAGCATCCGAATGATATGGACGAATCTGAAGCGGGGGGTCCGACTAGGCAATGCATTCTATGCAATGAATTTGGCCATAGGGACACTAATTGTCCCACTTTAAATCCTTGGTCGTGGACGAGGCAACCGGGAAGAAGAGGAGGTAGAAGCGATGAGAGGAGTAAGGGTGAGAGGAAGAAGCTAAGCTAGCGATGGTATGTTACGAATTTGTATTAAGTGTGGTGTGGCACTATGTTCTGAATTTGTATTAAGTGTGGCACTATATTCTGAATTTGTATTAAGTGTGGCACTATGTTCTGAATTTGTATTAAGTGTGGCACTATATTCTGAATTTGTATTAAGTGTGGCACTATGTTCTGAATTTTTTATTAAGTGTGGCACTATTTTCTGAATTTTTATTAAGTGTGGCTCTATGTTCTGAATTTTTATTAAGTGTGTCACTATGTTCTGAATTTGTATTAAGTGTGGCACTATATTCTGAATTTTTATTAGGTGTGGCACTATGTTATGAATTTTTATTAGGTGTGGCACTATGTTCTGAATTTTTATTAAGTGTGGCACTATGTTCTGAATTTTTATTAAATGTGGCAGTATGTTCTGAATTTTTATTAAATGTGGCACGATGTTCTGAATTTTTTATTAAGTGTGGCACTATGTTCTGAATTTTATGTGCAAGAATGTCGGGAATGTGGTTGCTGAATGGGGACATTGATAGGGGTCATCGTGCTGCGATATGGTATGAGCGCAAGCTTGAGCCTCTGGTCACTCGCACTCCTAATGAAAACTGGATGATACACCCGGGATGGCTTCAATGCGACGTGCTTTGTTAATTTGCACACCGACATGCATATTAATGGGAGACATTAACTGAAATGTTCTCTGATGAAGGTTGAAATGGGCGGTCTTTTACCTTTCGGCGTGTCCGGTTGAGTCTATCCGGGTGAGAAGCGTCTAGCCATCGACGGGTCCTTCTTGAGCTGCTTAGTGGACCGTTGAGGCCGAGACCCACACGTTTCACTTCCGATGGGGAGAGATGGCTCCTACTCTGGAGGATGTGTCACTTTTGCTCAGACTACCGTTGGCAGGTCATGCCATAGGACCGTTGGATGCACCGGCTGGTTGGGAGCAAGCTCTTACACAACGTTTTCATGGTGTTTTTCCGGATGCTCCGGATCCGGTATGGGAGCATCACGGACCTAAGTATGAGTGGTTGCTCAATTTCCGGGTAATTTCCCCTACCTCTTATCTTCAAGTTATCGTTCATATGGTTTTACAGAAAATAATTGCGGCTTACTAAAACTTTCACTTTACTTAATGCAGATCAAGAACTTCCAGGCGCCGTTGAATGCGGAACAGATCACTCGGAGCCTCGAGGCCTACTTAATGTGGCTTTTCGGCAAGGTGATGTTCACGGAGAACCATGTCACCACTATTAGCGCCAAGACTACATCCCTATGGCACTCGAGATAGCGGCGCCGCATTCACGGATCGCACTGCATAAGAGGAGTTGGGGTTCGGCGGTCTTAGCGGCTACATACCGAGGTATGTGCAACGGTTGCCAGCTTACATCGACAAAGCCAGCCCTTGTTGGATGCCCTCTATTCCTACAGCTGTGGTCGTGGGAGAAGTTCTCTATAGGGCGACCAGATGTCCGTGTTCGTGAGCCTATAGACGCCATGTTTGAGGTTGACGGCATCGACATGCCTACTTTCGATGCATGTTGGACTCGTCGTGAGGTATGCATCGTGTTATAGTTTAATGCAACTTTTTCTGCACAAGAGATAGTTCGATGCTAGCGGCTACTAACTTTTGTTTTCTCGCAAATACGCTTTGCTAGTAATCGGACCAGGAAAGCATACACGACATTGAGCAGCAGTTTGATTCATACACGGGGTCATCCGGCAGCCCTACACGGAAGCAGCCATACAAGCGTGATACCACGGTGGTATGTCTGTACTATGCACAAGGGACCGAGATTACTGGATGACAAAATCAAAGATCATCTTCGATGTCTTCGTCGAGGAGATGGCACAACTGTGAGGGTTATAAGGCAATTTGGTCTTCTGCAGTTGGAGGTGCCTCCCCTATAGAGAACCCGCCCAAAGACACACATCCACAGGTATTAACAAGTTTTTCAATGTTGCATTATCTTTCATAGTACTCCATTCAAGCTTTAGGTAATTATTGAACACACACCACAATTTTAGGGCGACAAGGAAGGGCATGACCAGGACAAGCTGCTGGTAGCTAGTTAGACTAGAGCCGTATGTTATAGAATGGGAGACAGCAAACACGCATCTATGGCACGCGAATGAAAATTTTGATCTCAATGCATTCAATCTCTATTTATGGGCGCTACATGACCGGAACACTGTTACGCATCGTTGAGCACTCCCACCCAGAGGAGATACCGGATCCTACTCCGTGGGATATGTACCCGAGCTATGACACTTCGGGCTCTAGGCAGTATGCGGTAAGATATATTTTCTTTAAGTAATGTTGTCATATACTTTGACGTGCAAGGGACAGACATTATTCATTGTCATGGAAATTTGCAGGCTACCTTGACACACGACCTCTACAACGACGTGACCACTTTTGGACGATCAACGCTCATCCGGACCTCTCCTTCAGCACCGCCCGATTGCTACAACCCTTCTTGGAGCGAATTCGTAACAAGATACGGACCGTATGCAGGCTATCACGTGCACCCGGAGAACCGACGTTGTTCATCATCAGCAGCAGCAGCCGCGTCACTCCACGCACCGACATCAACCACGTGCACGTCTAGCACCGACATCAACCAGGCCACCCCGTCCTGACCAACCTGGCAGTTCAACGTGGCAGCAACCACAGCAGTATGGTCCCACGTCGAGCTTCGTGTTTGCTCCACAGCCAAAGCCACGATCCCTCGTCGAGCTTCATGTTTTCTCCACAGCCACAGCAGCACGGTCCCTCATCCAGCTTCGTGTTTGAGTCAGAGCAGCCGTCACAGCCAGCAGGTATGCGTCTTCATATTTATTGTTTTCTACATTAATTGACGCGCCCTCATTCTTCATGATGAAACGTTTCACCGCGCAGGAGCCTACGGATATCAGGCGTCTATGTCAGCATCACATGATACGTGGGGGAGTGATCAACATCCCGAGGAGAACATACAGGCTCAGATGTCGCAGCACACCCAATGGATGAATATATTTTCGACTCCTCCACCAGGCCCCACACAGGATAAACAGCATGACCAGGAAGAGTCTAAGATTCCTCCTTGTCACATTAGGGCACCCGACAGGTGGGGATGGTCGCCGCTTCCAGATCCGCCTCCCCGCCAAAGCGACGTAGTCACCGACGCTTCCATCTATCAGTAGAGACATTACCATCTATTTGTGTGTGAGACTTATGTCTATTCTATGTATGAGACAAATGACTATGTACTTATGTGTGAGACATATGCCTACTCTATTTTAGTAATATGTTATCCAAACTACAAGATCATATTTTGATAGAACATAATGCTCATACAACAAGACATTACAAACAACTAGATAGAACTAAATCTAAATTAAGCAGACGCGTCTAATTGAACTCACAAAATACAGCATAAAAATTACATGAAGTCATCATCGTCATCCTCGATCGATGCGTAACTCTTGCCTTTCGACGATGAAGAACTCTTGCCCTTCAACGATGAAGAACTCTTGCCCTTCGACGATGCAGAAACCTTGCCCTTCGATGATGAAGAACTCTTGCCCTTCGAGTATGCAGAACCCGGAAGCGGCGGCATGAAGATATCATCTTCGTCCTCGCTCTCCTCAGTCCATAAACATGGATTATTTGTTGCAATCCTTCTGAAAGTTTCACTCTTCGGCACTACTACCTTCTCCCACCTTTCATGCAACCTAAGAAGTTCTTTACGTACCTCCTCATAGGTCCTTTCAGGCCACCCAGACCTACGTAATTGGTGAGCCAACTCATTCATTATGGTGTCACTACCGGTGAGTTCGTCCCATGGAACTACCCTATTGTCCAGTAGCTAGGCTCAGAAGAGTCCTGCTCATCCCAGGGTGAAAACTACGATCGAAAGGATAATGGGACATCTCAACTAAACTACACTGAAATGCTTATCCACCTCCGTCTGAAGGGGGTTTTACAGTAGAGAGGAGAAAATGGCGGGAAAGAAACGGCAGCGATTGGCGGAAAGCGAGTGGCGGGGAAAGAGTTGGCGGGAACATATGGCGGAAACGAGTGGCGGAAAGAGTTGGCGGGAACATATGGCGGGAAACGAGTGGCGGGAAAGAGTTGGCGGGAACATATGGCGAGAAACGGTGGATGAGAAACGGGTGGCGGGAACGAGCTGGCAGGAAAATATGTCATAGTTTTGAAAGAAAAAAATAAATGCAGGGCAAAAAAAAAAAGTAATGTGATATGCATGCACCAGTCGGCCTACAGCAGGCCAATTAGTCCCTGTCGGCCCACAGCTGGCCAATTAGTTCCTGTCGGCCCACAGCAGGCCGACTGGACCTTGTCGGCCGGCAGTTGGCCGACTGGACTTGATCTGGTGGCCGACAGCCCAATCGGCCTGCAGCAAGCAGATAGGAACCCAGTCGGCCTGCTGTGGGCCGACTAGGACCAGTCGGCCTGCTGTGGGCCGACGGTGTATTATTTTTGAAAATAAATTTTTACGCGTAATATTTGTGCAAATTAATAAAAAAAATGTATTATTTTAAAAAAAATAGCCAACTAGGAAATCGATTAATTAAAAACTCCTATGCATGCTCCTTAATTTGCCAATGGCGTTTTGCACGTACAGTAGACGAGATACTTGGTTATCTTCTACCTGGAAACGATAGGGTCTCTTGAGTCTGCCGACCGGGGAGGACTAGGCTACAAACTTGTATGTCTGGTCCATATATAGAAATCAGAGGCCTGCTTCATTGCAACCCCCTCTAGAAAATTAAAAAAGGAAATTTTGTCTTTTTACTAACTAGTGTTTTTAGTGCTGCTAATTAGCAGTCAACTAAGATCAAGTTGTGTTGGCTTGATCCCAAATCCAAATCTAGTCTGAAGATACTCCGGTAGGTCCTAGGTCGTTTGATACAAACCGTAAAGATTAAACAAGGAGGATAATACGTATGTCCCGCTAGTGCCACTGCCGGCACTCGTCCGGCTAGACCATCACCAAGAACCGAGACGGGGAAATCTTGCACCATGCTGCCATGTCGTAGAGCCGCGTAGACGAGGGCACTGTGGAGGAGCTCCGGCGTGGACCGAGGAAGAGCCAACGCTAGGTAGAAGAAGATACATAGCCGACGATGTTTTGGAGGAGAGGGAGATTGCGGGGCTTGTCGTCGTTGATGATGCAATTCGGCTTGCCGATCGAAGGAATGTGACGTCTATCTTCGTCCAGTTCAGGTGTCAGGGGAGGGGGGGGGGGGGGGTGTCTTCCCGACACGGTCTCATCTTGTTTTGTGCCCATCTCTCGGCATCCTATAACACTATTTTGAGACACACCGTCGTTTCACTTCTCCCAACACCAGGCAAAGCTGCTTGAAAGACAAAATACGTGAATACGTACATTTGGTCAAAGATAAATTCAGTCGGGGCTATTCGTATAAAGTAGATACACTGATTATTAATTTGTAATTTGACCATCATGCCCTTCTAGCCCAAGGGTTAGTTTTTAATCTCAGCCACTGATGGGAGAGGGTTGAACTGAAGCAGAGCCAGCTGATTTTGATGATCTCGTGGGAATTTGCCTCCCAATTGTCACGTGCCTAGACACTGGGTTGTTGGCTAAAACTGGACAACATTCTCCACCAGTCCGCTATCTCCTTCTATGGTCATGTGCACTTAACATACATGACTAGATGCACTTTTTACTTGTCTTTCCACATCGCCTAAATTTTATGGGTTTTCCCATGCAGAAAGTAGGTGAACCACTAGAAACGATCTACACTACCGTGTCAGATAATTTCCCAATGCCTCCCACTCCAAATTTATTTAACTGATAATTTCATCACACAAGATAGCGCTAACCGTTGTACTGGATGCATTTCCACACTAAGAGAGCTTCACTGCTATGAATGAGTAGATGAGATTTCATATCAGGAAACAAAAGCCTAGAACGTGTGTGAGTGTGCTCAATTTTTCCTTCTTTAAAAAAAATGTAGGTTTGTGCACAAAAAATAAAAAAGGGTGAGTCTACTCGTGAGCTGTGTGTGCCTCTACGTTGTGTGCGCATGCATGCGTGCTTGAAGAACGCCTGAGACTGGACACACAATTTATACGGCTCATGTTGCCCCACTGAATTAGTTGAGATAGTTTTTCTACCAATTGAGTAGGATATCATCGGATGAAAGTCCTATTCTGATCCCGAGCTCAAATGCACACTAATAAACAGTAAATTCACAAAATAGTACAAAAACTTTAAAAATTTCTGAATTTGTTTTGTGGTAAACTTTGGCAAATATTTTGTATGCTTAAGAAATTTCTTCACAAAATGACATTCGTGGAAATCGTGGCAATTTTTTTTATCAAAATCAATACATCAAAATGTTTTTGAAACTAGCATTTTTGGAGCATCAAATTGTTTTTGCCACGAATTCCACAATTGTCATTTCATTCTAATTATTTTTTTGCAAGCGTACAAACATTTGTCAAAGTTTACCACAAAAAAGATTCAGAAATTATTGATTTTGTTTACTATTTTGCGATTTTAATGTTCGTGAGGGAGCATTTGAGCTCTGGAGCAGATAGTCAACGCTCATCATGGGATATTATTTATTAATGAGAGTGATCAACAAACTTGATACTGTTAGCTTCGAAAGAACAACTTGGTCTTGGATTAGTTACAGGTCTTTTTTAATTGCTCTAGTCTAAAGTAATTGTATAGTATATCTATGTTCATATACCAAGTAGTACTTGGATATTTGTGTTGGGGAACATTCACTACATCACGAGTTAAAAAAAAGGCAACATCCATGTTGTCTGATAGCGTGTTTGCCAATTTGAGGGGAAGGGGATGGAAGTTTACGAACAAGGGGGAGGGGGAGGGCGTGGGGCTGGGAAATGTGCTACTACCTCTGATTCATATTAATTGACGCTTGTTCAGTACAAAGTTAGTACAACTTTGTACTAAACCAGCGTCAATTAATTTGGATGGGAGGGAGTACTTCCTTATTAGTCCTAGTTACATATATGGTGTTGCAAATTGTTTGTTGAGTTTCAGAGGAAATTAGTTTCCTTTGTTTATTTGGGTCTCAGAAAGGGAGTTGTTCACGATACATTTCATTATGTACTAAACTGAACCAGGCCCTGTATCTTGGTACAAAAGTCCACACTGAACAATAGAAAAAATAATGGTCTGAAGATAAGCCAGCAAAATTGGATACAAAGGACATTTTTTGCAACTCAAAACCGGCAAATGAAATGAAAAATGAACAAGTTAACCAGGAAATGCAGTGAAGTAATATTCAACTAGGAATTTCAGTGATGACATCCCTACGTTTGCTGCAATTATTATAGTGTTGGCCTAACTACAAGTTTCCGACACAATTTTCAGGCCAACTTGAGCAAGCAAACAGAAATCTCTTCCAAAATTGTGCAGCAAAGCCCAAAAGCAGGGCAATGAATGAATGCAAGATGCAAACAAGATTAGGAAGCAAATACCATATAATATACGAGTGTCATGCTCATTCAGAGTGCCTTTGTACTAAATGGAGGGGAGGACGTAGATGATGTTTTTGTGTGAGAGATGCTAATGGAGAACAATCAGAGTGCCTTTTAATTGTGCTCGGGAATGCTGGGTGTTGTGCGTGGGGTGACAATCTGAGTGCGCTTCTTGTCTCGGTCAGGTGTCATGTACGGCACGGGTGGGGGTCAGGTTTCTAGGCTCGTGCGTCATTTGACTTGTGGGGGTGTTCTTTTATTTCTTCCTTCCGAATTTGCAGCGCTAGAATGTACGTACATCTCAACATATATTCTTTTTTTAGCTGGCTCAACATACCTTGAAAGCGAGATACGATTTTACGTACTTCCACATCTAACGACTGATCTATCTGGTTTGGAACAACTCATCTGATAACATCAGCAATGGCGTGTGAGTAGTGCAAATGGAGGGGCCCAGGTCGCGCCATTTCTAAGCGAGGCTGGCGGGACTCTCACGGCATTGTTGTATCGATGACACACATGTCATGGATGTTACACCTAAGACGTCGGATTTCTGATTATTTTTGCCGCCTCAACACACAAGTCATCACTGTTGTGGGTCCGCTCTTATCTTCTCGTGTGGTGAATCTACGTGTACTCTATATCAGAGCTAGAGCGACCGACGCCAACACCTTAATTACACCGGTGCAACTCTCGGACGGATGGACATGGGGTCTAAAAGCAGCAGGCACACGTTCAAATTAAAGAGAAATTCCGGCCGATGTAGATATTACAATAGATTCTCAAGCCTCACGCAAACAAAGAACCCCATGTGAGCCATGAGTGATTGCATAGGCAGGCATTGTCAGACTGTCCACATGGCCACACGAGCGGTCTGAATTGTACAAGTTTCCCCCTGCAAATGGTAGAGAGCTGGCTAGACACTACGAGCACATCAGTGCAGTAGATTTTCCCAAAATGCCATTACACCGTTCAACGCCATCACACATCGATCATTGATCTGCATGAAAGTGAACAACTCACATATTCGACGTCACATATAAGAGTTATCAGAATTCAACATCACCGCTCTTTCTTGACCGGCTATCTGAAACTTGAAGGAATTTCATCGTTGCTATGTATCACCTTGAGTCAAATTCGCAGTTGTCTCACCCTTTTCCCGGATAGTCGTTGGCATGTCCCACAGCTATAGCACTCCACCTCCTTCTGTACTTGTCATCTGCACTTTGTCAGGTGCACTGAACACCACAAAATATACGGCCATGTACTCTCTCAGCTTTTGACATTAAGCCTTTCCGCCACTTTCACAGATTCTCCATGGCCAACTCCTGTTCATCAACTAGCACCGGTAGGCCTAGTCACTAACTTGAATCTGGTACTTGTCAACACTGCTTCAGCACCCCTGCACACTTTGTCTGATCACATGTCTCACTATTAGTGCCTTGGACTTTCACCGTGTCTCGTACTTACCGCACGCCTCACTGCTATCACCGCGTTGAGCCTCTGTTGTCCTGGTCGAGTCTCCCAAGGTCGCGAACTCACACTACTCAATCCCCACAGCAGAGAACCACCGATCATCACTGACCGATGCCAACAGACCTAACGAGCACCCGAACTTTTTTTCTGGAGCCTCCCGGGTCACTTCGAGTGACTTCGGAGGCGCCGCCACAACCTGCTTCAGAGGCCCTCCCTCACATCCTCGTTCACCTCGCCGCCACCGAAGGAAGCCGGCCACCCGACGGATGGCGGTGGCGGGGCGTCTTTGGCTGTATATTTTTTTTCTATTCATCCCTGGTGGTCGCCTCTTCATCTGGCTGACGTCGTCACGATTATGCGTTGCTGGCCTCCCGATCTAACAGTACGCTGGTGATTGCCGGCCTTTTGGTCTGGATCATGTGCATGACTTGGTGCCTCCCGATCTGGTTGCTAGCCGGTGATTCCGTTCTTCCCATCTGGTTGGTGTCCATGGCTAGTAGTACGATCAAGACAAGCATGCGGGGATGGTGCCTGGATGCTGCATACAAACGGCCACTTGGGATGTGCACATGCGTGCAGATGACGGCCGCCGACTAGCTGCTGCCCATGGTCGATGCTTGCCTTGATGATTGCAGTCACCATCGAATGATCTTTCTGTGAGTTTCATCTCTGCAGACCCGGTGGTTGACTTTAGCGGATCTGATCGCTTTGGACATTTTTTTTCTTTTTCCTCGCCTACGCATAGTTTTGGTCTTATACGACTTTGGTATTTGCCGGCATGCTTTTGTGTGCGTGCGTTGGTGTTGGCTGTGTGCATCCTAGCTATGAAGAAACCAGGTGTGTTCTTATTGTGTTTGTATCTTCTTGATGACTCATTTTGAGTCAATAAAGTCCACCCTTTATCCAAAAAATATTAGAATTGATATGATCCGCAAAAAAAACATTAGAATTAATATGGATAAGTCTTGAGTAGGTCATGAGACAATGTTTAATAGCATTAGCAATGCGGAACACCCCTAGTTAGGGGTGGGCATATTAAAGAATATTTACTTTTGTTATCATTATATTATTTATATTATTAATTGAAAGTTTTCCAGGAATGTGTCTGGCTATTTTTGTTTTTCATTTTATGCTCTGTGGAACGGTAAAGAATTGGTCAAGCGGTTTATGCGGTGAGTATTGTGGGTTACATGTTTTAAGACCTTCGGCGTGCAATTTTCATACTAACTACATTTATTTTTTCTGCGGGATGGGTATGAATTGAGGAAGCATTTTTTATTATACTTGCTAAAACATCGTGGGACTGAAGCTAGAGGAAACTTTCCTGATATGGTGAAAGAATTTCTTAAGCGCATCATCTAAATATTAATATTTTTGTAATAGATGTTAAGTTGTGACATCACTCAGTTTGTTACATTGCAATAATGGACTTCAGTTTGTGTTATATTGTTTGTATGTGTGGATTTTGACATGTAACTCTGGTAAACTATTTCAAAAGCCTGTGGCAACGTACGGGCATTCTACTAGTATGGATAAGTTTTGAGTAGGTCATGAGACAATGTTTAATAGCATTAGCAATGCGGAACACCCCTAGTTAGGGGCGGGCATATTAACTGATATCTGGTCTGAGAGTTATGATATTGCTTATACACGCTTACCAAGTACACATTTTCCCCCGATTTTCATGTTGATTGTTTTAGTGTATATCTTCCAATGCCAGTTTGGCGAAGAATTAATGTACAGCGGCCTACTTTAAATATACATCACTTGTATGACTACGTACTTGTCTTGTTGAACAGTTTGAACTAAAAAACTTCTGCGGAAGATACATATTAGACGTAACTGACTCTCAAGCATCCCGCCAACCAAGAATTCCCCACATGAACCGTGTGCAAGATTTTTCTTTTTTGGTCAAGATTTTCGAAAACCGCTGGAAAACCGGCGTTTCCCTTACAAGCTAGGAAAGTCGCTACCGGGCAATTTTTTCTTAATAATTTAGATTTTAACTGCACGAAGGATCATATACTGTGCTTATGCTTTCTATAACATTGACCGTTTCATCACAGTGGAGAGGGTACCGCATTTATTTATGAGCTTGTGATATCAAGCTCTCAATATCACACTTCGTTTGGATGACATTATCTCTGTCGATGGGCCCTTCGTGGTTTAAGGATGTCACTGTCTTTGCCGGTGGGACATTTGTGGATTAAAGCAGAAAAGGGACGGGTGGCCGTGAGGAATTAATCCCATGATCTCAACGGAAGGTGCGCAGCGAACTGACCACAAGAACACGCATTAAGTTATATTCTAGGTTAAATAGAATATGTTTGCCGTCTGTGTTCGATGAAATGTGAAATTAGCACCAATGGAACTAGTTCTACCAAATGCTTTGGAGCAACGACACCAACTCCTATCCCGTGAATCTTACACATTATACACCAGTTATGGACTTTGTCGTGCTAGGTAACATTGTATTTTTGTGTGTAGGACTAGGACCTACAAGCCATCCTAATGAAAAGGCAATCTGAGAGGCAAATAACAACTTTGCACGAGCGTTGCATGAGGGACCTGGGTTATCTTCTCCCTGGAAGCCATAAGGGTGCGCGAGTCGCAGATTGGAGAGGACCTGGCAAGTTTATCATTTAAAGCTGAACTTATATATTATTTTTCCATTGTTTGTTGTTTCCCTGATGCTTGGAAATCTTCATGGATGCCTCCTGATCCTACAGCATTAGCTTGCGCAGCCTCCAATTCCAGGCAACTGATCCTCAGTCTATTCTGACAAGGTTAAGGTGGAGTCTTTGATGTTAGCGCTTGTTGCACGTTGTCCGGCCTGTAAACTCTGCAGAGGCGTCTTACCTACCGTAGGAGTCCGCGTCTTCTTCATTAATAGTGTGGGGCTTATTCCGGATATGCATAAATTAGTTATTACAATCATGGTTTACAAGCAAAGATAAGAGATTACAGATAAATCCAAATATGCTGTGGAAATTTGTATTTTGAAACGTCCGCCGTGGAGGTCAACCACCATTGGCATTTCTCATTTCAAAGCCATCCTTCTAGCTCCTTCTCTAGACCTACGAGCCATCTTAATGACACTGAAAAGTGAGAGGCAACTAAGAAATCGAGTAATTAAAAAACCCTTGCGAGCACGCTAGCTCCTTAATTTGTCAGTAGCACTTTACACTGGCGAGAGCAGATATACTTGGGTTATCTTCTCCCTGGAAGCAATTATGGAGCGTGAATCTTGAGATTGGAGAGGACTTGACAAGTTTATAATCTCAATCTTAACTGCTAGATCACTTCGCAGTTATCTGTGGTTCTCCCGATGCATGCAAGTCTCCATGGATGCCTCCTAAACCTAAAATGCTTACTTCCTCGGACTCCAGCTCCAGCCGACTGATCCTCAGTCTGTTCTGAAGGCAAAAATGGACTCTGCATGGTTTTTGTGTGCGAGTGACACGATCTTGGGGAGGCTCAGGATCGGACCATCTTTTCAAAGCCTTTGGTCGAACGTAAGGGTTGTGCACAAGGCATCAATTAATCTGAGCGCTCGTTGCATGCCATGTGCCATGTACCGAACGGTCTTCAAGTGACATTGAGGTTTCGTTTGTATCGAGTACCGTTGTGATGAGCTGTCTGGGCATTCCGAGCCCACATGTCATAGTAACGTGGGTAAAGGTTGGCATTTCCAGGTGAGCCCACGTATCATGTGCAAAGAGAGCATGCCATTTTTAATCCATAAAGACAGGTTGTAGTACACGGATGCACGGGTCCTAATATATGTTGACCGGTGAAGAAAAATTTCAAAGCTAGAATATTGAGCACATGAACGACTACAATTATGGATATATCGTTCTTAATTGTTAACAAATGAAAATCCTATATCTTTTATATCTAAATAGCTAGCTCCATTTATTAGATTTCTGCATTCTTTCAGGTCACCTTTATTATTAATAGTCATCCAAGTTATGCATGTATTATTAAGTTATCTTTTGCGTTAATCCGTCCATGCATAACAATGCCACATCATCAAATCATGTATTTTATATACTTTTGCATGAATCTATCCACGCACTACATCATCAAGTCATGCATGTAAATCACAAGTTCATTTTTTTGCGTTAGTTTTTGTTGGTCATGAATGGTATATGTGTTGGATGCTTGGAGCAAAATATATAATTCATGCTTCACATTTACGATAAAAGATGTCAATGTGTTAAATTCGACTAAAAATATTTCCTTTTATACATCATTTTGTTACATACTTCATAAGTTTTATTATTTTTAAAATTTAAACCAAGAATACTCATATATTTGTCCTTCTATTGGTTTAAGTTAATTTAAGCACCTTTTCATTCTTACGTGTTGAGGTGTTCCTTTTATGAGATTGCATATATGCATGTCTCACCGCTGGCTGCCTCGCTAACACGATGGTTGAAGACTTGGGATGTGTAGGCCAACCGCGATTCGAACGCCTCAGTTTTTTTACTTTAGTAAGAGCATGTCCACCAGATGATACAAAAATTTGGTGCCCCAAATGGTTTTAGGGCAGAAGAAAGAAAATTATTGGGCACCACGGAATTTTCTGCCCTGAAATTCGAAAAGTAGTAGAATCATGAGAACCAATGATAAGGAGTTTGGCAGGAGGAAGTAACTGTCGTCGGTGCCGATCTCGTTTTTGGTCGACAGATGCCGCCTTGCCTGAGATGGTCACCAAGGACATGAGTCGAGAGGGACCGGGTGTTGGAATCGTGGACTATGGAGTACACACCACATCGTCTCCCGACCAGGTGGGTCGGGCCGAGGACCCCTATGTCATTTCACTAATGGGCCACTTCGGGCAGCCCATGATGTATACAAGAAAGATGCCTCAAGACTTGGCACACAAGATGAGGACTCTCCTAAAGTCTAGGCCTCCGGTGCATTATATAAATCAGGGCCAATCTAGTCAACAGGGGGATGGCATTACAACTTAGATGAACAATCTCGTGGTATATACCTATAATCTGTATTACACCCCATATCAATACAATCAAAGAAGGATGTAGGGTATTATCTCTTTGTAGGAGCCCGAACCTGGGAAAATATCTTGTGTCCATGTTACCATCGTTTCAAGAAGCCTAGCATAGGATCCCTACCTTGAGATATGACGGATTTAGCATCGACATTGGTATCCCATGTAGGTCCCCTCTGCCAGTCGCCGTGGTTCGATGAGAATTCAGATCGGCTCTGGTGCGATCTATGCACCGGAACGGAGATTCTTCGCCGATGTCGGCATCTTCGTCGCCGGCTCGACTAGTTACCTCGGGTGGGCCGAGGAAAACGCTCTGCGTCGGATCGCAAGATCGGATGGGTCCCTCCATCATCAAACTCAAATCTCAACCGTGATCATGGAAAGAATCGGGCATGGAGCTCGGGGGCTCAACGTCGACATTGCCATCATGCGGTTTTCTCTGGATAATGGATCTGTATTCGCCGTCCCTGACTCCTCGAGCATCCTTTTGACGATTGCTTAGTTGAAATTGTGTGGAATTGAGTCTACAACAACCCTGTAAAATTCCGTCGCATTCCGATGGAGGAATCTCCATCAATTTCTGATATACCGGAGCCCTGCCAAATCTGGACGCGATTAGGGCAGGGAGTCCAGCTGTCTGCTCGGACACATTTCGGAAGATCCAACGTTCATCGGCTACGGAATTCCTATATCGACCACCCCTAAAACCAGCTTGATCTGACCGTCCAAACTCCGGGAAACATCCGATGAGTGTATCAATTTTCGGATCTGTTTTTTAAGATAAAACGAATCCGACCCAAGTTCCTCTTTTTCATGAACGGGTCATTAGATGTCCTTTTTGAAGGATTTTTTCTAGAGTATTGTGTTTTGTTCTCAAACACATGCCTACATATGTCAAAGCATTTTCAAGGGTAATCTTCATCATTGCGGTGGTGTCATAACAGCCCGACAATGTTGCTCTAGGTATGCCGACCTATGCCAGACAGGTTATCGCTTTGTCGAGCCGAGGTCAACCTTATCGGATCATCGATCCGGCGAGCAGACCAAGAGTTCAGCATCGTGAAGGCAAAATCATCACCAACATTTAGTCTCATTCACCAGCGACACGTACTTGGTACAACTGCATCCCTGTCATTCTTTGACAGGATGAGTAACTTCAGTACCATCTGTCTACAGAATGAATAGGTTGTTGCATCCACCATAGGGCTCGGGACATGCTCTACATGGGGCTAATTCATTTTCCATACGGACTGTTGCACGCCGGGAGCACTGTCCGAGTGCTTGCAGCGCCATCCGCATCCTGAGTTCCTGATACAAACCACGGAAGTTGAGTTTTCCCAGTGTGTTGCGTGCATGCTCCACCATTGCCACCATTGCTGCAAGTCTCCAGCGACAAGTACTTCGGCGATTTGATTTCCAATGGCACCAAATCGCCGTGTTCAAAAGATTTATCCAAGAATTTTCCAATGCCTCCAACTCGTATGTTTATCACATTAATTGCTTATATGATGTCGCCATATATTGTTTTCCTCGATAGCCTTCATTACCACAAGGAATAAAATAAACCATATCCAAGTGAAAGCTAAACTGTGAGTCTACTAGTTTGTCTAGCCCTGACCAATGAGTGATTCAACGTGGCTAGGTGATTGTGTTAGTGTGAGTGGGGAGAGAAGTATAGTGAATTTTTTAGGTTGTTGTGCAGTGAGTTTGCACATGTCCTTACACTACTAGGAAACGGGCTATAGCTGATATGGACATTAATGACGCACCATGTATGTGGTGCGCCACTCACTGCTATATAGCAGTGGCGCACCAGATACAGGTGCGCCATTATTGTCATATTATTAATGGCGCACCTGGTGTGTGGTGCGTCATTAGTATTTTTGAAAAAAAATAAAAAAATTGTTAGCAGTGGCGCACCAGGGGATAGTGCGCCATTACTAGTTGACATAGTAATGGCGCACCACACCCACCGTGCGCCATTGGTAATTTTGAAGAAAAAAAATGTTAATAGTGGCGCACCAGTGGACAGTGCGCCATTACTAGTTTTAACTAGTAATGGCGCACTATCACATGGTGCGCCACTACTAACATTTTTTTTTATTTTTTTCAAAATTACTAATGGCGGACCACACACCAGGTGCGCCATTAGTAACCCTGGTGCTAAATGCACCCCCCTTGGATAGCCTTTTCAGTTTTAGAAAAATAAATGAAAATGATGGAAATGTCAAAAAAGTAAAAGAAAATAAGTTTCCCAAGTGATATGTGTCTAGTTGGGAAAATTTACAAATATGAATTTCGACTTTATTTGCAAAATCTCTCAGGAATTTAGTAAAACAGGCATAACTTTTGCATACGAACTCGGATTAAAAAGTTTTTTATATGAAAAATTATCTACTCGAGAAGTTACATATGAATTGAACCGGGAGAACCCCGTTCAACATCTTCAAAATCCGCAAAAACGTAACAGAACGAAAGATGCGGGGCTTTTAAGATCTAGAGGGGGAAAATGAAAAAAAAACTAGTAACAGAAAAAAAAATTGGTTTCAGAAAAAAAAATTGGAATTTTTTTTATAAATAATATACGTAATATGACCGGGAAGTTTGAAATATTTTTTCAAAATTTCATCACACTCATGAACATGAACAAAGTCGTAGACATCAACAAGGTTTAATAGGATTGATATGATAGATATATGAAAAGTGCCTGTGAAGTGAGCTGGTGCTGGGGTTGGGTAGAATTGCGAAGTTAAGTGTGCTCGGACTGGAGTAGTGTGAGGATGGGTGACCTTCCGGAAAGTTTGACCACGGAGTACGATTTGACTTGAGATTAAGCATATTGATCTGAGATTAAGCCATAGTGACCCGAGATTAAGAAAAAAATGAAAAAATTTTGAATTTTCTTTTAAAAATAATTTGAGAAAATAATTCCTGAATTTTTTTTGAAAAATAATTGTTAGTAATGGCGCACTTCTATGTGGTGCGTCATTACTAAGTCAGATAGTAATGGCGCACCAGATAGGCATAGTAATGGCGCACTATAGGTGCGCCATCACTATCTGGGATACTAATGGCGCACCAGAGATGCGCCATTACTATTTTGTTACTAATGGCGTGATAATAGTGACGCACCTGTAGTGCGCCATTAATGGCAAAAACAGGTGCGCCATTAATTAGCTTTTTCCTAGTAGTGTTACATTTGTTCTTGAGGATACATGTTTGCCTACAATATGCTTACGTGTTCCCTTCATGTGGTCCCTCTCGCTACCGCTTCAAGTCTTTGTCCATACTGATGACTTGGCAGTTCACTTTAGACTGGCTACTGTGGGAGTAACTTCAGCAATAACATCGAGTCCAACTCAGCAAATTTTCTTATGTGGCAATGAGTTAATGAGGAGAGAGGTAGTTTGAGTAACTTAACTAGTTACTACTCCCTCCTTTCCGGTTTATAAGGCTCAGTTCAAAAATCTCACCAACCAAGGTAGATGTTGAGTAGTGAAATATTTTTTAGTTTGCAAAGCACCCAATTAATGCTCTTGTTTTTCAAAAATATGTTTACCAATGCATTAATTGCAATGCATGCATGCATAAATTACATGCATTGGTCAATTCTCTCTTAATACTTGCATGCAATGATTTAATGCACCTTGAAATTTGAACGTGTGATGGGGAACAAACAAATTGAGCCTTATAAAATGGAAAAACTAAAATTTGAGATAAGCCCTATAAACCGGAAAGGAGGGAGTATAACATCACTTGTCCCAATGTAATATGGGTCTATAACCTAATAAATGAAGCCTTGTATATTACCACGCTTATGTTACTACCCACTATGAAGGTAGTTACACAGTCTAGGGATATGTGTATGTTATTAGTGTATGTTACTCTCCCACGTGACTAGTCTTATGTACACGGTCCCTAACTAGCCTTTCTTTCTGCAAATCTAGGTGACTCGGCAACGCAAGCACTCTGGACCCACGTGTCATAGACTAGCGTGCCATGGGTGAAGGTCACTATTTCCATTTGGGAAGAATTCACAACTCATAGAACTTTCCAGCCCACATGTTAGTGGTGGCGGGTATCGAGGAGGCACAGTTTTATCTTTTGGGTGAGGTGGAGTTCAAGTTTGCCTACAATATGCTTACGTGTTCCCTTTATGTGGTCCCTCTCGCTACCGCTTCAAGTCTTTTGTCCATACTGATGACTTGGCAGCTCACTTTAGACTGGCCACTGTGGGAGTAACTTCAGCAATAACATCGACTCCAACCCAGCAAATTTTCTTATGTGGCAATGAGTTAATGAGGAGAGAGGTAGTTTGAGTAACTTAACTAGTTACTACTCCCTCCTTTCCGGTTTATAAGGCTCAGTTCAAAAATCTCACCAACCAAGATAGATGGTGAGTAGTGAAATATTCTTTTAGTTTGCAAAAGCACCCAATTAATGCTCTTGTTTTTCTCAAAAAAATATGTTTACCAATGCATTAATTGCAATGCATGCATGCATAAATTACATGCATTGATCAATTCTCTCTTAATACTTGCATGCAATGATTTAATACACCTTGAAATCTGAACGTGTGATGGGGAATAACCAAATTGAGCCTTATAAAATGGAAAAACTAAAATTTTGAGATAAGCCCTATAAACCGGAAAGGAGGGAGTATAACATCATATGTCCCAATGTAATATGGGTCTATAACCTAATAAATGAAGCCTTGCATATTACCACGCTTATGTTACTACCCACTATGAAGGTAGTTACACAGTCTAGGGATATGTGTATGTTATTAGTGTATGTTACTCTCCCCTGTGACTAGTCTTATGTACACGGTCCCTAACTAGCCTTTCTTTCTGCAAATCTAGGTGACTCGGCAACGCAAGCACTCTGGACCCACGTGTCATAGACTAGCGTGCCATGGGTGAAGGTCACTATTTCCATTTGGGAAGAATTCATAACTCATAGAACTTTCCAGCCCACATGTTAGTGGTGGCGGGTATCGAGGAGGCACAGTTTTATCTTTTGGTTGAGGTGGAGTTCAAGTTTGCTAAAATATGAACTGTTGGCAGTGTTCTTTTGAATACATGCAGTTGACATGTACTCAGTCAACCCTTCCCAAATTTTCCCATTTTCCCATCATATTTTATCATTATTGGGGTTCGATCACGTGGCACCTCAACGGGCACCATGGTTGTATCACTTGGTAGCACCTCCCAAAAGAAAAGCATGTCCACATGTAGTTTTCATACTTTTTATTGCAAAAAAGTCTCGTGACTGAGCCAGATTTTGAATAAAGAGAGTCATCAACTTGCCAGGATTAAAACAAAGCGCACTTACAGGGGAAAGCAACTAAACAACAAAGTTACAACCATACCGAGTGTTGAAACAGCTTACAGGCAAAAAGTGAGACAAGTGCAAGAAAAAAAGTTATTGAAACTCGTCGGAGATACCAAAGCTGGAATGTCTTGAATAACAGCCGCCATTAGCGGGCAAGGTAAAGTTCATGGAAGGAATCGCCACCATCGCAAGAATGCAGTGATTACTTTAGTAGCATGATAAGTGCCACTTGTGTGGCATAAAGCAATCCGCTCTAAAGTTTTTTGATGACTAGTTTAGTTACAAAAGAATGACACGTTTAGTTATTAAGCATGACAACTTTCTATTTGGATGACAAGTTTTAATTTTTTTGGTCTTTTTCTTGGGATCACAACTTTAGTGTAAAAAAGTCAGGATGATGTTACTCCGTGCCACAATTGTGACACTTATGATTTGAGTTACTTTAACTCACAAATCCGTCTAGTGCCAGTTTCATCGAGCCCACACTATCTCATGCTTATTTTCTCTTCATCATATTCTAGTGAGCACGCATGTTATTTGTATGCATCCAATGCACTGCCATGGAATAAATAGACTAAAACTACCAATTTATCCTCAATGATCCCAAAAACAACTAATTCTTATTTTGTCACAAAAACCTGTCACACAATTGGCATATTGTTTCAGAAAAACCAGATGACCGTTTGGTTAATTTTAAGCCAGATTATGATAGGGCAGACCCACCTAAGGCTGACCCGGCAATTACATGCCACACGAGCAGGTTGACTCCGTTGACCCTCTCTTCTTCTTTCTCTTGGGTATTAGGTGATAAGATAATTTTATCTTAAGTCTTGCATGTAATTTAGACATGACAAAAAAAAATCATCAATGGGTCATCTCTTAGCCTTATCTTTAATAACTAGCCATTCCAAAAGACGTGGTGAGACACATTGCGCTAAGAGATCAGCCTTTTCTTATGACTTCTCTCTACTCCACTTCATCATTTACCCTACATGGCACTCCTAAAATAGCATCATTGTACATGCCCTTATGTCAAACACTTTCTATGCATCGGCAAGAACGCCGACCCTTTGGTGCTCAGCCTCGCGTTCAAGGCCCGTGCCGTGCCCGCCGAAGCCAGCCACGGAGCCCCAATGCACTACTTCGCCATCAGATTTCCCCCGTCTTGGACGCCACCGCGCTAGCTGACGCCAATGCGGCAACGCCGGCCGCCTCGCGCTGGCCTACAGGCCACATGGTGTTGGACGAAATGCCGCTGAAATTATTGGGAATCTTATTTTCTCCTCAATTTTTGTCATTTGTGGTGTTTGGTCATACGTCATAGTGAGAACACGATTTGTGTCATCTTTGTAATCATAAGAAAATGATTTTGAAAGTATTCCCCGCCCCTATGCCCTCCAATATTATGGTAAACATGTTCTGCCAGCACTGTATAAGAGTCAACATCAAACACATGTATCTCCTGGTTGTTTGTTCAACTATTTGTGTTTTTTCTACTCAACGGTAGAAATTTCCCTCGTTTGGCGTTGGCTACCAGACTGGATTACCATTTTGTTTTTCCTTGCACCGGACTAGTACTGTAAGTATAGTAAACATTGTCCGAGATTTTTCCAACACCTTCCTCTCTTATATGTACGACCATGACCACACGGATCGTATAGGCCATTTATGTAGCACTCTCAGGATCGATGGTGTGACTGTAACACAAGTGGCGAGCGACTGCACATGGCGCTAAATGTTTCATTTATTTAAGATCCGTGGCTGCTTGCAATGCTTTCTTTTGATAGTCCTTTTAGTTGTCCTTGAGGCTCACTTAGGTCCTCTGACCATGAAATGAACTTATGTACTCCTTCCGTTTTTATTTACTCCGTATATTTGATTTCGTCAAAGTTAAACCTTCTAAACCTTGACAAAGTTCTTAGACAAAAATATTAACATATACAATAACAAATCAGTTGCATTAAATCCACTATTGAATGCACTTTCACATCATATAGATTTGCTATTCTAAACGTTTATATTTTTTTCTATAAACATGGTCAAAGTTTATGAAGTTTGACTCAGACAAACCTAATATGTAGAGTAAATAAAAACAGAGGGACTACCTAATTAGGGGTCAAACTCTCTTCATTCAGTGGGCTAGGCCTTTTCAAAAAGAGGGGTCAAACTCTTCTGCTCCTTTAGTTGGTTGCAGCGTTTATGTGCTTGCTCTGCTTTTGTGCAGTAAGACTAATAATCGCAGGGGTCATGAGGAGTATCACAGTTTACATTACTCCTGTTTAATTTGGTGGTACAAGGATATGTAGTTTCATGCATTTACCACAACATATACAAGATGTAAAATTGAGTAGCTGATTCCTCATACGGAAGCACACATTTAAACTAGGTCAAATACAGTCAGAAAAATGCAAGTTAATTATACCTCTGCAAGTAAAATCGGGCAGATCTTATAATAACTCTAGCTTAAGGCAAGGCTGCAGCCCGTAGAAGATGGAAAGCGAACATAGGTAGTCATGTACAAAGCTTAAATTGTGTTTGGCTGGGCCGTGGCTTATCAGAAAATAGGTGCGGACAACCTGCGTTCTGTTGTGGCAGTGCCAGGAGGCGAGGATTGTGCTCCTAGTGTGAACTCTTCAGCAGGCCTCGTGGAAGACACAAAACTCCAGTTGATCAAGTTGGAGACGATGAGCTTAAACTTCCCGACAATGTGCTTGTTTCGCGCCTCCTACTTCTTAATAAACGCCATAAGACAAGTAAGTAGTCCTGGATGCCTCCTACTCCTAAGTGTGTTTCGTCTCCAATTCCAGCCAATTAGATATTGTCTCCGACCATGTGGAATCCTTGCTAGATCAAGCCAAATCATACCGTACTTCAGAGGAGACTTTGGCAGCTATGTTTTTGTGAGTGCTGTGAACAGAGAGGCTCTAGATCAAGGCACCTTTAAAGGCGGGGAACGTGAAGGTTGTCTTCGTCCTCATGCGCCTTTCATTTTCCACGCAACACACTGCCAGGCTTTTGTTACAGTAACGTGTCCCTACATCACCCAGTGGATATAAATACCACCCTAACACCAGTAGCCTATAAGGCTGATGACATGACCAGGAAACAACATTTTGGTGCCCTAAATTGATTTTCAGTGAAAGCCTAGGTGACCGGAGTTGGTTATGCCTAGCAATGGCGATGTTTTTACGTCGTTACTTTGTTGAAGGCATTGCCTAGATATGTTTGGACTAGTTCTTCAAGGTTAAAACCTAGATTCTGATCTTAGGTGGTTGGATCCGGTGACGGCGGCTATTGAGCGTTGCTCCCTTCATGAAGGCGTTGCTGTTGAAGAATCTTGTCATTCGTTTGGTGTAATAAGATGCTTGGTGCGGATATGGTCATTGATGTAGTTTGCCGATTATGGATTTGATCGCTTTAGGGGGTTTTTTCTCGCCTACGCATAGCTTTGGTCTTACATGACTTTGCTATTTGTTGGTGTGTTCTTGTGTGCGTGTGTTGCTGTTGGCTGTGTGCATCCTAACTATGAAGAGGTCAGGTGTGCTCATTGTGTTTGTATCCTCTTGATACTCCATTTTGAGCCAATAAATTCACCTTTGTCGAAAAAAAATTGTTTTTCAGTACCCCATTTTACTCCTTTTGTTGAAGATTATTTGACGCTCACCCTAAAATGGACACACTATTTATCCGTGGACTAGTCCGGACCAGTTCGTGAACACTGATGCAGGATGTGGCTTCTGGTTGGCTAGACTGATTTCCGAACTCACCAAAGTCCACCATGTTTGCTGGAATTTGAACGCCCGAAACAGTCCACAAACGTTTGAGGGGTAGCATTGGGTGGCAAAAGGTGTCCAAACTCCTGGAAGGGACAGAAGATATGGATCTGACGGTTCTAATGTTAGGTATAATCTTGAACTAGATCATTGATGCCACACATTGCCGTGCCCGTCCATTATGATGATAGAATGCTAGAAATTTAGTGATTATTTCAAAACATGGAAATGAAAATAGATGTTAGTATCAAAAGTAATCATAAATCTAGGGTCATGTACATGTGTGTACGTGTTTTTCGTACTGATGAATATACAGAGAGGCGTTGGGGTGTCTTTTAAATGTGAGGGTTGTGCTTACGAAGGATCAATGGAGTATCATGTTTGAGAATTAGTGGTGCTACTGTCACCCAATTAATTGGATTGCAAGAGTATCCAACATAATGGAGCTACCAAGGTACACAATCAAAACAATCATACCTATCCAATTCATATGATCATTTTCTCATTGTGGTTGCACATCTTGGGATGCATTGGAAAGCTGGTGTTTTTCCAAAAAATAGTCAGAATTTGCTTCACTTCATAAACTATATGAGCATTCAGACAAGTTGTAGCTTTTTTTTACCAGTCCGAGTGTATCTTATTTCAAACTGCAGTTTGATTATAGAAGGGTATGTTATGTCATACCGCAGGTTGCTTATTAGTGCGTATTCAATAAGATATACTCGCACACACAAAATGGTTGGCAAAACATTGCGCTATTAGCAATAATCTCCTATATATGTTGCTCTCCGTTGAGGAAAGTGGAGGGTCAGCAGCTCTACGGCGTCCACCTACGAGGGTGAGCAGTGCGAGATGCTGCCATCGGCAATAGCGTGTAGGAAGGAGCCAGGGGAGTTTATTTGCTGGAATGAATGACAACCCAACCATTTTGCGAGCGGACGGGAGAGGCCCAAATAACAAAGAACTGGACAATGAACAAGGATGCTCATATTTTGTGACGGCTGTAACAGTCTTTTTTTTTCTGCGGGTGACGGCTGTAACAGTCTATTGGAAGAATGGCCGAGTTAGCAGGACATCAATGATGAATGAGCTCAGCAAGGCTGTGGCGGAAAAGCTTACTTTGATCATTGTTTCCAATCATTTTTTAGTAAAAATAATTATTTTTATCAAATAGTCAGCCATAACGTCCCAAGAAAAAAAGATCAGTGGCTCTGACGGCTGAGCACATGCCTCCTCGAAAATAACAAAAATTAGTGGTCTCCTCCCTCCGATTTTCCAACGAGCCATTTTTCACCCTTGAATTTGTGGTGCGAGCCCATGCCCTTTCGCAAGAGGTACACAATGGTAGATACACAAGTTATCCACTACATGCTTAGATACATTATTTTTTCTAACTTCAATTGTGTCATTCATGTTGAAGCGTATATGTGCATTGTCCGGTCATTAACATTAGTTCAGATTTTTGGTGGTGTTAGCTAGTAGATGAAGCTTAATGTAGGATGAGAATGTAAGGCCTTGAGTTCAAGTCCGAATGTAAGACGGGCGCGGCGGACATGGAGGCCTCGGCTACAACACGTGGCGAGCGCGTGGCGAGTCAGTGGTGGTGCGTTGTGATGTCGTGCGCGCGACAAGCAGGGTGGTCGCGGATGCGAGAGGAGGTCGCGGAGGACCTGGGTGGTGATAGAGAGGCCGCAGAAGCTCGGCGCGACGACCATGCAGGCGTAGTGGCACATGGCACGGAGACGCGGCACGGCGGCACACTGGACGGCAGGCTGCTGCAGCGGCAGCGAGCGGCGGCTCGTGCCGGAGGCGTACATGGCGACGAGACGACGACGACGAGCCACGGCTCCTGTCAGCAGGCCGTGTGGTGACGTCATATCTTAGGGGGTGATGGTTGGTGCAAATAAGCTATGCCCTGCCGTGGTGACCGGCGTCGGCGCGCCTGGTCTGGTCCGCGGCGGGCGTGGGCACTGTCTTGTCTGGGCTTATAGGCATTGTCCGACTAGTGTCTGACTGGTGTATGAGCCCGTGGCGGGTGCATGCGTGTGTGCCTGGGTGAGTGTGTGTGTCTGTTAGCGAAATAACCGGGGAGGTGGCCGCGTCTCTTGCACTGGAAACGGCCGCGTCGTTCGCATCGGAGCGTGACGGGTGAGCTGGCCCGAGAGTGCGTGAGTGGGTCGCGGCTTGAGCGCGGCGTGCCGCGTCTATATGCGCGCGTATAAGACCCACTCGTCCCTGTGTAATCGTTAACCAGTCGAGTTCGTGCTTGAGAAAAATTGCCGTATGTGTGGCGGGTGTTCGTGCGCTGGAAATCTCCCTGTGTCCACCTGCTCTTCCTCCTTTCTTCTTCCTTGGTTCGAGCCAGAGAGAGCGAGCGCAATCTGACAGACGGCCTAGTTCAGCTGCGTGGCGGCGTAGCTGAGGTGCTACAGCGTCTTCTTGCCGCTGGATGCATTGGTACGCGCGCCTCCCTCTCCTTGCCATACAGATACAGCACAGTGAACATCGCCTCGTCGAACGGTAAAATACACTCGTACTTCATTTATTTACAGTCGTATGATTTTACATGCCTCCCAGGCGGGGCCTTAATTAGTGTTAATATTACATTCGGAGGCCAAAAGCTCGCGTAGGCTTTCCGGTACAGTGGCAAGTAACACTTGATTTCCTTGGGATTTGGCTGCTGCCGCGAGACCATGAGTCAGATCGTTGCACTTTCGGTCCACGGACCACAGCAGACACATGACAGCTCTGCGGCGGACTCTGTGAGGTCGAGTGCGACGGCGCGAGGCGGAACCTGATGGCGGAGCAATGCTGCTAGCGGCTGCTTGTGGTCACGAGGCCGTTAGGAGGAGGAGACGACGTGCCGATCGGCTCCACGATGGTGTCATCCACGTCAAGAGATGGCCACTGCGTGCGGCAAGATGTTTTGGTGATCGGAGATGCGATGGCGTCGTGCACCACAAGATGGTGCGCGGTGATCCGCGCTGCAACGGTGTCGTTCCACATTGAGAATTTGGCGAGTTAGCACGACAAGATTAGGGAGGTGATTGTTAGCACCCATCCCGTCACAATGTAACCACATATTTGAATTTTTTGTATGCATGCAGTTAGGTGTTCATGTAGGTAGTTGTGATGGATAAGCTTTTGATGAGCATTTCTATGAGATGGATAAGGAAACGATTCTGATGCTTCCTATCATCCTATGAGCTCTAGCCTCTAGATGGTGGTAGTCGGACTTACGAGAGTGACACTATGAAAAGCAAGGCATTGTCCGGTGGGCCTGGAGATGGGCCGGTTCTGTGTGAGCCGGACCCAATCGGGCCTGTTGTACCTGGGTATGAGGCCCACACCAACTTGGCTACACCCCCATGCACGTCAGACGACTTATCGGTGGTTTTCCGATCGAGGATCGCTAGGGTTCGATCTATCGGCCGATCATCTTTTTCCGAGCGAGGCGTCGGGCGTGCTCGGCGAGTTCTGCCGCTGTGCGACATGGCAGGTCGGGGGCAGCCCCCTGCTAAGACTGCCGCGACGGCCGGCGCGGGCCTGGGCGGGCAGGCGCCGCCAGATGGCGGTGTGTCCGCGGCGGTGGCGTGCTGCCGCTCGGGTCGGGCGCACCTCGACTGGGGTTGCGCTCGGGACCGGAAGGGGCGGCGTTCCCCAGGTACAGGCTTCCGGTAATGGCGGCGAGGGCTAGAGGCCGCGGCCTAGGCCTAATCGGCGGGACGCCCGTCCATCGGAGGGGCTGGTCGCGGGCACCTGCGGCAGCTAGGCTCCCCGCGCCGGCGTTGGGGCGGGGTGGCCTCAGGCCACCGGTGCCGGCTACTGTGACCGCCGCGGGTCGCGGCACCCCGGCTCTGAGGCCGCCGGCTCCGGCTTCCGGTGGTCCACATCGACCGGTGGTGGAGCAAACCGGAGCTAGACCTCCGCACTTTGTGGCTCGGCAGGCGCAGAACTCGACGGCGCCGGTGCTGCAGCAGGCGCATTTGCCGCAAGCATCGGCTAGGGGGAAGGATTCATCGGTACCTCGTGGTCAGTGGGGTGACGAGGGGATTACTGCTTATGGTGATGGGCAGCATCGGGGATCCTCGTCCACGTGTGGTGGCGGGGTATGCATGGCGTAAGCGGCGGGTCGGCCGAGAGACCTTTCTTGGGGCCAACAGGTGGTTTCGTCGAAGGGGCATCTGGACCGGCCAATCACAACCGAGGTGGTTTCCGTGGTAATCGTGGTGGCCGAGGTGGCCGAGGGGGACGTTATCGCCCTAGGTAGCATCATGTTGTCGTTGATGAGATGGCGGTTGGCGGAGCTACTGAGGAGACAGAGCTGTCTGGCCAGGCTATGGAGGTGGTGGCGACACTGGCGGATGTCGTCGTACCTGATAATGCTATGGTCGAGCCTATGTCGGTGGAGGCATCTGATAGGTCTGAGATGGACAGGGCGGCAAAGTTTGCAAAAAAGAAGGAACGCATGCTATGTTACCGTTGTGGTGATAAGGGCCATTTTATTGCTGAGTGTGTGGCCAGTTTATGTGATACTTGTGGTAAGCCTGCCCATGAGGCAGGGGCGTGTCCGCTTAAGTGGAACAGCTACCGAGTATTATGACATACGGAGTTTTCCGCCTCTGAGCTCACGTTCTTTGAGTCGCCCGATTGAGAGGGAGGTTCCTCGGGAGGTGCACAAGATGACAACTGGGATGGTTAAAGTGACTAGAGGTCAAGTGTCCGAGGCCCAGATTATTCAGCCGGCTCCGGAGTCTGGCACCAGAGATTTCCACCGGGAGCTTGTCGGGTTGGAGGCTAACTTATTCAGGGTTCAGTTCCCGACTGTGGAGGACTTACAGAGGTTGCTGAGCTTTGGGATGTGTAAGGTACCAGGTACGGAGGGCATCCTTGAGTTCCGGGAGTGGAAGTTGATTGAGCCCCAGGGTAAACCTCTCACCCAGGCATGGTTGCGCTTTTCGGGAGCTCCTTCCGCACTACTGCAGGATGCTAGGGTCGTTGCTTCTCTGGGTATCATGGTGGGAAAGCCCGAGCGAGTGGATATGGCTTTCACTCGAGCTCATGGGGTTGCTCGCTTATTGGTTAGTATTTTGGACATTGATTTTGTGCCGGACGTGGTTAAGTGGGCTTTTCGAGGTCAGGTCTACAGCCTTGAGATTGAGTTTGACGATGACAGCCTATTTGCTGACGCACCTGCTGCCACTGGTGACGATATGAGCGAGGGCGATGATGGTACGGCGGGTAAGGAGAACCCGCCTACTGATCCTGGGCGTGAGACGGCTAAGGGACCGGGGTCGGCCTGCCAGCGACAGAGGTGGGACGGCGCCTAGTACCACTGTGCCGTCGACTACTTTGAGATTTGGTTCCATTGAGCCCGTTTCCGCGCCTCCGAGGTTATGGAGCGAGCGGGTGGAGTCTCTGGAGGTTTTTGAGCACTCTTTACCTGAGTTGGACATTGAGGAGCCGAGAGTGGAGGGCTTTGGTGTGGTTGCGAGGCTGGAGATCGTGGTCTCGCCTCCCTCGGTTTGCGGTGAGGCGGCTGAGTTGCAGGAGGATGGTCCGATCCGGTCTGGGGGTTCGGGGCAGGGTGCCTCGGAGACCCCTTCTCCTCTTGTTCCGGTTCAGGTTACCGGGAGAGACGACGGGCCTACGGTAGGGGGCTGGGGCAGGTGGCCTCCGCACCCTCTTCGCCTTCTGCTGGGACGACTCTGCAGCGGCCGGACCGGTTCTGGAGAGGGCTTGGGGCAGGCGGCCTCAAGGCCTTCTTCAACTTCGGCGCCGAGGGGAGCGCCCGTTCGCTTGGCGACGGCGTGCACTCGACATGCGGTGCAGGTGGATGGGGGCGGAGGCAGGTGGCCTTGCCTCCCCATTAGCGGACTCGGCGCCCTCACCGGTCATGGGGACGGTGGATGTTCGGGAGTGACAGTGATCGCTCCCGGATAAATTCTCAAGGAGGAGGTTATTCTGTTTGGCGGGATCCCGGACCAGGCGCCCGAGGGCCGACGCATGAGTTGTCGGCTTGTGGCCTTCCGGAGGTGGGACGACATGCAGCAGCGCCAATGCCGTGAGGGCGACAAAGCTTCGTGACGTTCAGGCCACTACTGGTATGTCCGTCAATACTTCCAATACTATTTTGCATTTTTCGAATGATCAAATTGTGGATAAGGCAAACCAATTAGGAATTTCACTTGGTAGTAATGAGGGTGAAGTTTCTAATTACATTAATGATTTGCTTGATCTAGAAGCCGAGAGGGCTTTAGAAATGATTCGTAATTTAGTCTGTCAAACTGATGAACGATTCGAGATTGATGCTTTGGGAGTTGAATGCTCGATAATTTTGGTGATGATCTCGCACCTCCCTCCGTGAGCCGGAGGAGGAGGACGAGAATGTCGGTTTGAAGTAGTTAGATCCCCGATTCACGGGAGTTTCGACCGGGTGGGCCCGACCAGCCCTAAGCGCAAGTGGAAGCGCAAGATATACCTGATTTCCGCGGTTCGTAGGAGTGCTAGGATCCGCACGGCCAAAAAATTTCATGATGAGATATGAGAGGAATTTTTTGGAATAGCAGAGGTCTTAAGGACTTGGTTAAAAGGAGGTTCCTTGCGGAGGCATCCATTGAGCATAGATTGGACTTTATTGCCTTGTCGGAAACGGGCAGAGCAAATTTCTCACCTCAATTTCTCAATACGTTGTCGGGGGGTATTGAGTTTGACTGGCATTGTCTTCCACCGAGAGGAAGGTCGGGTGGAATCTTACTTGGTGTTAGATGTGACTCTCTCGAAGTTCGTAGTGTGGTCATGGGAGATTTTGCTGTTAAGTTCAGGGTGAGGTCCAAAGATGATGGTTTCGACTGGGCGTTGGTGGCGGTGTATGGGGCCGCGCAGGCCGAATTCAAACCGGATTTTTGGCTGATCTTGTTAGAGTCTGCGGGTCTGAGCAACTTCCAATTCTGGTTGGGGGAGATTTTAATATTATTAGAAGACGTGATGAAAAGAATAATGACAATTTCGATGGGAGATGGTCATTTATGTTTAATACTATTATTGAAAGCTTAGATTTGAGAGAGATTGAGCTTTCAGGTAGGAAGTTCACCTGGGCTAACGCGTTGCCAAATCCAACGTTTGAGAAGTTGGATCGGGTTCTGGCTAGTGTCGCTTGGGAACAGAAGTTTCCCTTTGTAACTGTTCAGGCTCTCTCTCGCGGGATTTCCGATCACACACCTCTGTTGCTCGACTCTGGTGGGGCTACCTATTCGGGCAACAAGAATTTATTCTATTTTGAGCTATGTGGTTTGAAAGAGAAGGATTCTTGGATCTTGTAGCCAGAGAATGGGCTAAAGATGCAGGAGGTAGGAATGAGCTTGAGCGCTGGCAGAACAAGATTAGGCATCTCAGAAGTTTCCTTCGTGGGTGGGCTAAGCATCTAGGTGGGGTGTATAAGGTGGAGAAGGAACGGCATATCATCAAAGGGGACCTGATGCCGATGTTCCATGATTTGTTCTCGGGACATTTGCAGCTTTTCCAACTTAATTTTGGAACGATAACCTTGTTGCCTAAGAAAACAGAGGCCGTGAGAATCGAGCAATTTCGGCCTATCTGCCTTCTGAATGTCAGTTTCAAAATTTTTACCAAGGTTGGGACGATCAGGCTCACACAGATTGCGCACGCAGTAGTGCAACCTTCTCAAACGGCTTTCATGCCGGATAGGAACATCCTCGAAGGGGTTGTGGTCCTTCATGAAACGCTTCATGAAATTCATACGAAAAAACTAGATGGTGTTATTTTCAAGGTGGATTTCGAGAAGGCTTATGATAAAGTCAAATGGCCGTTCCTCCAACAGGCTCTACGGATGAAGGGCTTTGATGAAACCTGGCGACGTCAGGTCGAAACCTTTACGCAAAAAGGAAGTGTTGGCATTAAAGTTAATGACGACATATGTCACTACTTCCAAACTCACAAGGGCTTGAGACAGGGTGACCCTATGTCGCCTATTCTGTTCAATATTGTGGTTGATATGTTAGCGATCCTGATTGGGAGGGCCAAGGAGGCCGGTCTGGTGGAGGGATTGGTGCCTCATCTGGTTGATGGTGGTATGTCCATCCTGCAATACGCTGATGATACAATCATTTTCATGGAACACGATTTGGCAAAAGCGAGGAACATGAAGTTAGTGTTATGCCTTTTTGAACAATTGTCGGGGCTGAAAATTAATTTCCATAAAAGCGAGTTGTTCTGCTTTGGGAGAGCCAAAGACGAACAAGAAGCGTATACACAATTGTTTGGTTGTGAAGTGGGGGCTTTACCTTTCACGTATCTTGGTATTCCCATTCACCATCGTAAGCTAACAAATGGTGAGTGGAAGTGCATCGAGGATCGGTTTGAGAAGAAACTGAGTTGCTGGAAAGGAAAACTCATGTCTTATGGAGGCCGGTTGATTCTTATTAACTCGGTGCTCACGAGTTTACCTATGTTTCTCTTATCTTTCTTCGAGGTCCCAGTCGGGGTTAGGAAAAGGCTGGACTTCTATCGTTCTCGCTTCTTTTGGCAGAGTGATGAGTTTAAGAGGAAGTACAGATTGGCCAAATGGGATATTATTTGTCGACCAAAGGACCAAGGGGGACTTGGTATTGAAAATCTTGAAGTCAAGAACAGATGCCTGCTTTCAAGAAGTGGCTGTTTAAGTTGTCTTCTGAGACAGAGGCAACTTGGGCGCAGATTTTACGTAGTAAATATATGCACTCAAAGACTTTATCCCAGGTTACGCTGAGACCCACAGATTCGCCGTTCTGGAAAGGGCTTATGAGGGTCAAAGCCGATTTCTTTAACAGAACGAGATGTATTGTCGGTAATGGTGATAATACGCGATTCTGGGAGGATACGTGGCTTGGTGACGTGCCTTTGGCTTCACAATATCCGACCCTATATCGTATTGTTCAGCGTCGGGAGGCTCTCGCTACACGGTTATGCAGTCTATTCCTCTCAACATTCAGTTTAGGAGGGTGCTTGTGGGGCTCGATGGGAAGCATGGCTTCACTTGGTCCGTAGGCTGATGGAAGTTCAGCTAACTCCTCAGCCCGACCGGATATGTTGGAAGCTAACTAGATCTGGGTGTTCACGGTTAAATCGATGTATATTGATATCATTAATTCTACTGTGATCCCTAGTTCCAAAGAGGTTTGGAAAGTTAAGGTACCTTTGAAGATTAAAGTGTTTATGTGGTTTGTGCATAAACAAGTTATTCTTACAAAGGACAATCTGGTTAAGCGCAACTGGACAGGTTCTACTAGGTGTAGTTTCTGTGATCGGGATGAGACTATCAAGCATTTATTTTTTGACTGTCCGTTGGCACGAGGGTTGTGGCGCTCCGTGCAAATTGCCTTTAATATTACTCCTCCGAGATCGGTCAACACGTTATTTGGGGCGTGGCTTGTTGGAATTGAGTCCGAAACAGCCAGACACATTCGTGTAGGAGTATGCGCGTTGCTATGGGCAATTTGGAATTGCAGAAATGATTTGGTTTTTAATAGAACAACAAATACTCATTTTTTGCAGGTGTTATTCCGAGCTACAGCTCTGATCCGTACGTGGTCCTTACTCACTCCGACGGAGGCCAGGGAGCGTTTGGTTACTGGATCTGTCCGGTGGGAGACGGTAGCGCGGGATATCTTCAACCGGTTTGGATGGCGATCATGTAATAGGATAGGCATTTAGTTTACCTATCTGTTTTTATGCCAGCCGGTTGTGGCTTTTGGGGCTTATGTTTTGCAGTTGATGCTCTAGGTGAGCTAGCTGCTGCTTTTGTTTGAGTACTGTACGACCTTGTGAGATCTTGTTTACTTTTTAATAAAAAAAGCCGTATGCATCAATCTGATGCAGAGGCCGGGGAATCCCCTTTTCGAAAAAAAATATAAAGAGATGGAGAAATTAAGTTCGCAAGCGAAGTGATAGAGGCCAGCCAATTAGCACAGAATCGTTGCTGGCTGATGTCCCCAGCTGGTACTGCCTTCTGCTCCCTCACAAGTTCGGACGACAACATTCCCTCTTTGTGCAGGCACTAAATAGCAGACCTGGACCAGGATTGCTATATCTTTTGCTGCTCCCCGTCCGGCATGGGAAATAGCTTATATATATAGGCCATTATGATGCATTGTCATCCGCGTGAGCGTTCATCGCCAGGAAAGAATAATAAACTGTATCAATATGAGGCCTCGACTGTGAGCCTACTCGCTGGCTAGCTAGTGACTGAGTAATTGAGCGTGGGCGTGTGACTATGTGGTGCAAGTGGCGAGGTAAATGTGGTGAATGGGGGTGGCTTTTATAGGTCGCGAGCAGTGCGTGTGCACATGACAATAAAAGTTTTGTCTGTCAGTAATTAGCGGCTGCCTGCAACACGAAATACTTTACGTTTTGAACCAGGGATAACTTAGTCCTTATACTGGTAGCAAAAATAAAATAACATAATTAGTTCTTATGACAAACTAGCAAAAAGGTCCGTGCGTTGCAACGGGTGAAAATCAATATCACACGCCTTTTGCCGTTCGCAGCTTATCCTCTTCCACGCCCTTGTCCATGATAGTTATGATGTCTGCGTGATCACAATGAACCAAAACGTGATCAATCCCAAGATGATGCGCTAATCCACCACATACCGCACTATCTATGTAGGCTAGCATTAACAAACTCATCCGGAATCGGTTATCACACATGGATATCATTAATAGCTAGTGACCAATAGATGAAAAGGTTAAAATTACCACTCTAAGGCCAGCTCCAACACAAGAGCGTTTAAAATCCTGAGCAAATTAACATGCACAATCATACGGCCCTAGCAGCTACATTGTTTTATACTTTTCTTAGTGTCCGACTCTAGGTTATGTGTCGATGCCAGGAAGTAGCTGGGACGATGCAAAAACTGCCATGATTTTATTTCTAGCGCCCGCATTGTACGTGCGTGCCCCTAACCACGTTTCAAGTGGCAAAAAAACTTTTAATTTTCTGAAAAAAAAACTGAGTTGGTATTTCTGAACTCTTGTTGATCATCTACATATATTTGGTTGGGTGCCTCCCAAAGCTCAGAAGCAAAAGAGCAATTGTGGCGAGGCAACATATGTTTGTTACGTCGTGGACATCTTATTGCGGAGATGAAGAAGCTCGTCGATCTACATGGGTTTGTTCCATTGAAAATTGAGCGTAATAAAAATAAACTTGCTTATAATCTAGCTAATATTGATTGATAGGTAGCACCGCTAGTTGGTTGCACCAGATTCAACCAGTGTATCTAAATTTGTATTAGCGTACTATAACACTATTATATTTATCCCGCGAATAAATATATTTGTTGGCAATTGGTGCAGGCAAGCAGCTGGTCAACACAACCGACAATGGATCCGCTAGCAACAATGATGATTTGAAGAGGACGTCAAGGAAGTGGAAAAAATAAAAAACGCATAGCCATGAGTATATACGCTTTCTTAAACAAGGCAGAAAAGAAAACATCAATACAGGAATTACCACACACTCAACACAAAAGTCTGCGTACGTGAACCCGGCTGGTCATTGTAACCTTTCTTTGCACCAATCAGTGCCCTCTTTCCGTTGAATGAATGAAATGCGTCCCGCCTCCATGCAACGCACGGTTGTTACGTCAGTCCGTAATTTCACTTATGCCTGCCTCCCCATGCCGTACATAGTTAATTCTTCCCCTCATTTATTTTCTTTATTTCTGTCAAGTTCCTTCTTTTATTTTCATATATACTCCAGAGGGCTTTCATTCCCTTCCTGTATGTCATCCATTTTTCTCTTTCCATCCCTTTCCTTCCTTATTTCTTCTCTTTCCCTCCATTTCCTTCCTTCTTTTATTTTCATATATATAAGGCGTTTATTCCCTTCCTTAATTATGTCCTCCATTTTATTACATTTCCTTATTTCTATGACCTTGTTTCTCTTTCCTTCTTTTATTTCTCGTATAATAAGTAGCCTAAAAAAAGTAGCCTCATCTAATCCTTCTTTAGTCGATCCAAGGCTGCTTGGTGATCCAGTACAACACATAGACCTATAAAAATTAGTGGAATTTAATTGAAAGGGGCGAGGTGGGACTACAATATATTTACGTGATATTAACTGGGCTAGCCCAACTGCTTCTGTGGCCCACCTTCTCCCGTGACCAAGCCCACCCCCTTCTCACCTTATCCTCACAGCCTCTCTCTCTCTCTCTTCTCACCACACACCTGCGCGCCGCCAAGTGGTTTCTGTGGCGCATGTGGTTTCTGTGGATCACCAGATTCATGGCGACATTCCCTCATTGAGTGTACAATGTCACGATGTATATGGGCACTGGGAGACGAGGAGCTAGCGCAGATGCTGGTTGCAACTTCTGAACTTGACGCAAAAAATTGGCTCTTCACTCTCATGGAGTCATGCTCACATACTGTCTTTATAAAAATAACGGTAACGTTGTGGGCGATCTGGTCAGCTAGGCGAAAAGCGATCCACGAAGGAGTGTTTCAAAGCCCTCAAGCTATAATTCTTTCATTGCCAGATTCATCCTTGAGCTTCAGATGGTACAGGAGGGCGAACCACGTTTAAATCAAGCCAGGGGCGTATCTCATGCTCCTGCGAGACGACCCAAGGCACCACCACCTGGACATGCAAAAATACACGTTGATGCGGGCATCAGACCTGGTCGGGGAGGAGCTGCAGCAGCGGTATGTAGAGACACAGATGGCACTTTCTTGGGGAGTTCTGCCCTTGTCATCGGCGGGGTGGACGACCCGGCCACGATGGAGACAATTATGCGTGCGGAGGCGTTGGCACTAGCGGAGGACCTACATATACAACACTTCATCGTCTCGTCGGACTCAAAACAAGTTGTTGCTGATATCAAAGACATAAGTAGAGGGAACTACGAGCTATTATTAGTGAAATCATCGATAGAGCTAGTTTTTTCATTGTAATTTTTCAGTTTGAAGGTCGTGCTTTCAATCTTGAAGCACATAGGTTAGCCAAGTTCGTGACTTTCATTGGGTTCGGACGCCACGTCTGGTTTGGCCAATCCCACAATCCGAATCAGATCCCACACCATGTGGATTTCGGGAATAAAACTTGGTTTTCCCTCAAAAAAAAAAAAACCTGCGCCGCCAGCCTGTGGAGAGGCCCGACGCGCCGCAGACTACGCCCTCCACCATCACCCGTGTCGGCCGCGCGCCATGGCTACCACCGCCGCTGGCCTCGGCTTCCTCCCGTCGCCGCCTTGTCCGCGTCTCCCCTCCGTTCCCTTTCTCGCACCTCTCCTCGGCGCCCTTCTACAGCCGCCCGAGCCGCGGCGCATCCGCCGATGACCTCCCGCATCGTCAAGCATCCTCCACATCCTGCTTTCTCGTCGTCCGAGTCGGCCGCGTCCGATGACCTCCCGCCGTCAAGCATCCTCCACCTCCTGCTTTCTTTCTCGGCCGCGGCCACGAACACCTTGGCGAGCATGGGGTCCTTCCGACCCAAGCCACCGCCTCCCCTGATCCACCACCACCCGAGCGCCTCCTGACCGAGCCCGCCATAGCCACCTCGTCGCGCGCTCCTGCAGAAGACCGGCGATCCCCCCCCCCCACCCCCCCGGCAACCGTGGCCATGGCGCGCCCCCGTCGTCCTCGATATCCCTCGGCTTGCTGCGGCCGCAAAGTCAAGGGGTTTAATTTTAAAAGGAAAAAAACGTTTCGTTTTCCCCACTTAATGATATAGTGCGGGTTCAATTACCTAAAAGTACAGGGACTTTTTTGCAAAACGCGCGCGACGGTGAACCCGGCAATCCGTTTGTCCGTGCGTTGCAATGGGAGAAAATAGAGAGCATGGACATGGATCAATCAACTACAACCCTTGCTCGGAGACAAGGTTGCCAACCATCTTCGTCTTTGATGGCATGAAACTTACAATTTCTGTTATCAATTTTGTTGGACCACAGTTGCCTGTAACTTGAATTTGGCTTAGACGATTCGATGGAGAAGGAAGCAGCAACTGCGGAGCACTGAGGCCGCCGACAGTAGGTTTTATCTTGTCTATCTTAGGGTGCAGGGGGAGTAAAAGTCTCCTTGTCTATCTTAGGGTGCAGGGGAAGCCCAACCTTCTCTGTCTATCTTAGGGTGCAGGGGTGCAAGTAGCTGGAGAACTGGGTACTTCACCGGCTTTGGAGGGATGGGTGGGGCAGCGGCAAACCCGGTGGTGGGGGCGGGTGAGGCGGTCGTGGGAGCGCGGCCGGCCGTGCCGGCGGAGGCAGGTGGTTCACATCAAGGTCGTGGGAAGGAAGACGATGAACAAATTTTTCAAGAGGTAGATAAGAAGATCTGACGGTTCCTTTTCATCCAACGACTAGGAGCAAATCGACAGAAAACAAATTCAGTAGATTGTCCCCTGGCCATTCTTTTCTATTATATTCATATTAAAAAAACTTACGATTACTCATATTGTGTGTACAACAGATTACTCGTGAAAATGATTTTTTTAAGGGCTGATCATCTAGGCATGGGTGAGAATCAAGGTAGATATTGTTGTCCAACTTGCAGAGGATTGTTTTGTAGTATGATTTTTTTTAAATATATACCTCTGCCGTTTGTATTTGCTAGCCTCTTCCTCTTCATGTCTGTCTTGCAACCTTGCCGCGTACTATCGCGGGGCCGCTCGACGCTGAGCACGTGGTCACATGGAGGCTGTAATGCATGGAGCGGTGAAGGGCGTACGCATCGTCGTGCGTATGTTTGCTTGGTCTCCGTCCACGTCGTCCGGCTGGCCGCCCGGCTAGACTCGGTCAATGGCGCATTGCGCTCGAGGCTCGACTCTCGTCGCTAGCTTAGTTAGACCAATTAGTGTGGTCGGATCATGTAAACTGATGACGCCAGCGAAAATAACCAGCCATCCATCCAGTTGTAGGTTACTAAAAAAATCCATCGAGGTGTAGTACGATTGTTTCTCAAAAGGAAAAACATAGTAGTACAATCCTGCTGGAGATCTTTCCGTGGGATATGTTGTACGTGCGCTAGGTGGCTGCTGGGATCCTGGGAGATCGATCCTGGTGAACCATGAAAAAAAACGATCCCGGTGAAGATCGACCGATATTTGCCACTGAACTGACCGGTGGAATATGTGTACGTGCGCTAGGAAACAATCGGCATTTTTTCTTCCGGAAACGCATCGATCGATTGGGATTCTTTTTAAGCGTTTGATCGAGAAACGATCGGCGTTTTCTTCGGGAACGCATAATGCAAACGGGGTAAGTGGGCCTGGTTTACTGGGCCGAAGCGCACGAGCAGGCATCGTTTGCATCGTTTGATGCACACGATGTGGTTCACCGAATTAGTACCACCTCACGTATATGTTTAAATTCAAACTGAAAGCGTAAATTTACAGAAAAAAACGTATTGTGATGGTGAACCCGGAGACTCAATCCGTGCTTCTTTATTATTATTATTATTATTATTATTATTATTATTATTATTATTATTATTATTATTATAGCAAAAGGGTCTGTGCGTTGCAACGGGAGAAGCAGATCGATGCCGCTAGTGAGCCATCCATGTTGCCACTTGCCCTCTTCGTCGCCGTCGGTCAGCGAGCCGCCTATTCACGGAGAAGGAGAACATGATCAATCTCAAGGTGATCAGCTTAGTCATCTCCCTCTATCATTCCACTTAGTGGGCCGCCTCCTTCACAGACTTAATTTAACGGACTTGCGATGATGGTGAAACGCCACCCCCGTCTCTTCTACACTTAGTATCTTTCACTGTAATTCTCTCACTCTCATAGTATTCCCTCCAACAGCAAGCAATTAACCTTAGTGGCAGCATGGAGCATCCAACTGCTAGGTCTTTCCATCCATGGTATTGCATGGGTGCCTTCGTTACTACTCATGAGAAATCTTTCCCCCTGTTGACAGTTTCAAAGAAGAAATACTGTGATTTTTCTGGTGAGACAGGAGAGTGGATTTTCTACTCTTGCATGTACTACTCCCGAGTTTAAAAAAATACAAAAAAACAATATCAAACATGATTACAAAATTCTGAAATTTTATGACATCAGACAAGATCAAACGTTAATCAAAAGGATGTGTCTGTTAAACTTATAGGATTTATGTGCCAAATTTATAAGACTAAGTGGATCTAATCAACCCAGTATGTTTCTGGTATCAACATGGGAAAAAGGTCTCTTGTGAAAAAAAAATATAGATCAAAGGTACTTCGAGACGCTAGTTTGGGAAGAGGATATGTATTCCCGTCCTTGAGTTTAATTTATTCGTAGCCTCCTATATATTTCCGGAAACAATACACATCCATATCATGGGTTGCAATCTCAATTGTGCTATTGTCTGAATCTCGGTGCAAAAATTCAGAACATGCTTCCTACCTACTTCTGCTTCTCAGCTTCAGAACCATTTAAAGTAAACAATTGAGCATTGTTTCAATGGTTAGAAATTAAATTGGGTTAATTGAGCAATGTAGTCTAAAACAGATATGACAAAATCTGAGTTTATACAATGCACTACAATCCATTGTTATTTATATGCTGCAGTTACATTTATCGAACCAATATTAATAAGTGGAGTAGGCCTGATCATCAATATATATAGGAACAACCAAACAAAAATAACATAGAATTTTACCACGGCTTCACCTAACTAATATTGCAGCTCAAAACTATCATAGAATTTTACCACGGCTTCAAAAGCTTTTTTTTTTCCTTTTATTCCGTGAGCAACAGATCAACCAAGTCCCTTACTTTGCCATCAGGCCAAAGGCACATTTGGCCTACACAAAAGCCCACCTGGCTATTAGTGGTGATCATGTGGGCAAGTTTCCTTCTTCTCACACAACACACCCGATTCTCAACAACAAAAGCAAAAAAACGCAACGCAGACCCGCTCTCGTCACAGGAGGACACCATTGGCTGCACCGTGGAGCAACCTTGAGACGCCATCCGACGCCTTGACCAGCGACCCGCCCGCTGGCAGCAGGCGTTCCTCGCAGACCCATCGCACCAGTTTGACTCTCAGCCTCGACTACGCCGGTCTCCTCTGTCCGCCATGGACGCCGACCTCGTCCCCCTGCCTTCTCCCAAGTCCCGAGCTCGCCCGAGCCGCAACCATGGCGTCGAGCACAGAGTTCGCCCGCACTCCTCCTGCTCCATCACCGGGCAGCTGTCTCCCCATTTTCTGCCCTCCCTTCACGCCGTCTCCTGCACACGCAACGCAGGGGCACCACCAAGTCATCTCGAGTTGCAGCCGCCGCACCAGCTCCAGCGTTCGCTCACCTGACCTCCTCTGCTCCTTCTCATGGACGCTGCCAGCCCTTGCCCGCCATCACACCTCCTCGACGCCTTGCTGCTCTGTGCCTCTGGCTGTTGAGCGAGACTGCAGCCACCACTCCCTTCTCCATGCAAGACCAACACTGTGCCCATGGAGGGCGGGTGGGGTAGGGGCCGAGAAGAAGTGGATCGTGCTATGCGTGAGTTACCCGGGACGCGGACGACGCGAGCCAATAGTAATTGAGCGCACATGATTTGATCATAGAGGGGGCGAGCCCGCGATAGACACGCGGCCGCGGAGGCGCCGGCAGGGAGGAGGATCTCGGCCTCAGGGCACTCCTCCAGGTCGCCATATGGGAGGGCTCGCCGTCGCCAGCGCGTAAAGCCGTCCACGGCGCCATTCATCGCGGTGTTGTACGAGGAACGCCATCGTACTGTGATCCATCCCTGCGAGCCGAGGCAAGCAAGAGCTGGGCGAGGCGGCAGATATCCTACACGAGCAACTTCTACGGTTACCGCGTAGAGAATTTAGAGGCGGCCTGTTTGGATGGAAAAAATCGATGCATTCCCTGTTTGCTCCGAGTCATAGACCAATCAGCCTTTTATTTCTATATGTACACAGTTGACCGGACCAAACGTAGATGACGACCCCCAAATTAGTACCACCTCGTTTATATTACAATTTTGTCTATACAAATCGTAAAAGCGTATTATGACATGAGAAGAAAGCGTATTGTGACGGTGAACCCACGGAGTCAATCCGTGCTTTATTATTAGGGAGAGATTAGGGAGAGATTTATTTATTTTGGACAAGGTACATTTGTTTGGTCACTATATTTCCTATTGTTAGCTACTCATCAGACTTTATATATACAACATATTCTAACATGATATGGCTCATTGTCTTCAGTTCAAAAGGGTGATACACTTTACAGAGTAGGCCAGCAACAGTGCCACCCCATCAAGAAGATTCAAGTTCCAACAAAATAATAGAACGTTGTTAATAATACACATTTTTAGTTTCTTTTTCCGGGTATAGTTTCACTAAAGAAACGCCACGTCTCACAACGGTCTTACAAGTGTTGTTACGTTTTAAATTAGATGTGACCTCCTCTATTTGTTCGACAAAGGAATCTGTTTTTTTTGGAGTTGTGAAGCACATGCAGTTGCATGCATGGAATGAGAGTGAGGAAGGGAACGATACTATTTAATCTCTTTGCTATATGCACTTATTTAATCTCTTTGCTATATGCACTTAGTAATTTTAAAATATATTAGTGTTTTTATGAATTATTGAACAGTTTTTCAAAGTTTGTGATTAAAATTTCAAAAAGCTTTTAAATTCGTTATTATTTTTTGAAATCTGCAAAAATTCTTCAAATTTGTAAATAATCTTCCAATGCCCGAACATCTTTTATTTTCGTGAATTTTTTTTGTAAATATGTTCAAATTCCCGAACATTTGAACACAAAAAAAGGCGGTAACCAGTTTTTTCTAAGCCAATAGTAAAGCATGCAAGCAGGAGCGACCTGTAAGGCACAACGCACGGCGGCCGCTCGTACCTTGCATCGAGTGTGCTAGGGTTTCTCCTGCCTCCTGCCGGCGTTGCCGCCAGTCCACCTCGTCTCGTGTGGTTTAACAACCACGCATGAGCGGTGGATCCCGGCCCTTGCCAGCGGGAGGGCTCCGCTATTTAATATTTTTTCAAGATTTATTATGGTTTGCATCCTGTTCAGAGATGCGAGGCAGCGGCGTCTCTCTGTAGATGGAATAAGGTCCTCTGAGTCTAGCCCCCATTCTGATGGTGTTTCTAGCATCATCGGAGGGCGCGTGGTGGATTGTCTCTGGCGAATCTCGTGGGATTCGGTCGGCGTTTGTCTTCGATGGATCCACGTGGATCTGGTGTTCGTTCATGTGTGTGTGTGTGTACAGGTTGGATCCTTTTGATCTACGCTTCTCTTTATCAGTGGCGGTTGCTGCTCTGGTGCGCTGATTTTATGGGGCCTTAGCACAATAATTTCCCGACTGTCTACTACTAAAAAGTTTGCATGGCTCTAATGAGGGAGGGGAATTGACGGTGGCGGCATTCACCTCGCTCTAGCGCTTGTAGTCATCCCTTGATGGTCTACGGACCTGAATATATTTTGTACTTCTGATGTTCATTGTAATACCTTGACAGTTGATGAATAGATCAAAAGTTTTTCTAGGAGAAAGAAAACAGTAGAGCAAGAATGACTCGAGCCGATCGTAGCGAGCAACAGGGGAAAAAGCGCAGCGACCGCTAAGCTGGCGACGGTGCGCCTGAAGCGCCGAACAGGACATGCCCTTATTCTCTGTGATCGAATGGACATGTGCAACGACACCGCCCCTCGTAAAGAAGGGGGAAAACGTGCAACGACGCCGATGTTTCGTTAGCCAGCCAACACCTTCGCGCCAGCATGCGTCCTCACTGCCAACACCTTTGACAAATTTTTTTGTCACGAAAAAAAACCGAACGAAAAAAACCGAACCAAGAGCACGGGTTTTTTCCTTTCCGAAAAGAGGCACGCCTGCGCCTCTGAAATCACAACCGCGCCTCTCGCGGAAGTAAAACCGCGTTTTCGCGAAAGAAAAAACAAAAAACGCGTTTTTCCGTTTCCGAGGAGGCACGGCCGTGACTCTCGCGAAAGCACAACCGTGTCTCTCGCGGAAGCAAAACCGTGCCTCCCGCGAAATAAAAAAAAAACCACAAACATGTTTTTTTTCGTTTCCAAGAAGCACGGCCGTGACTCTTGCGAACGCACAACCGTGCCTCTCGCGGAAGCAAAACCGTGCCTCTCGCGAAAGGAAAAAAAAACAGAAAACACGTTTTTTTTCGTTGCCAAGAGGCACGGCCGTGCCTCTCGGAAAAGCACAACCGTGCCTCTCGCGAAAACAAAACCGTGACTCGCGGAAAAAAATGCGTTTTTTTGCGCAAAAAATATTTTCCTTTCAAAAAAAATTTTTGGTCGAAAAGCTAGGGAAGACCGGTGGAAAACCAAAACGTAAAAAAAACCCGAAAAAAACCGTTTAAAAAGCCAAAAACGCTTGCGGAAAAATAAAAAAACAAAATCCGGAGGGAGCGCCCAGAGCGCGACACGTGGCGAATGGCTGAGAGCGCGCCAAGTGGTGTTGATCGTTGCGAGGCTCCCGAAGGAGCGCTCGTTAATTAGTTGCTCCCTCTTCCCTGTCTTCCTCATCTGGAGCGCCCTGCGCGATAGGATTCCTGGATGCCGCAGCATATACACCTTCCTGTCGCCGGCCCATTGCCCTGCTGCTCCGTCCTGACAATGTTGCACCGCTGTGAGCCCCAGTGCGATGCTCGACTTCCCTCGGCCTCCTCTTCCCAATCTGGGCATATGTACCGACTAGCATTGGATCTCGGGGAGGGTGGCGGTGCCGGTTCCGGCGCGGGCGAGGTCGAGATGGGGACAGCAGCGAAGGAGCACAGGTCGAGTGCGGCAAACGGTGGTGCGCCGGGAGGGCGACGGTGCTCTGGTCCGGCGTAGGCGAGCTCGAGGCTAGCACGACAGTGGCGGAGCGCGGGTTGGGCGCGACTTGTGCGAGCAATCTTCGTTAGGGATGAGGTGGGGTCATCCGTCGATTACAGAGGTTGATTTTTGATACACTTCTCAACTTTACTTCCATATAGTATTGGTAATTTAGCTCCTCCCTTAATTTTAGTTTATTAAGTAGAACAGGTTTGAACGAAATAATATCACATTACAAATTGACTTCTTATTTGCAGCTCACTTTAGTGCAAAGTAGTCATCCATTTTTAGCCTATGAATTGGTTCAGCCACCGAATGGCCCGAATCCCTTGGTGGGTTACTGTGGCCAGTTTATACAAGAAGCTGGCTAGAAGAGAGGGCACCACTTGCGGTGGGTGATTAGTAATCTAAGGAGAATATTACAACGGGAATGCGAGCGGCGCGGTGGATTGGTGTCCACAATGCTTTTGCCGCCTATGAACTAGAGGTCGGTATGGCAAAGTTATCTTCCTTACAATGGTATAAAGAGTGAATATAATTTTCCGTTTTTTACTATTAACTTTCAGGTACAGTTTCACTACAATACTGATGATAAGTGCAACATATTGTGCAAAGGAATGAAGATGGTTCATTTCTGCCTTTGTGGTGCTGTTTCCTTGCCGGTGCCGGTCTATATTTGACAGGCTTGTTTTGGCTCCGGAGGGTGTCCTCCCAGATTTTTCTTTCTCCCCATGGATTACATGGTAGGGGATGTAGTGGTGGATGCTTCATGTCTATCATCATGTGTTGATGTGGGTGCGATCCATTGGGGTTTGGATTAAGGGCCTCCCCTGAGTGGGACATTCGATGCCCCCTAGCATCGCTGCGGGCGATCACGCGGATTGGGTCAGACCATGTACCCCTTCTCCTCTGTTCGGAGAATGAACGTCCTCCTCTGCCGCCACGCTTCCGTTTTGAGACCTTCTGGTTGCGCCAGCCAGGCTTCACAGCTGCGGTGGTCGGCCGTTGGCGTGAGGCGAGGGACGCTCCCCATAGGGCCCTGTCAGCCGTTGACTCTTGGCATTTCTGCGCCAAGCGGTCGCGGCAGTTCATGAAAGGATGGGGTGCTAACGTGGGTCGGGACATCCGTGAGCGGAAGAAAGCTCTCCTTAACGACATCCAAGCCCTCGACCTGCGGGCTGACACCACTGGTCTTTCGGCAGACGAATGGATGCTTAGGTACGACTTGGAAGATCAGCTCACGGTCATCTACACTGACGAGGAGGCCTACTGGCGCTTGCGAGGTACGCAGAATTGGGTCCTCAAGGGGGACGCCAATACTGCCTACTTCCAGGCTATTGCTAATGGCCGTAGGCGCCGCAATTCCATCCCCCTCTTGTGGGATGGCCCGACCCTTCTCCAGCGCCCGGAGGACATCCGGGCGCATGTTAATGGCTTCTACAGAGACCTATTCTCTGCCTCCCCTCGGGGAGATCTTGCTCTGGCACAAGACATTTGGCCTGCCCACTGCTGCGTCTCGCCGGCGGACAACGCGGCCCTCACGGCCCCGTTCTCCGAGGAGGAGGTCCGGGCAGCCATTATGTGCATGAACTCCTCCTCGGCCCCTGGCGGATGGCCTCCCCAAAGGAAGTTTTTCAAGTCCTTCTGGGAGGTGATCAAACCCGAGGTGATGCCCTATTTGACGAGTTCATGGCTGGGACCATTGACCTCGGCCGGCTGAATTATGGGGTAATCACGCTCATTCCTAAGGTGCCGGGTGCCTCGGACATCCGGCAATTCCGGCCGATTACAGTGATTAACGTCATCTTCCGCATCCTTGCCAAGGGGTACGCCATTAGGGTGGCCCCTATAGCTGACCGGATCACTCACCCTGATCAGTCAGCGTTCATCCAGGGCCGTTATATCCTTGATGGAGTCCTAGTGTTCCACGAAGCTCTCCATGAGGTGCGCTCCAAACACCTCAAGGCAGTCTTCCTGAAACTGGACTTCCACAAAGGCGATGTAACCTGGTCAGCTGGGCCTTCCTTCGGGAATGTTTGCTTCGGAAAGGTTTCGACGATAGATGGGTGACCAGAGTTATGCAGTTGGTCTCTTCTGGCCGCACAGCGGTGAACATTAATGGGGAGATCGGCCCGTTCTTCCCCACGTTTTGTGGGGTCCGCCAGGGCGACCCCTTTTCCCCATTCCTGTTCAACATAGTTGTTGATGCGCTGGCGGCCATCCTCGATAAGGCCAAGGCGGCAGGACACATCAAGGGGATTGTCCCGCACCTTGTTGGAGGCAACGGGGTCTCCCTTCTCCAATACGCGGACGACACCATCATCATGGTGGAGGGCTCCGCGAGTGATATCTCGAACCTCAAGTTCCTCCTCCTGTGCTTCCAGCAGATGTCCGGCCTGAGGATCAACTTCGACAAGAGTGAGGTGATGATCTTGGGCTACTCCCAAGACGAGCGGCAGAGCATCGCGGATCGGCTTAACTGCCATCTTGGGTGCTTCCCCACGACCTATCTTGGGATACCCATTAGCGACACCAGGCTTACGGTGGCCGAGCTGCGGCCCACGGTGGGGAAGCTCCAACACCGGATCGAGCCCTGGCAGGGACGGTGGCTTTCAAAAGCGGCCCGTACGGTCCTTATTAACTCGTCCCTCGCCAGCCTCCTCTTATTCATCATGAGCTTCTACAGCCTTCCGGAGACTCTTCATCACGAGATTGCCACCGTTCAGGGGCGATTTTACTGGGCCGGCGAGGGTGATAAGCGAAATACCACATGGTCAAGTGGTCCGAGATCTGTAAACCCGCGACCAGGGCGGCCTTGGGATCATGTCCTCCCTTTGACTCGGTGGCTCTGGAGGATTAACAACGGCGAAGGTGGCATGTGGCTGCGCATTATTCAGCCGAAGTACGTCTGGGGACAGCCACTCGCCTTCTGTCAACGCTCTGGAGGATCCCAGTTCTGGCAATCTGTCATCCAGCTCCTCCCTGTCCTCCGGATAGGGACCTCGATTGAGATCGGGTCCGGCACCGCCACGCTGTTCTGGTTCGATCGCTGGACTGGGGACGCACCCCTGGCGTCCCGGTTTCCGGTCCTGTTCTCCATCGCGGTGGCCCCCCAGATCTCCGTGGCAAACGCCCTTCTTGACCTTGGGCGCCTCGCGTTCCGAAGGCCTTTTGGTCCTGCGGAGAATGCGGACTGGCAGGAATTGCTTGACTGTGTGGCTCTCCATGAGCCGGATCTCACGACTGACGTTGACCGTGCCAGATGGCGCCTTGAACCATCCGGTCAATTCTCCACCAAATCTCTCTATCTGGCCATCTCCCCCTCACCCGGTCATGAGGCGCTCTCATCTATTTGGGAGATTCGCCTCCCATTGAAGATTAAGATATTCTTGTGGCAGTGGATTCGTGGCCGCCTACCATCTGGCGTTGAGGTTCTGAAACGCAATGGCCCTGGGGATGGGCGCTGCCCACTCTGTGGGCCTGAAGAGGATTCGGACCATATCTTCTTCAACTGCGTGTCTGCGCAGTTCCTTTGGAGCTGTTTCCAGAGATTGTGGGTGGAAGCTGGGATCATACCAACTTCCCTGCTCTCTTTGCCGAACTCCAAGCGATTCCCCCCGCATTACGCCACATTAGGTGGCTGATCATCGGGGTCCTTGCCTGGACGCTGTGGACTGTTAGGAATAAACTTGTGATTCAGCGTATCCCTCTTCGTCGTGCTACTGACGCTATGTTCAAATGGTCTGGTTACTTGCAGCTTTGGCGGCCGCTTAGCCGCCCCAGGGAGAGAGACGCCATCACCTCCATCATCACTCAGCTTCGTGTGATGGCTCTCCGACTGGCTCCCCCGCTCCCTCCACCACCACCTGAGCCAGATTAGCTCTGCGTCTTCGTCGCCGTCACCACCGCCGCTTGTTGTCTGTGCGTCCCTGGGTGTTTTGTTGGGCTTGTTGTACTGTGCCCACAGCTGAACTATGTTGCGTGTGTGTTGTGTTTTGTGCGTCATGTTGGACCTTCGATGCGGTGGCGTTGGGTGTGTTCGTGTTTTAGTGGTACCTTGTGAACGTTGGGCTTGGTGGTTGCTTTATTTATAAAGCGGGGTGAAAGCCTTTTTCGGTAAAACACAGGAATAGGAAAAACGTAGGTCCATTGGATCCCTATAAGATTTGAGTTTGTTTGATTGTGTCATGGGAAAAGCATAGGATTTCTTCCAAGAGGTTGGAGTGCATGTTAGAATTCCTGTGAAATGTAGTACAAATAAATCCTTAAGAAAAAATCCTACAAGATTCAATCCCACGAATCAAACGACAAACGTAGTAAAAATTTCTAAGGATTCTAATCCTTCAAAAATCATATGAAGATCCTTTGAATCAAAGAGACCCTAAGTGCTTTGTGGCTGCCTCGATGTGGTGCTGTCGATGGGTTTGTTTTTTCTAGAAGAAAACGGCTCTCGCCCCGGCTCCATTTGATTGAATAAAACGAGGCCAATTTTTAGTCGATGGGTTTGTTTGGTGTGGGTTAGTGTCTTAGTGTGGTGTTCATCACTTTCGTGGGTGTTCCGTTTTGTAGGACGTACCATCGTTTGATTTTTGTTGTAGGTTTGCTTGAGGTGTTTACTAATCTGGTACATTGTAGTCCAATGGCTGCTTACTAATCTGTACCTATAATCTCCACGACCGGACAGACAGCTTCTTTGCTAATTAAGAAGCCTGTCAAATATCCGCAAACCTCTGACTTGTTTAAGCTCTCTTTGACATGGATCAATCAATAAATACATGTATGTCTAGCATCTTCGCAGGACAAAATCAACTTCTTATTTAGGCACACTATTGTAAATTACATTTACTGTTGTAAATTTGGTAGAATCATTCTGAACTGGTATTGCCTTAGCTAATGTAATTATTTATTGTAGGGATGCTTCTGTTAATTATAACACTATATATCCCGTAATGCTCATGTTATAGGATTTTTAATTGCTTCATGTTCCATTGATTTGGCTGGCAACTTCTATATGTCATCTCTGATGCAACGAGTGGGCTCAGTGGATTTGGATACTGAGTTCTAATTTGGTGACTTATTTGACAATTTCAGTTTACTATTGCTTCCATGATGTGTGATATTATTTGACATAGAAATTTAATTGGGCAATACTCACATGTAAAATTAGGATATTCCTTCAATTGATCCCATTTTTACTCTGAAACTGAACATCATTTTCCTTATATTTTGGCCGGTGTACGCTAAATGATGGTAAGTTAGTATTTATCTGTTGTCTCCCATGCTGGAAGAATTAGCATCTACTATTTTATTTCAGCTATGTAAGAGCACATCCAAATTTAGTATATATTCCGGAGAAATTAGTATCTGGTTTGCCTGCAGAGTCCGTCAGGAGGACACATTTGTAAATGTAGGTCTTATGGCTAAGATATATGGATTCAAAATTTACTTGCCGAGTTGAGTGCCGATGATTTGAAGTTGTGATGCATTAAGGCAAGGATCCTTAATTTTCATTTGTCAGCATTCCTGTGTTATTTCCATATTTTTGTTCTTGCGATTTTCTCATCTAGATAATTTTCTAAGATCTCATGAGTTTTGGAAATTAGCATCTTTCCATAGCTGAGTACAGAAGCATTTTTTATGGCTGAATAAATCTTGGTACTTTTAGGTTTGCCGGACGGTTTGAGGCGTCCTCTTTGAGGCCAATGTCGGTGGTGCCGTTCGTGTTTAGGTGTGCGGCTGTCAGATTTGGTCTTTGGCTTTGCTATTGTCACTGTCTTTGTGCCATCTAGGCAGAGTTCGTCCTATGTTTCTTTTAGTTGGTCTTGCTGTCGCATGGTCATGTCGTTGTATTTGGTTGAGCTCTAGGCTAGATGGAGAGTGGTGCGGCTGGTCATGTCTGGCACTGTCAGAAGCGCGCTGGTATAGTTGATTGTGGCCATACGGCCTTTTATGTTTCATCCCTTTTGTATTCCTGTCTATAAAAAAGGTGGAGCCACACCGTAAATTGTCATGGTGATGCTGGATGGTTGTTGGCCAGTCAGTTAGGTTGGTTGTTCGAGAAATCAATGTGTGTATATCTGACAAAGTTATAATCACAGTAAACTAAAAAGCTTAGAAGTTGAGTTTGAAAGAAAGTTCAGAAGCACTCAAGGCTCATGCTTCTACGGTCATATTTAAAGCTCCAGTTCTGAGTGGTGTTTCTAAAAAAGAGATTATCAATGTCTGCATATATACACTACTAGGAAAAAGCCTAGCAGCAGCGCGGGTTCTAGGTATATCAGTAGCACGGGGTCCGGCGCTACTAATAAGGCGCTACAGCTAAGCCGTAGCTGCAGCGCGTGCACCCCCACGCTACTGCTATACAAGTGTAGCAGCAGTGTGCTGCGTGGATGCTCACTACTGCTAATAGCTCTAGCGCGCTTTACCTGTATGCGCTACTGCTACTGTCACGCTACTGCTAACTTTTCTCCACTCGCTACTGCTAATTTCAGTAGTTTTTGATTTTTTTTTCTGCATATTTGTTTTGTATTTGAACAGGCTTGATACAAGCATCTTTAGCACATACAAATATCATCATGATACATATACAAATGGCTGCGAGACCATAAATGTAATCATAGCATATACATACAAATAGTCTCATCATAATCATCATCCAACACAAAGTGGTATCTCGTCATCATCTCGAAAATAGCGATACATATGCAAGTCTCGAATACTTGCAACTACAACGTCATCCATCTAAACAATGGTATACGCGAGAAGAGCTATCACTATGAGTGAGAGCGGAACTATGCAGTACATGAGGCGGCGGTTACGAGTCCTCTCTCGCGCTAGCGTGAACCTCAAGTAACTAGCTTCTCCTTCTTGTCTGCTTTTGAAGCCTTTATGGCTGGCACCCGAGACCCCATTCACTTGCGCCTGACACTCCTGCCACTCGTTGTACACCCCCGGAACCTTCCCTTTGTACACGACATAGCACTGCCATCTCGCCATCATGAAACTAGGTACCTGTTAGAGATGCATCTTCATGAAGAGGATATACAATCATATGCAACAAAATATACTAGAGCAACACGAAAAAGAAAGGGTTAGCAACTAGATGCCACATACAGTACGCAAACTAATTAACTAAAGGTACGCAGGTCATCGTACGCAAACTAACATAGTAGCGTTACGCAAGTTCTGCAGGGACCGTGGACATCACAAAGTTTCATCGCTACATAAAGTATACAAGTTCAACCGACACATATCATCATCATCGGCATCGTAAATCACTAGAAGTTCCATCCTTCCATATCATCGAGGATGGACCCTAGCATCTTGAAGGGCGTGAGGTCCAGACGTTGCATGCCTATGCGAGTTCGGACGTCAGCTCGCGATATAGGGCCGTGGTGAAACATCCCCTTCTCATCGACGACTTCTTTCATGATGATCATCGCAATGTCCCTTTGGATGCGAAAGAAGTCATCTCTAAGTTTATAATCCGCTTCTCCATGAGATTCTAGCCACTTGTGGATATGATCATCATTTCTGCTTGTCATGCGAAGCTTTTGGTGATCCGTGCTGAACTCAATCATGAGATGGACGATGTAGAATCCATCCTTCTTGCTTGGTTTTGGGACATGGATGCAGGAGAAGTTAGTTTTATGCGCGAAACCCATCTTCTTGTTCCTTTGTTTCCTGATCTGCATGTGGCCACCTCTAATGCTGAAGCCTTGGAGAGCATCATATATTCATTATGTGGGTGTAGTCCTTTATCTCGTAGTCTCTGGAAGGGTCAAAAACTTGGATGTGGGAGACTCGCGGGTAAAGAACGATAAGGACGGCGCGCCCGTTGCTGCGGGGAATAGACACCTCAAATTATTCTCCATATGAGCGAGAAGGAATGATTGAAATGTACGAAATGGTTGTCCGGCACTGACTTTACTTTGGATGATAAGGCAGTAGGACAATTTCCTGGTCCTTATTCTGTACAATGATGTTTTGGAGGTACTCCGTAGCAGTTTCACGCTCAAAGTCACCGAGACTCAAGAAAGACTCGTGCATGTAGTACAGATCCGCCACACAGATTCGCGAGACTTCTTCACTATTCATGACGGAGCTCATATGTAGCGCAAAAAGGCGGACGATTGTAAAATCGAGCCGCCATGTCAGAAACATCTCAAAGATATGGTCAAACCGCAGGAAGAACACCTCCGCGGGCCGTGTGTCGACGTAGCAATTCCCCTCAGGCACACGAACCGCGTATGTCGGATATCCTGGATCCTTTGAGGCTAGTAGGCTTTTCTCACCGACAAAGACATGGTCGTGCAGTCTCCTGAGATCCCCTGATAGTGCCTCCAGCGGTTTCGGCTGTAGCATCGGCTCGCCCGTGAAATGGAACATGGCCGCACCTTTCATGGGTACACGCTCTTCAGAATCCATCGTCTGGCTGCTATGTGCTCTGGCTTGTTTGGAGGCAGTTATCTTCCCCGATCTCTTCCTCTCCTTTTCTTGGGCACAACTTCCGGACCCTTCCTTAACCCCTGCCCTGTGGTTCCCGGGCTAAGCACTGTACGACCCCCGGCTAGTTGAGCCTGTGTTGAGGCGGCCTCCTCAGGCGTGTCCTGTGAGGAATTCATGAAGAGAGACTTTTTGCAATCCTTCCAACGACCTTCCTGCCCGGGCATATCATCCATATCCTCATTAGCATGCTGATAGCCGATTCGTCATATGGTTGACTCATCATATCTATGACACAGTCATGCGCGTTTGTATTGAGGAAACCCATAGGGTCGACCTCCGTCTCATCATCCATTCTCTGTTCTACAGGACCGATTACATCAACCAGTACTATTGCACCACCTTCATCACGTCGTCCGCCGCTCTCACCCGGTACTACAGGAGCTGGTAATTGCGTAGGCGGGGTGGTGGTCTCCGCACATGCTTGTTGATGTGTGGTTATTGGTGTGCTCTCGGTCGGCTCCGCATTTAATAAGATTCTTTGGCAATAGCAGCACCCAACCCTCGCAGCTTCCAATCCACGGCTGGGTCTCGTCGTCCTTCCCACATGCTGTACTGGAGGAGGCAAAGCCTCGTGCCTTGATTTCACACTGGATAAGCTAACCCTGAAGTGCCCAGCGGGGATCGGCTGGTTGTGGAACGTGGGTTGCAAGGGGTTCATTATCATCCCCTTTCCCACGTCCACCTTCTGGCCTTTGATCAAGTAGAGTATGGTGCACGGGGTTTCTTCAGCCTGCAAACACATATGTCTGTGGCGTAAAACATCCGAAAGGAAACAAAATGGAATATTCTATATATATATATATATATATATATATATATATATATATATATATATATATATATATATATATATATATATATGTTGGTGCGACATGTAATTACCGTGACGGCGCTGAGCTCAGCCAAAGACGAAGGCCCACGCGCTGAGAGACCGAGGACGGCTGCTATGAGCGGGAGCGATCATGCGAGAGGAGGCCCGGTTATGAGCAAGTGATGGTGCGGTGTTGTTGTTGTTCATGGAGTTGCTCCGAGGAAACTGGGCATCGAAATCATGTACCGTCTTGTCTAGATTTTCCTTCGCCCGATTGATGATAGCCGGAACCAAGTTAGTAGCGAAATCATTTCTGTGCGATACTGCATTGACTGCATGTCAGAAAGCAACTCATTTTTCTCCTCGACTGTTTTTTTCGCGTCCTCAGCTGCTTTTTTCTCGACCGCATGCTTCACCTTCACGTCGATGTCCGCCTAACTAAACTTATTTTTTTGCTTCTTGGCCTCCGGGCCCTCGTTGTAAAACACCTTCCACGTGGCGCCATCTCCAGCGCCGTGCACACGACCATATTGCGGCCGCTGGCCCAAAGGGAGTCCCTTAAGTTCGTTCGAGGCCCGTTGAGAGGGGTGTCCCACTTGGGCCTCATCGGAGAAGTAGGGCTTTCGGCTGCAAGATGGTGTTGCTTCTCCGCAGAAGGAGCTTGAACCGTTAGGAATGTGTAGGCGACTAGATATGGAGCTAAATGTAAGGTGCTAAAAGAATAATTACTAGTAGTCTAATCAATTTCCTCGTGATCTGGTCCGTAAAAACCTTTTTTTCCTTGTCCCACTTGTAGTGGGCCCTGATGAAATCACGCCCAAGGGGTTGGTGAACTGCGAAGGGGTGCAGGATACCCACGGCTTCACGTTCCGCGTCCTCCTTATCCCATATGGGCCTTTTACCGAGGTAGCCACGGCTTCCGAGGTGCTTCCCCGTGTTCCTTTGCTGAAGGCTCTCGAATTTCGCAGCGTTAGCCTTGGCTGCTCGGTAGCGCAAGTGTCCTTGAACTTTTCGAACTCCTCTTCCGTAAGTGTCAGATTTTCCTCTAGAATCTTGGACAGGGGTTCCTCGGCCTCAATAGCTCGTTTCACCCTCCCTTTCCAGGAGGCCAAATCATTGCTAAACATGCCCATGGCGTGATTGTTAATCTTTTCCATCTTCGGATCATCCCACGGTTGTTCTATGTTATCATCCTGGTCGCGGAACTTGAATCTCTTGTGCAACTTCGTCAGGAGCAATTGCGTCAAATGTTCTTTACTCCTTAAGTCATCGTCGTTGATGCTCGCGCATTCCCATAGGATGCATCCTACTTGGTTCCCATAGCACTTGCGAGGTTCTTCCGGCTCTAATGGCTCAAACTTGCCAAGTGCCATCTTTGTGATCACTAGTCGTCCAATTCCTAGTTTTTTAGGTTTTCGTATCCTCTGCTTCTTCTGCTTCTTATTTTCGGTAGCGGCATCGGCGCCGGTACCATCACCGCCGGTATCTTCCTCGCCGGTACCTTCCCCGCCGGTCTCGGCGCCGTCATCGGTGCCGGCGCCGTCGGTGTCGATGTCGGCGTCAGTACCATCATCGAGGCCGACCTGCAAACCTTGGTTAGCAGTCAAATAGTCGAGGTACTCTTGTTCACCCTCATAATCCATCTCGTCTGCATCTTGGTCAGAAGGCCCAGTTTCTTCGTTGTTCGACATGTTTCCTATGATTAACTCTCCTTGTTTATTTTTAAAAGTATGAAAAAAAATGAGAAATGACATAAAAAAGAAATATATGTGCCAGCACTCGATATGCCTACTATTTAGCACAAATCATGCCAAAATTCACGAAAAATTTCGACATGACCTTTGCTAAAAAATGGACATATCGAGCGCCTGAAATTCACTGGAACGGAAATGAATCAACATTCCGGCGTAACATAGGACACTCGGATCATTTACCAAAATTGAACCAAAACATCACATATCCAAATGACATGTCCAAATTCCAAACATGACATGTCCAAAACATGACATGTCCACATATCACATGTCCAGTTCAAATTTGCATATAAATTCAGCCTACCTAAATAACCTAATTAACCTACTGCCCTAACTAAAACCTAAGTAAATTAACCGAAAACCCCTAGCTAGCAGAGAGAGAGGGGGTGGGGGGTTACAGAGGGTGCAGGGGCGAGGAGGCAGGCCCACGACGGCCGAGGTTGGGATGGGAGGAAGCAGAGGAGGAGGCGTGGCGTCGGGTCGGCGGCGAGTGCGGGATCGAGGCGAGTGCGGGTCAGGCGGCGCTTGAGGTCGAGAAGCGCTGAGGTCGGGGAGAGCGCTGGTCGGGAGCAAGCACCTGGTCGAGGCGAAGGCCTTGGCGCGGCGGTGCGAGAGGGAAGAGAGAGTGGGGATTTGGGGGAAAAGAGGCGGGATGAAGCAGAGAGAGTGAGGATTTTTGGGTTAAGTGGGCGTAGCATTAGCTGCGTTTAGACCAAAACGCTACTACTTTTATAGGCAGCTATAAGCGGTTTATATTTAAAAACCGCTACTGCTACCTTGACTAGCTGTAGCTCTTTTTCAGTCAAGCGCTACTACTATAACCAGTTTTCCTTTTTCTTTTCCTTTATTTTCTCTCACTTTTTTTCCGAGAGCAGTGAACGAAGGGAAGGCGATATATATTGCATCATTTTACGGTTAAATATGTATACAAAATAGGAACATATATATATATATATATATATATATATATATATATATATATATATATATATATATATATAAAATCATCATCATTTGACCGATAACATACGGTTCCTCAGCGTTGACGTTTTCGTTTTTGAGTCAGATTCTTTCCCTTCTTGTTCGTTGAAGAATAATTGAGCCCCTTATTGTGACTTTGCCTTTTCCATGGAGTACGATTTTTTTTAGCTAATATAGTATTGATTCTTCTTTTGACGTATACTTCATGATCATCGACATCTTCCATCATTGGGTTGCCGTACTAATCGTAGTCTTCCTCGTTGGCGACTCCATCCATTCCAATGATGTTCCTTTCGCCTCTCCTCAAGACAACACGGCTGGGATTGCACGGGTCGGTTACGAAGAAGCATTGTGTCACGTGCTTAGCGTGTACCCATGGCTCGTTTTTTGTGATAGCGTTCACGGTAGCGCTCTTGGCGTCGGGTATAGTCATGGTAGTGAAATTCCGGTTTTCTCTTTCGACATTCTTAGCCCATCTGACACGGAACATCGTCATGTTGTGCAGTCCAGCGTAGTCAAGCTCCCAGATCTCCTCGACCCTTCCGTAGAATCTTTCAGTTGCGCCGTTGTCGCTGCCGGTCATGCATTCCATCGTCACCCCTGAGTTCTGATCATCACTGTCCATATCTTTGGCCTCCGTGTAGAACGTGTATCCGTTGATATCGTATGCCTGATAGGTTACGAGGTTGGGAGAGGGGCCATGTGCTAAGGCGTATATAAGCAATCCGTCCTTAGAGCCCTCCTTCGGGGGATTAGCAATAATATGCTCTTTGAACCAATGCAGGAAAGTGGAGTTGTGCTCTCTAGTAACTTCGGTGTCCGTCCTGCATACCCTCCGGTCACGATACTTCTTTGCGATAATTTCTTTGTGCAGTGCCACGAAAGTATCTCCCTCGTCTAGGTGTTGTAGCACTACCAACTTTGCTCTGTCAAAGTTGCTGCGTCGATCTGAGTATGCCACGTGCAGTTCCCTGCGACCGTTGGAGTGACCTTCTCCTTCGAGCCTCCCATCGTGCTTGTTAACGAGCAAACCAACACTAACACCAGGCGGCTGCAGGTCTTCGCCATATAGAAAATTCTCGCAGAAAGAGATGCACTCTTGTGTCAGATAGCCCTGGACGATGCTTCCAGCTGGATGGGACATGTTCCGAACGAATCCTTTGATGATCCCATTCATCCTCTCAAACGGCATCATGTTGTGCAGAAATGACGGCCCCAGGTCTATTATGTCGTCCACAATATGGACACACAGATGCACCATCACGTCAAAGAACGCGGGCGGAAAGTACTTCTCAAGCTCATTCAGTATCACAACGATCTCTTCCTGTAGCCTTTGGAGCTGCTTCACACTGATCGACTTTTGAGAGATGACGTCGAAAAAGTTGCAGAGACCAATAAGCGTGTCACGGACGTGCTTGTCAATTATCCCTCTAAGGACAACAGGTAGTATCTGCGTCATCATCACATGATAGTCATGGGACTTCATCCCGCTGAACCTTTTCTTGCCACAGTAACCGGAACTAACTTTGACAACGGTAAGGCACTTAAAGAATTGACCGATCTCAGCCTGACTTAAGGTGAAGCAAGAAAGGGGGCAATAATCCTCTTTCTTTATTTTCTTACCCTTCTTCTCTCGTGCCTCTGTCTCCGTCTCTGTCTCGTCTGACATTTTACAGGGCGGCATGTGCAGATCTTCCCTGATTTTCAAATCTTGCAAGTCTTTTCTTGCCTTCGGCCCATCCTTAGTCTTATCCGGCATGTTCATCAGTGTCGCGAGCAAGCTCTCAAGGACATTCTTACAGATATGCATTTGATCAAGGCAATGAGGTGTATCGAGTTTGTGCCAGTACTCCAAGTCCTAGAACACAGACCTCGTCTTCCATACCTTCAGCAGCGGCTCCGACGCCTTTCTCATCGTCTTTCCCAGTGCAGGGCACTCCTTCCAACTTTTCAACAGCTCATCGATTTCGGCACCGCTCCGCTTACGTGGAGGTCCTCGATGCTCAGCGTGACCATTGAATAGATCTCCACGGTTTCTCCATGGGTCGTCCTGTTCGAGCCATCTTCGATGCCCCATGTACACGATTTTCCCAGACCCGCCATCTTTCCTTGACGTTAGCTGCTGAGACGTCGTATCATCCATGCACCGCGTGCATCCGCAATATCCATGGCACACCTGGCCTGCGACATATCCATAACCGAGATAGTCGTGCACTGTCGTGATCAGCGCGGCTCTCATGTAGAAATACTAGCCTTTTGTCAAGGCCCCATGTCTTGGCGGTGTTTTCCATAACGTGTCTAACTCCTCTTGAAGTAGCCCCGGATACAAATTAATATTATTTCCTGGTTGTTTCGGCCCTTGAATAAGCATGCTCATGTGAATGTACTTCGACTTCATGCACAACCAGGGGGAGGTTGTACATCCATACAAACACGGGCCATGTGCTATGGTTGGTGTTCTGGTTGCCAAACGGATTCATGCCATCGGTACATACGCCGAGAACGATGTTCCTTGCATCACATTTGAAATACCGATAGAAGCTGTTCAACGCTCTCCACTGGCTTCCATCCTTGACGTGTCTCAGCTTCGGATCATCTCCATCGTCGGGCTTCTTCCTCTCCGCGTGCCAGCGCATTAGCTTTGCTTCCTTGGGATCTACAAAATACACCGGAGAGGCGGGAGTGATCGATAAGTATGATACAACTTTCTCGGGGACATTTCTTCCCGGCCTTCTTGTATCGAGAAGCATTGCACACCGGACAGCTTGTTTTTCCGCGTGCTTACGATAAATTATGCAATCGTTGATGCATGCATGGTATCTAACGTGCGGCAGATCAAGAGGGCACACGATCTTCTTGGCCTCATCAACACTAGTAGGACATAGATTCCCCGCGGGAAGAACATCCTTTAGGTACTTGAGATGCTCATCGAGGCTAGTGTCGGTCCATTTGTTTTTAGCCTTCGCCTTCGTGGAGTTGGAGGCGTGAAACTCAAGCGGGCCACCCTCGAGATTGCAGCAATCATACAATGGAGTACGAGTCTACCACCGCTTGCTCCAGCTTAGCCTCCTCTCTAGAAGCAGCTCTCTCAGTACTCGTCTCCTTGCGAAGCAATGCTTGAACATGAGGGTCCCGCACGATTGAACTTAGTACCGACGAACTCTGCTGCATGGAGTCCATGTCGTTCTCTCCGCCGCCATGTCCGGCCCCTTCTCCGCCGCCATGTCCGGCCTCTTCCCCGCCGCCATTATCGATCATCTCTTCGTCTTGCCCGTGTCATCATTGCCTGCCCCGGCGGCGTCCTCAACATCGTCATCCTCATCTTCAATTTTCCACCGAGTATAGCCATCCATGAAACCAGTCATGAGCAGGTGCGCTTCGACACGACCATCGTCATAGGGGTCGAGCCAAACTATTCCTTTGCATTTTCGACACGGACATAAAAACTCTGTCTGGTTATTTTCTTTCATGTCCTACACCACCGACCGCAACCACCTGTCCACCATCGTTCCACTGACCATCATGAACGTCTGCACGGTAATAAAAAACAAATTGATTATAAAAATGCGTGCATGCATCAAAGTCATACAAAAATTCGGCATGACCTTCCCTAAAAATAGGACATATATAGATCTAGAGAAAAGGAAATAAATCGACATTTCGGCAAAACATAGGCAACTCAAAAGCACAATTTGGTGTCAACTCATGCCACACACACAATTTCCATAATATTGCCCAATTATCATATCACACACACATACACATATTTCCATTTTGCAAAAGCATAAAATTTTAATTACCTCTATCTCGAGATCGAGCACACGATGGAGATGATGATGTAGGGAGATAAAAAGTGCACAAAGCTCTTCTTGACAAAGATAGATCTAGTTAGGGGGCAAATAGGTCACTTGAATAAATGCTACATCTACCTAGCTAGCTAGCTAATTTGGGAGGAGACAACTTCAACTAGTGGAGGGAAGGAAAAAGATAAAGGAGATGAATTAATGGAGGTGGTGTAGTTAGCTAGGAGTATTGAAGAGAGAGAAAGGTAGGTAGAAGAGGGAGAGTAATGGTGGAGAAGTCTTGAGAAAGAAGAAGAGTGAGAGAGGGAGGATGTGGGAGGTAGGGGAAAGGGAGGAGAGGAGATGGGGGAGGGGAGGACGGGTGGGGAAAAGGTGGTGGGGTGCTGCGCCTTAGCAGTAGCGCGGGAGGAAAAGAGCGCTACTGCTAAGGGTGTAGCAGCAGCGCGCTTTACAAACACGCGCTACTGCTAAACGGGCCAACCGTGAGGACAATTTCAAAATTAGCAGCAGCGACGTGACAAAAAAGCGCGCTACTACTATTGCTTTAGCAGTAGCGCGCATCGCGCCACCGCGCTGCTGGTAAACTGAGGTTGTTGGGTTCTGTCGGTACATTTTTGTAGCAGCGCGGTTTATCCATCAAGCGCTACTGCTAAATTTTCATCAGCAGCGCGCTTTTCTGAAGATCGCTACTGCTAAGTAGCAGTAGCGCCTCTTTTTGAGCCGCGCTGCTGCTAAGATTCTGTGTATAAGGTTTTCCCTAGTAGTGGTACCTTGTGTTCATAATAGCATTCATGTCTCATTCTTTGTTTGTCATGTTATTTTTCTCTCTGCATATTGTGGAGCTCAGTTCAAATTATTGATATTTTCATATAAATTTTATAACTTACCAAAAAGGCCTAATAAACTAGAGCCACAAGTTTCAGAAATAAGATGTTTATAACTACGCAGACAAAGTCCTGAACTTCTGATAAAGAAGATCCAAAAGTTTCAGAAATACGGTAGGGAAAATCAAAGGTAAACCATGCAGGCAAATGACTTTGCATATCGAAGAACAACTATTAATATGAGTAACTACATGCACAATGGTATGAATGTCACAATTAGACTTCCCTCCTGCTATTACCCCGCGTGTTGCTTCAGTAAATTAAGTTTATACGCTTAGCTTGGTCTACATAATTCGTGGTTACTATTTTTGGCCCCCGAGCAAATTTGCAGGTCAACAGTAGGTACGTATAACAGAATCCATTATGTTATTCAGATTCACTCCAAGAAGAAGCTGAATGGAGCTCCGTGCCACCAAATGCAGTCGTGAAAAACACAATTTATATGCATACACGTAGTTTAGAAGTGCATTGGTGAACTTCTTATGCTATGTGTGTTGTTTTTAAAATTGATTGAGGTAGTTTAGTGGCCTCACCAAGTTCAACGACCTCTAACTCATGAAGGGAAGTTGCTTACAATAGTGTTGATTGTAAGGTCGATGAAAATCAGTCATGTATGCTCGACTATGCTACATGTTATTCGTCATTTTGGCATTAACATGCTATACCGATTTCTCTTGCTAATTGTGATGATTCATTTCATGGCTAAGGTACCAGAGGTCCTATTGATTAGCTTTACTATATACAGTTGCTCTTCTAAGTTCTGGCAGTGAAATGCGGACCTCCGGTGCAGACGTGCTCATCAGTGAAGCTATGAATTTGAATGACTCTTCAGGTTTTTTTTTGGTTCATGTAGTTCTGTTTTACATATGTCTCCTTTCCGACTGCTTAAGTACTGAAGTTAATTTTATTGACCTACAAATATCTGCAATGTTGGGATGGTAGCAGCAAGCAAGTCCTGTATATCTATGATTTAGGCACATAGTTGGTCATACAGAAGAGTTGGAGAGCAACTTTCCTTTATACATTCATTGTAAGTGTCTCACCATATTTGACTGTTTCTGGCAGGGTCTTGCAAAAATAGAATCATTAGATGTGTTGTATTTACTGCTAATGTGCTATGAACATTTTGGCATTGTTAATTGTTGCCTGTTACCATGAATCTATACCAAAAGAAATTCCTCGATCCTGTATGATAGGTTCTTATGTAGCCTTATGAAACACAATGGTGTGGAAATCACATCAATAAATTATATAGTACTCTATCCGTTTCATAATATAAGAAAGTTTTTGACACTAGAGGAAGTATATGAGAACCCGATAACGACACACATTCAAAAAAGTTGAGGTGGCTACACTACAAATCAAGCGGCGCAGCAAAGCGCGCCATTCCTTCTAGTAGACGTCTATGCCTCACCCCGCCTTTGTTTTCTCCAGGACATCCGCCACACATCCACTCATCCGCCATGCAACAACACAGTGGTGCAATGGGCGGCCGGCCGGCTATCTTACATGCTGTTTTTTGAAAATTTCCCGATGTGACCCTCCCACGTCGCTCCCGTGGGCGACGGGGAGAGCGATCTCGTCGCCGCCGCCAACACCCTTCTCTCCATCCGTCGGCAGGCAAAGCCCGACCGGCGGCCGCGGCGGCGGAGTAGTTGGGCCGGCACACCGCGATGGCGAGGGTCGCAGTGGTGTGGCAGCGGATCTCCATGGCGGCGTTGTGCGCACGGGCTTCGAGGTGGAGGATCGTGCATGCTAGGGGGTGACGGCGGATCATCATCCGCCCCATCTGACGCCCATCTTGAGCCTGTGGTATGGGCTCCGTGTGGCACGGACTGGTCTCCTCCGCCGTAGCGCCGATGGTGTTGGTGTGGTGGTGGTCCTAATCCTCTTATCGCATCACGGCGACGATCTCTGCATGGTCGGTCTCCTCGATCTGGCCGTTGAAGTGTTCTGGAACTGCTGCCGAAGATCTTGCCCAAGGATATCTGGATCGGATAGAATCTGGTCGTCCGCGTCCATATCAGCTTACGCGGCTTGATGAGGGCACGACGCAAAGATCTGTTTTTGTTGGCACCATGGACATGTCAGTATCTTCATTTCCATGGGTAGACAGCGGTGGAGAAATTCATGGTGGCAGAGATCGGAGGATCACTAAGGCGGTGGGGGCTTGGAGGCGATGGAGTCAGCGAGGTGTTTGATAAGTTTCAGAAGCAGCAGTGACAAGTGGGGACGGCAACATTGAAAGATTTCATTTTTGGTGGTGTTCCTCGATTGCCGAGTCGTGACTCTCGGGTTAAAAACCTAAGGTCTGACCTTCATTTGTTGTGTCTGGCAATTGCCTTGATGAAGGCCACGACAATGACGGACCAGGGTGAAAACCTAAGATCTTGTATCGGGCGACGACATTGTGCATTGTTTCCTTCTTCAACGCATCACTTTTGGAGACCTTTTATGTTTTCTAGGTGTTGTATCTGGTAAATATTTGTGTGCGGATGCTAAGAGGAGTTCATCACTGTGATAAGGCCTTTGTATTTTTCCTTCCTTGCTTGTATTTTTTTGATTGTGTGTATCCTGAATGTCTTTGAAACATCTTATTTATGCAGAGGCTAGGTGTAACAGGTATCTTTGAAATGTTAATATATTCCTTTTGAAAAAATGGCCGGCCGGCCGCCGGGAGATTTGGCACTAGTTGACTTGAGCAGTAAATTTGGCACTAGTTGACTTGAGCAGTCACTCAAAGGTCGTCTCTCTCTCAACCGTTTGTCTGATATACTTTTTTGGTTGTTCGCACGGTCCTATCACGACACTTCTTTCTCCACTGTCTAATGCGTGTGCTCGTCATATAGATGAACTGTTGTATGAGTAGTTCCGTTAGAACTAAGAACCGAAAACGAATTCTTTGTTCTTATAAAACAATTAAGTTTGCAGCTTTCCAACGAACTGGTCAGACAACGTTTTTGTTTTCAAAGCCTATGTTCTTGAAGCAATTGCATCATATTAATTATCAAAAGAGGTTCTCGCCCCGTATTATATATAAAGCAACAACCAACATCCAAGCCGATACAAACCATAACACACCACACCAACACACTGAAGGCCAGATACATAGGTGCCAAAGACCTACAACAGTACAACACACCGAACGATTCAAAGTAGACTAAAGAATGACCATAAGAAACACTATGGAGCTGTTGGAGCCCTTCCCGGTGAGGACACCGCGAAGAGGTGAAGTTGATAGCCGAGGAAATGTGAACTCCAGGACGGTGCCTTCAGGAAGGACACAACACCAAAGAGCCGTCACCGCCCGATCCAGTGATCGAGATTTTCATCCGGAATGAAGGAAAAAGAGCAACCACAACGAAGACTTCAAGAAGATGACGACACCCACGGGCACCGCCTCCGTCGGCCTGGCCAAAGCCAGGCATGATTTTCACCCCGACAATTATACTCCGCCATCGCTCAAGGTGCGGCCAGGCACAAGACCCAAACGACACACCACCACAGAACATCAACCCGCCAGCCACCACACCGCCCAGGCGGCCATGGCCGCTAGCCGCCCGCACCTGAGTCGCGAGCTCATCCCACGAGCACCGCAACTCCCGCCACCCAGACGACCGCCCAGGAAACCAGACACCCCATAGGTCGTTCAAGCTCTGAGCGGTGAACTGTCCGGCTTGCTCCGTCTGTCGACAGAGCCGCCGGCGACCGGAACAACCAGACCCATTGGGGAGCCACCAGGTCGAAGAAGAGGTGAAGTGGGAGCGGACCACGTCAACGCTCGGCACCCCTGCCGATGACGGGTGGCCCAACCGCATGGGAGCCACCCATCACACCCACCACCTCTTCCAAACGCCACCCCTGATGCCCAACCTCTGCTCCCGGCCTGAATCTGCATTTGGCAAGGACCGCCCACCCGCCCAGCGATGCGGGGATCTCCAGACCGGCCATAGCTGAAGCTGAAGAGAACCAACTGGGGCATCCACACAGGCCACCTGCAAACGAACGGATGCCGGACCTTACTCCAGCCGTCGCTGCAACGCCGGCCCGACCAAGCACCGTGAGGCCACCACGTCATAGCCCACGCCCATCGCAACGACCACGCCGGGCCGCTGCCTCCACTTTGCGCCGCTTGCCCACACCAGCTGGAAGGATCCAGCCACAACAGGCACCGCGTACAACCCACATCCTCTACCTGCAGCCACCGGCGCCGGTCCACACCGCCCGCAGCCCGCGCCGCCTATCGCCGCCAACCGCCAGATCTACGGCCGCCACAACCACAGGCACGACCCTCCGCTTCGCAGCCAGCCATTCTGCCCAAACCCCGGAGTACCACCGCCTGAGAGCTTCTGTTGCACCACCACGCCCTGCAACCGTGCGGAGTCCCGACATAGCGATGCCGGCCCGCACGGTGCCCCTGCGCGAGGAGGTGAGAGGTCCTGCCACCGCCGACGCCAGCTAGGCTTTGCCCAGCCGCGTTCCCTGGCGGCGGCGAGGAGGAGGAGGGCCAGGAGGGGAGCTGTGGGCAGCGTCGCCCAGGGCGCGACGAGGGAGGGAGTGGATAACGTTATTATACTGTATTTGGCAACTGTGTGGCAGATTGCCAAAATGACCTAAGGACTCTAATCCAGTCCGATCGTGGTCCAGAACTCCCGATCCAATCGTGCAGCCCATCGCCCCTTCTCTGTCCTTGTCATTCGCTCGTCCGCGTCCGTCTATGGAGTCACACGCCGTGAAGCTACTTCTCCTGCCGGCGAGTTGACGGCGTTCCGGGATCGCGCCGCCACACAAGATCTCGCCTCCACACGCCTCCTTGTGCAGGTTGATCCCCTCTGACCCCGACCTCATGCTCGCCCTCCATGTCCGTTTGTGTCCGCCGTCGAGCCCTCCCGTGTTGGCCATGCTGCTATTGCCCACGGCGGCGGCTGTCTCCTTCACGCCACACGACCATGCCTGCCTCCGCTCCATTCTTCTACTGCTACTTGTCAGTTACGGTGCCAAAACGAGCTTCCTGACGCTCATAAGTGAAGGCCACAGTCAGGTGCTTCGCTTCTCGCCGTCGATCTGTTCCTAGCCTTGTCCAAGTGAGTTTCTGTGTTGTGTTGGTCTGTTCTTCACTTCTTCTGAAGTTTGGGTTGTAATTAACTTCTTCTCCTTCTGAAGTTATTATGCCGTGTTCTTCTACAAAAATCCCACCACATCACAAATTTTGAGAAGTTTCTGTACTTATATGATTCAAGGAAAAATGTGCAGAGGTGGTGGCATGCTATTTTTAGCCAGAGTTCTTGGCAGAAGGGGTTGAAGATTATGCATGAGGTGGAACAGCAGAACAATCAGGACGAACTTGACATGCAACAGGAGCACAAACATGAGGAATTTGAGAAGCATAAGTATCCCTGCTAAACATAAACGTTCAAATGTCTGAAGCAAACACATTACCATTTGTACTACACATGAAGAAACTCCACCAGCCTCCGTCCAAAGTATCCTAGAATTCCTGATTTGCTGCAACAATTACAGTGCTGCTAGTGACATAAGGCCTAATCTCTAACGCAGAGTTACCGGCTGTCCCTTTAGTGTCTTACGTACCATCACCACGGTAATTTTGACCCGGTGAAAAAACATTTGTTAAAAACATAACCTCTGTAATTTTTTGCGTACATAACATTGGTAGTATACGTACCACAAACTACATTACACAACTTGCATACAAACACTACGGTAATTTTGAGTCGAAGGAAAAAAATTTGGAAACGTACCTCCGATGACTTTTGTGAAAATAGCATGGTAATATATGCCCCACAGATCTGATAACTTAGATGCAAACACCGTGGTATTTTGAACCCAAGGAAAAACGTTGTTGAGATATACACATGGTAAATTTTGTTTAGCATGGTAATATATGCACCACAAACCTGATAACTTAGATGAAAACACCATGATAACTTTGACAATGAGGACGGAAATTGTTGAAAAGATTCCCTCGGTAATTTTTTTGTACATAGCATAGTACCATACACACCACATACCAGATAACTTAGGTACAAACATCGTGATAATTCAGGGGGAAGAAAATTTTGAAAAGATACCCTCAGCAACTTATGTATAAATAGTATGGTAATATAAGCACCGCAGGCGTGATAACTTTTGTGAAAACACGGTGATAATTTAGACGTGAGCAAAATATTTGTTGAAACATAACCCTGTAACTTCTGTGTAAATACCATGATAGTATACGCACGACCGACCTGGTAACTTAAGTCCAAAACACCACGGTAACTTTATAACCCGTGCGAAAAAAAGTTGAGGAAATATACCCCAGTAACATTTTGTGTAGATAGCATGATGATTTAAGCATCCGGACTTGATAAATTACATACAAACACCGCAGTAACTTTGACCAAGGAGGGGGAAAAGTTGTTGAGAAACATACCTCCGGTAACTTATGTGAATATAGCACGGTAATATATGAACAGCATACCCAATAACTTATATATAAACACCACAGTAATTTTAACCAAGGAGGTAAAGATGTTGCTCAAAACACCCCCTAGCGCCAAGACTCTCGATAATGTGAAAATATCTTGGTAATTTAGGTACGAACACCGTGGTAAATTTGATCTGGAGAAAAAATTTATTGAAAAGATACCCCGGTAACTTCTGTGTAAATAGCATACTAATATACCCATCGCATACCTGATAACTTACGTACAAATACCATGATAATATTTGACTCGGCGGGGAATTGTTGAAAACATACCCCCGTCAATTTTATGCCTTCGATAACTTATGTGGAAATAGCACGGTAACTTACATATAATGGGCATGGTAACTAATGTAGCCTAGGCGTGGTAAATTTTGGCTCAAAAAAAGTCATCCAAACATGCCAACATGGAATCTAGTTTCGAAGATCTCGTCGTGACAAATCTTTTATGTAAAAACGGTTTTTACATAGGACCGACGGTTTGAGCTACAAAATATTTTAAATTTTTTGGAATAAAGAGAATCTAGAATGACATCAGCTTTTTTGTCCTCTAGTGTAAGCATATAATTAGAATAAGAAATGCGAGAAAGGAGAAAGAATCAAGGTAATGTATGCATGTATTTAAAGTAAAGGAAGTAGAGGTGTGGCAGTTTTGCTTATATGGCACACATGTGCCAAATATCACAATCCTTAATTTTAACCGGACAAAACTTCATTCTTCACCTGGAGTCGCTGGAGGGGCTAGGACGACCTAGCAAATTGGTTTTGAACTACAACGTTTCCTTCGGCTGCCACCGGACAGGCAACTGGTGAAGTCTCACACACGTAAATCTGACAAGCTCGGTGTTTGAGCTGGTGAAATCCTGCAGTTATCCTTGCTCCATGGTTGTCCAAGCCGGTAGGTCTGTAACAGGTTTGATTCACAACGTAGACCAGGATTACTGTTTCTTCTACTGGTACATGACTGCCATGGAAAAAGATTGCATCCGAGAATTTTCTGATGCCGCTCATTCATATCTTTCTCACGCTATTAGCATATGTTAGGCCGTTATGATCCGTTATCATCTTCGCGAGCTTTCATCACCACAAAACAATAAATAAATCGTATCAAACTGAGTTCTAGATTATGAGCCTACTCGCTAACTAGCCAGTGACCTGAGTAATTCGACGTGGGTGTGTGACTGCGCTGGAAGTGGCGAGGGGGGTGTCGGATGAATGCAGGTAACATTGATATGTCTTTTTATAGGTCGCGACCAGTGCCTGTGCATACGACCTTCAATTTCTTCCTTTCTGTCAATGATTAATGGCTACCTGCAATGCGACAGCTCAATTTTCTTTATGAACGCTGGCGTGCATCCACGTATGAAATACTTCACGTTTTTAACCAGGGGGTAACTTAGTCATTACTCGTAGCAAAACTTTTTTACTAAATTTGTTTTTTTATGATAGATTAATTTACTTTGGAAAAAGTACATTTGTTTGGCGACACATTCCTCTTGCCAGTTACTCAGCAGAATTTGTATACGCAACCTATTGGCTGGTTGTTTCCAGTTCAAGAGCGCGATACACATTACAGAGTAGGCATGCAATAGTACACCATCGAGAAGATTCAAGTACCCACAGAAAAAGAGAACATTGTAAATAATACACAATTTTACCAGTATATATAATCCTCCTTCATATATACCTTCTCTTTGTTTTAAGAGAGAGTAAGCAAAGTTTTATACCAACTTTCACACGATAAGGGCGTTTTGGAGCTCAACCACCGTGGAGACCGAAGATTTTGAAAAATTCAAGATTTAAACTTTTCAGTTTCAAAAAAAATCTGAAAACAATTCTACAAGTATACAAAGAGTGATGAATAGTGCATGTACTAAAAAGCCGCAGATCTGTTTTTTTTGTGTGGCGTCTTTCGTCCTAAAAATTTATACACTTGTGCATTATGTCCCTATGTATATGTTTATTTTTTTCAAAAGCATACAAACATGAATTTTGATCATTTCAAATTTGGACTCCATGGAGGCCGATCTTCATTCAGCATTTTCGCCTTTATACCTAGTGGGTAGCTAATTAGCGACAACCCTGTAAAAAACTATTTTTTTAGGGGATGCATGCTTCACTTTACTGATCGATAATTAACTTTGCAGGGATTACAGAAGTGTCGTTTGGATTCAGGAGCAACATGTAGCGACCCCAGGTAAGTTCAAAGCATGTTTCGCTAGGTGGTGTACCTCCATATTAGAGGAACACCCTACATGAACAATCGAGCAGGCCTCTCTTTTTGTTGATCTCCTTGATAACGGTGTTAATAGGTCCAAGTGAGCATATATCCTATGATGACTGATGTGCAGTGATGCAATCCTCAACCGCTGAATCATCTGATCTTCTGCAAGGGCCAAAGCTTTAAGAGAACATAGGGCCTCCAAAGTTGCCGGGTTGCTCAATCCAGGTGGAACCAGAGCCGAGGAGCCCAAGTAAAACCCAGGGTCATCTTGCATATTGCGCTTATCACCCCCGTCTGCTCATTTATACTCACGGCACCACCCACGTTTATTTTTAACTATGCCGTTGGGAGGTGGTATTCAAGATTGGGCCTGGGCTCTCTGACCATTCATTGGTCAGGCTATGTTTTCAGTGCGTTGGATAACTCAATGTCTGACAGCAATCTTTTGATGAACATGTGGGGTATACATAGGGCTTTGGTGCTTACCTTCATTGAACATATCAAGCTTTGTAAACTCCACATGAGCTAATGAATCCATCATTGAAAAGAGCAAGCTTCTAGTGTTGGGCTCAGCTATAGCTAGCATATTTTCAACGAGCTCCACATCCATGAGGGTCCATACACATCATGCAATCGTGCAAAGGGATAAAAGAATACATCCACAAATCTCACAACAAGATTGTACAGACATATTTCGGTGATGCATCACGTGACACGTTGGATGTGGGCAAAGAGCATTATGCTAATCTCCAAAGAAAGACAATAATTTTGGATGACACTTCTACTTTCCACAAGCTACTCCGCACCATTTCTTTTAAAAAAACCGGTCTTTTGGTTTTGTAAAAATACTAATGAGCAATACTAATTAAATGTGATTACACTTACTTGGGCCTGTCCTGGCTCAAACTAAATAGAACTTTGAAAGAAGTAAAAGGCCCATTAGATAACATAGACTTAGAACCGAACCGATTTTTTTGTTCTTAGTCAATTCAGTATTCATCTTTCCAAGGAACAAGTCAGGCAACTTTTGTTTTTTAAAACCAAAGTTTTTTGAAACAATTGCATCCCGATTATTTTTAAACGGGCAACTTCTTCATTGACCTGTAGTGAGTCCACTGGAGGGTCTAGGGCCACTTAGCAAATTGGTTTTGAACTACAACGTCCTCTTGTGGTGGAGCTGGATAGCAAACCCACGTAGGTAGTTGTTCCTTCGTCTGCCACTGGACAGGCAACTGATGACAACTGTCACACACGTAAAGTTCACAAGCTCAGTGATTGAGCTTGCGAACATGGCGTCGTAATCATTGCTCCTTGGTTTCACAATGGAGGTCTGTAACAGGTTTGAATCACAATGTTCCCTGTGCGTGTAAACACTAGATAGCAGACCTAGACCAGGATTACTAGCCCTTCGTGCTACCTGTCCGCCATGGAGGAAGTTAGCATCCAAGAATATTCTGATACCACTCATTGCCATCTTTATCTCGATAATGCTCATATGTCGGCTGTTTATTCTAGATTGTCATCTTCGCGAGCTTTCATCACCACAAAAGAATAAATAAATTGTATGAAAATTAGGTTTTGATTGTGAGCCTAGCTACTCACTGACTAGCCAGTGACATCTGAGTAGTTCCACTTAGGTGTGTGATGTGGTGCAGGTGGCGAGGGTAGTGGGATGAATGCGGGCGACTTATAGGTCGCGAGCAGTAACTATGCACATGACCATAATTTTTTTTCAGTCAATGATTCATGGCAACCTGCAATGTGATAACTTTTGTAAGAAGGCAAACATGCATGTATGTATGAAATACTTCACGTTTTGAATCATGGATAACTTAGTCACTAATCATAGCAAAAAATATAACAAAATTAGTTACTTATGAAAAATTAATTTACTTTGAACGAAGTACATTTGTTTGGTGACACATTTCCTCTTGCCAGTAAGTCAGCAGACTTTATACGCAACCTACTATAACATGATACAGATGGTTGTCTCCACTCCAAGAGGGTGATGCACATTACAGAGTTGGTCTGCAGTAGTAACTAGTAACACATCATCAAGAAGATTCATGTTCCCATAAAATTAAAATTGTTAATAAAACACATTTTATTACCAATATATTTAATCCTACTATATTTTTTCTTAGTTTCTTCATTCTAGTATAGTCTTGCAATAGAAACGTTGTGTATCATACCAGGTATAATAAGTGTTGTTACGTTTTGAATTATAGGTGGCCTCTTCTATTATGTTCGACAAGGGAATTTGGTATTGTTTGGAGTTTATGACGCACACAGTTTTATGATTGGAATGAGAGTTAGGAAGGAAGAACCTATTGGACCTCTTTGCAATGTGCACTTGGTATTTGCAAGGTTGCAACCACGATGTCAGAGGAACTCGAAAGACCGGACGACAGTTCGTCTCATCATGTCTACCACCAACAACCACCCACAATTTGTGCAAGAGAAAGAACGCAATATTTCATGGATGCCATTCTTAGCAAAATTCTAATGTATCAAAAGAAATTTTCTATATTAAGCAAAATGATTATTTACTTTGAGCCCGTGAATAGCCCAGGTACAACATGTCCCTTAAACTCAAGTGATGCCCTTGTTAGCTGTTAGGGGTTGGTCCCACCACTTATCCACGTAAGCGCGGGACCCACCACTTCTCCACGTAAGCATAGGACCAACCTCTCCTCAGCTAGAAGAGACGAGCCCTCGTGCCCGTCCGCCCGCCGCCGCCCATTGCTTCCCCTTTCCCCAATCTTTCTTTTCTCCGGCGACCAAGCGCAGATGTCTACCTCCTCCACCACGCACTCAAAATGGCGACAATATGGTCCAAAGGTCAGCTCACAAGGTACCTCGAGTGCCCACGCCCAGAGCTTCTTAAACGCGGTGGGTCAAGAAGACGGATGAGAATGGCAATCTTGGGCGGATTTGTGAAATGCTTGAGCAAAACAATGGCAAGAAGGGATGGCAAGGTTAGATCTCAGTTCTTAACCCGTTCTTTCGCTGTCGTTTGCTCTGATTTCTAAATATTTTATTTTTTCTCATTGAATTTGGGATTTAGGGTTCATGTTGTTATTTTCAGATCCTGAAGAAATGGAACCATTTCGAGTGGATGGATGATTATATTGAGAGGATTCAGTTTGAGGGCTACATTGATTCGAGCGGTGCCGCAACATGTGAGCTCAATTTTGGCGGGTGTCGCCGATTGCTGTAAAGAATTTGGGGAGCTCGGACAGAGGGGCGGGCAAAGTCATGTCGATGGCGAGGTATGTGCGCAATGCTGAAGTGCACGCGGAGTCCGAACTGACCGAGTAACTAAAGAAGATCAACAAATATCTATTGCAGATGATCGATTTGCAGAAGCAACCAAATATCATGGTAGGAGGGTCCTATTGTTGTATCATTGCTCTGTTCTTGTTTTACTTGTTCATCTGTCATTAGAATGGGCATTTAGGCATGTCAGGGCAGAGGATGCGATCTGTGCGCCATGCCAAGTTCATGTAACTGAATGGAAGCAGCACTTTCGAAAATTATTCAGTGTTCATGCCCCTGTTTTTGTTCTTCAATTAACAGAGTGTACACCCAAATTCAGTTTCTAATAAAAAAATCTGGGCTGCCGAATAGATTTTGGGCCGTGACAAAATAAGCAGGCCCAAAGAGAGACCAGCCCACCCACATAGGGGCACTAGCCCTTTTTTATAGCATAGAGGAAACCATGTTTAGAAAAACATGCTTCAACTAAAACCTCAAAATAAAATGTTGCTTCGGCAAATAAACCTCTAACAAATATATACTTCTTTACTTGTTTTTACTTTGGCCAAATTTTTCTTCATGGAGGACTGTGAGAAAAAGTAGGCCCAAATAGAATACAAGCCCACCCGCTTGGTGCACCCATGTAGGTCGTGCATTAAATTTTGTGATGTATCATTTTTTGATATACAATGTAAATCGATAAAACAACTTTTTGATAGATAGATCCATTCGTGCACTAAATTTTGTGATGGATCATTTTTTGTTACAATAAATTTCATGCACTAAAATTAATGTATCTGTCTCCTTAGAAAACGATTGAATTAATTTAATGTATTAAGAAATAAATTTTTGATACATTAAATTAATTGAATCATTTTTCAAGGAGGATAGATAGATCCATTCGTGCATGGCTGCATGAACACATGTACGTATTGTAACTTGTTTTTTTTTTTTTTGCTTTACATATTTGTTGCTTGTCCACTGTTGTTTTATGATTGTTTTTATGCATGACTACGGTTCCATGAACTAAATTAGTTGCATGCTTGCATGAACTGAATTAGTTGCATGTCCATGGTGGTATTGCATGTCCATGGTTTGGGTCATGACCCATGATTTCGCCAACATTGTGAAGATGGTGTGTGTGGTGAATGTGATGAACTCGCATCTACACCAAAATATTTTTGGTGAATATACCAAAAATAATAGCACAACACAACAATATATATAGTAGCATGAAACCCAACATCAATATATTTGCATGAACATAACAACCCATGGTTCCACGACATAGATAGCATAGCCATGCAACTTAATATGATACAACTTAATAATAGTAGCACACAAAAATAAACGATTACAACTTAAAATACTAATATGATAGATAGATAGATCAGGGGCACCAAACGGGTTCTTCTCCTTCTCCTCCTCCAGGCGAAGTCCACCTCGCTCCTCCTAGTGCCCTTCACTCCTGGTTGTTGACGGGGTACGGGAGGGTGTGCACGCCGTTGTTGGTGGGGAAGATGTTGTTGAAGTCGGTGAAGATGTTGTGGGTGCTGAAAGCAATAAAGTCACACCCACACCAAAACACTCGGCCGAGGAGGTGGAAGACGTCGAAGGGGTTGGCGAATGTAGCGAGCAGCGCAACCACAACGCCATTGTGATTGACCTCCTCAACATAGAACAGGCTTGGAGAGCCCCCGGGGAGGTGGCGGTAGCCGGCCGAAAGGAAGAACTCGGTTAATTCCCTTGTTCCCCTCCACCTTGAGATTGCCCACACCCTAAGGGTGTTCTCTACGTAGACTCTGGCAGGGTAGAGCCTCTCCAGCATGGTGGGGGGGGGGGGAAGCGGTAGCTCAGGCCGTTGTACTGCATGTTGCTTCGATTGGGGTTGGTGGCTTCGGGTCTGCTTTGTGGAGAAGAAGGATGGCAGGTGGGAGAGGATGGAGCTGGGATATGGATGAGAAGGGGGAGGAAGACGATAGATGGCTTTAATAGCCCTAGTGCGATGTGTTGATCGTTTCACTGGATGGAAGTAATGAGCGGGCGGCGGTGGGTGGCATCGGGAGTGTGTACACCCGTGGGAAACCGAAGGCTGCATCAATAGCGGGGCTGCGATGTTTCAGCGCTGCACGCGTCTGTGCCATCGGTCGGGGGTCGGGGGCTCACACCGGCTCGTTTTTTTCTGCGTGTGCCACCCACGCATGCATGCATCGTAGTCTGCTCGCTCGCATGCATGGAAATGTATCCCCCTAGCTAGGTCCTGGCTAGAGGCAGGCATGGCAACGTTCGGTCCAAAGGTCCAATGGATTAGCTTGTTTTCCCAGAGCCCAATGGCTAGCCCACTCGCCGCATCGCAGAAGAAACATCGCTAAAAAACAACGTTTCTGAATCCAGCATATCAGAGCATACCCGCGGATCACTGATGTAGCACTGCATGTCTATCCACAGCATTGAACGTACAGTGATCCAATGGTCCAGAAGTGTGTGTGTGTGTGTGTGGGAGGGGGGGGGGTTATCGAGCGTTGTCAAACGCAGTGAAATCATAGCGCAGAACGAGCCTCACTCGGATCAGTGATGTAGCCCTACCACCTGATCCAGACCGTCCACTAACAGAGATCCAGCGGCGCGGAAGGGTGCAGTGTTTCAGATGGGGTTTGAGGGGTTTTGAGAGGTTTATGTGGGGTTTTAAGAGGGTTTTGAGGACTAGGGTTGAGCATAACTAATTTAAATAATCATAAAAATATGAAACTTGCACCCATCATCGTTTTATCTGACTGAGTTGCTGGGAAAAATAAGAAACTTGGTCTATGGGTATTTTCATGAAAACCCCTTCACAAAAGATAGCTATCATGTACAAGGTTGCATGGGATTCAATCTAGGGTTTAGGGCTAAGCATGCCATAGTTTATCCAAACGACATCATATTGGGCATTGCCCTATATTTGCACACTAGATGTCAAGTTTTGATTTTTGGCTCATTTAGAAAAGGTTGGAAATTTTTTCTTAGGAATGGGGTGTTTAGCCTTCGGAGCTCATTTGGAGCACATTTTTCATGACTAGTGGTTCACATCAACAAAAATTTCTCGGATTGATTGCTTAACATGCATATGACTAATATTTTAGAAAGCATTGTAACATCAATACCACATACTAAACAATTTCAAATTTCAATATTGGGTCAAACTTGAATTTTGGGTTGAATTTGAAATTCGGCAAGAATTTGAATGGAATTACACAAATACCATATTACACAAATTGAGGCAAGTTTGTTATTCTACAACACACATCACCAATACACAAGTTTGACAAAAGAAGTTTTCACTTCTGCTTCTTACCACTCGATTTCTTCTTTTTCTTACCACTTCTTGATCCTACCACACATAGTTCATTCAAGCTCTTGGTTTTCCTCACAGGACTAGCTGAGATAGCTTCAGTTGGCACCACAACATCTACATGAGGCTCACTTTGCACAACATCAACTACAATAGCTTCAATTGGTGACACAACTTGCAATATAGGCTCAGTTTGCAGAACATCTGCCGCAATAACATCAGTTTGCAGAACATCTGCCGCAACAACTTCAGTTTGCACCACATTCCACACACATCATCATCCAAATGTAGCTCATGGTAGATCAGAAGATAAAATACTGCCTCATTTTGCACCACATCATCATCCAAATCTTGCTTATTTTGCACCACAACATCATCCAACTCTTGCTCATTTTGCACCGCGGCATCATCCAACTCTGGTTCATCACCAAAACATCTCTTTTTTCTATAGCCATTGATTCTTACCTTTTTGATTGCCCAACAATCTTCAACCACTAGGAGTTGACCTCCACGCTTTCTCCTAGAAAACAAAGCTTGTAATTTATCTAGTAACTAAAAACAACATCTAAATAATAAAATACACAAACATAAACATACTTTGGCCTCTCAGGAGTGTAAGGAAATTTTGGATATCCTTTTTGGTTCCCAAGTTCCTGGCATAACTTGCATCTATTTTTGTTACCTTTTTGGGACCTTTTTGGCTTTGCATCCTTCTTCCTCTTCCCCTTTTTACTACTACCATCTTTCTCAAACCATGCCTCGAGACTACTCTCTTTAGGCCTGCCAGCCTTTCTTTTTGTTAGGGGAGGACACGTGGAAAATTTAATTTCCACTTCAGGCCACTAAGACTGATCTGTAAGTGCTAGAATTGGAATTGCATATGCAGCCTTGAATCTTGCCACTGAGTAATATTCATGCAAATATGGGTGCATGTTTATCTTAGGTTGGGAGGCCAAGAAAAGTATGGCATGGTCACATGGTTTCCTGGTGTGTTGCCACTCGAGGCAAGTGTAGTCATGCAACTCTCTGTTAACAACATGTCTCCTTCCAGTTTTGGTATCTCTAACTTCAGCACCCCACAATGAATATTTTTCAATAGAAAAATGTGTAAGACTTCTGCTCCTGTTCATCACTTGTTGTACCACTGTAGGAAGCTTATCCCCTTGCAGACAATCATCAATCCTTCTTCTTAATTCCCACATGCGCATTCTCGTGATCCTTATTTGGTCAACCATGTCATGCACAGGCAAGTTCTACTGCTTTATCTTGTTGTTAAAACTTTCTTCCAAGTTATTGTTGATATGATCACACTTGATGACAGTGTTAAATCCTGACATGTACCACAATAGAGAATAATAGGTGTTCACCATGGACCAAACTCACTGCATGCTGCTTTTATCTTATCAAGATGATATGAATGTGTCTGTTTGGTGTAAGATCTTCCTGATGGCCACATTCTCCCAAATTCTTCCCCTCTGAATTTTTTTATCAAATTCATCCACATATGGCCGAAACACTCCCTCTGCTCACGATGAGGAAAAACATTCTTCACTGCATTTTCTAGCCCTTTACATGCATCTGTGTGTACTTCCAAAGGTGTCACTGGCCTATGCATCTTTTCAATTGCATCCTGAACCATGTCCATGAAACCTCTGTCTCTGACTAAAACAAACCAACAGCAACAGAGAGCATTCAGTTGTGTCCATCTAAAGCATTGCATGCTGCTAATTGACCATTCCATTTGCCAGTCAAAAAAGATGAGTCTATGCTCAAATATGGACGGCACCCTGCTTTGAAGCCATCTATGCAAGGCTTTAAAGCCATAAATAACTTGGAGAAACGAACTCTACCATCCCCTGTTACCTCAGTATCTATCTCCACAACACTGCTAGGTGACCTCTTCTCCACCTCTGCTTTGAAGTTGTAAAGCATCCTAAAAGTATTTGCCCAATCATCATATAATTCTTTCAATGCCCGCTATTTTGTTTTCCACACTAGGGTATACTTCACCTTAATGGGGTACTGCTTTTTTAGGTCCACTTTAAGCTTCTTTCCTGTAGTGTTTGGTTTCTTGGCTAAAATTGGAGTGATCTTTTCTGCAATCCAGAGTTGTGATGTCATGGTTGATACTCTCTATGAAGTTGTAATAAAAGTATGTGGATTTGGGAGTTGATTAACCCTAATGGGACTTCCATCAGGTTGAATTCTAGCAGATATGTACCACTTGCAAGGCCCGACGCTTCCATCAAAACCTCTGCACCTTGCACAAAATTTCTTTCTATCAGTCCACATAGTCTTGGCATCAAAGTCATGTTTGACTGCATAAGTCTTGAAACACATTCTAAACTCCTTCATTCTTGGAAACAACTTGCCTACTTCACTAATAGGATTTTCTTCGTCATACACACTTACTAGCTCATCATCATGTGCATCATCTACAACATATTTCATCAGTTGTCCATCCACATATTCACAAGCATATATGTTAGCATCATTAGGCAAACTCGATTCACCCATCTCTTCCTCATCTTGATCATCTACTGGATCTACTGGAATGCCAAAAAATTTGGCCATCTAAGTGTCAGCCATTGGTGCATTGACCACATCTAGTGTCTTCGAATTATACTAAATTCCAATCAACACAAACAACCCTTGCAACACCATCACAACCATCTTCTCCATCTTGATCTGCCCCCTCTATTACTGTTACTTCACCCATACAAATGGGCGTTATCTATCTCTGTGAAGCCCAATCATCATATACCATCTACGAAGCCAACATTGAGGGCACATATCCAACCTTAGAATCTGATTTTAGATCAACGAGCTCTGCATGAAAAGTAGTCTGTTTGCTTTCCCCGCAGTCTTGCCGATCGATTTCATCAACTATCTCTTCACCATTATCAGTTCTCACATACTCACCCTTCCAATAATCAAACCGTAACAATGCTACCTCTTGCTTTGGACCCCAAAAAATGCTCTCCCCAATTTTTGCCACAACATTCTTCACGGCCCTCTCTTCCATGCTCTGTATTTCCTGTGGATCAATCTCTGCAAATTCAACCTCCCATTTCACAATTGTATCTCTCTCTCTCTCTCTACGTCTCGCATGCTACCATCAACTAGCTTTGTTGGTAAGAATTCAACACTGGATTCGAAGGTCCGAGCAACATAGCCCCTGTTTATCAATGGCAGGCAATATGAGGCAGCGGAAGTAGACGAGGCACACATTGCAGGGTTCAATAGGTTAGACAGGGTGATTACCTGGTTGTCATTGTCTCTCATGGGTCCATCTCGTTCAGCCCAACGTTGCGCCGCTGCCACTCTCCAGTCCCACCCACCTCCACAATCCGGATCCCGTGGAAAACAGGGGCAAACAAAGGCTCACTTGGTCAGATCTAACTCAAGACGGAGGGGAATGGGCGCCGAATACACTCACCACATGCGCAACCGCGGTCGTGAACGAAAGCTTTGCCGTCATAACTAAAGCTCCGCCGCCGCCGCCATCGACGAGAATGAAGAAGGGAGAAGCGGGGAGAAGCACGCGTTCAGTCAGGCGGGGAATCGATGCAGTGACAAGTGGGACCCACCACCAGATGTACTGATTAGTTTGACCCCCTGTTTTTACCTTAACCGCCGTCCCGTTGACGACTGAACCCGTGTTTTAACCACCTAATCGTATTGGGGCCATTATTGCCATGTAAGATGGCGCACACGAGCTATTTCTGGCAACTACGTCGCACTTCTTCCAATTCACATGAAATGTGTCGCACCGGAGCTATAAGCCCATGCCCTTGTAGTCAGCAACCGAATACTATGCTACAGATTAACAAGTAGAGCTAGCTTTGTTCCCTTGTGCCGAAGCTTGGAAGGGACATGGCGATTATTGATTAATAATACAAATAAACGTATGCTTTCCTCTATAAAAAAAATCAGTTTTTTGTTGACAAAATTCAAAATATAAGATAATTAGTTTATTGTTAGAATAAAAGAGCTAACAAAAATTAGGGGAAAACAAAGTGAATTAGTGACAATTTAAATGATTACACCTACATGGGCCTCCACTGGCTCAAACATAAAATCTCTATAAAGAAAAGGGCCATGAGATAGCCCATTCCTCCTCCCCTCCTCCTTCCGAGTGCCCAGTCTGACTGCGATTTTAGGCAGGCTTCCCGCCACAGTGGTGCTCATGATTAGATTCCGACTATAAACTGTGCCCTTCTTACTGATCGTCCCAATGGAGATGGGGTATGTCTCCGGCGTCGAAGAAGTGGAGGCGCACTTTGCGAATCGTGAACCAGATCAGATCTCATTCTGTCTACGCACCTCCTTGCCCCTTGAGGGAGTCCTAGATTAGGGGGTGTCCGGATGGCCGGACTATGACCTTTGGCCGGACTCCCGGACTATGAAGATACAAGATTGAAGACTTCGTCCGTGTCCGGCTGGGACTTTCCTTGGCGTGGAAGGCAAGCTTGGCGATACGGATATGTAGATCTCCTTCCGTTGTAACCGACTCTGTGTAACCCTAACCCTCTCCGTTGTCTATATAAACCGGAGGGTTTTAGTCCGTAGGACGAACAACAATCATACCATAGGCTAGCTTCTAGGGTTTAGCCTCTCTGATCTCGTGGTAGATCTACTCTTGTACTACCCATATCATCAATATTAATCAAGCAGGAGTAGGGTTTTAGCTCCACCGAGAGGGCCCGAACCTGGGTAAAAACATCGTGTCCCTTGTCTCTTGTTACCATCCGCCTAGACGCATAGTTCGGGACCCGTGCCGAGATCCGCCGGTTTTGACACCGACATTGGTGCTTTCATTGAGAGTTCCTCTGTGTCGTCACCTTTAGGCCCGATGGCTCCTTCGATCATGAACAACGACGCGGTCCAGGGTGAGACTTTTCTCCCCGGACAGATCTTCGTATTCGGCGGCTTTGCAGCTTTGCGGGCCAATTAAGCTTGGCCGTCTGGTAGCAGATTGAAAGCTACGCCCTGGCCATCAGGTCAGATTTAGAAGTTTGAACTACACGGCCCACGTCGCGGAGACTTGATCTTCGACGGGTTCGAGCCACAACCAGCGCGCCACCGCATTACGATGGGCACGATCTAGCTCTGCCGCGAGCGGTGTCCTGGAGGCCGCACCAGCATCCGCTCCGACCCTTAGCTCGAAGCCGACTGCGCCTATCGAGGACGGGTGGCTGGACACCGCCTCGGGGGCTGCAATCTCTATGGCGATCGAGCCGAGCACCATACCTGTCCTTTGCAAAGCTCGTGACTCCGAGGTGCCGGACTCCTTTCCGGACTACGAACCTTCCACGCCCCTGCCAATCAAATCTGATTGGGCGCCGATAATGGAGTTCACCGCCGCGGACATTTTTCAACACTCGCCCTTCGGCGACATTCTGAATTCACTAAAATCTCTCTCTTTATCGAGAGCCCGGCGGACTATGGTCAGGAAGGTTGGGATGCGGAGGACGAAGAAATTCGATGCCCACCCACCACCCACTTTGTAGCCACTGTCGATGATTTAACCGACATGCTTAACTTCGACTCCGAAGACATCGACGGTATGGACGACGATGTAGGAGACGAACAGGAATTAGCGCCTATAGGCCACTGGACAACCACCCCATCTCACGATGTATACATGGTTGATACACCTAAAGGAAATGACGACGAGGAACAAAGGGACGCAGCGAGGGACCGTTCCCTCGAAAAGCAATCAAAGCGGCGGCGTAAGCGCCGCTCCAAACCGCACCTCGACACAGACCCAACCATAGAGCAGGGCGAACCGGTGGACGAAGAACATGCCATCGAGCAACCGCCCGAACAGGGCAACTTGGATAAACAACCCGTCCCCGGCGAAGACAACAGTCCGGCGACGTCACGCCGGACATGTTGCTGGAGCAGAAGAACCTCCAAAAAGGCTGCGTCGCCATCGCTGGCGTAGCCTGAAAAAGCAGAAGCGGAAGCTCAAAATAGCAGAAGATGCACTCAGAATTAGATGGAGCAAAGTACTCAACACCGCAGACAAATACGGCGACAGTCATCGCACAAAGAGCTATCCGAAGCAAAAATTATTGCCGGAATTGATGATGAGGCCTTAGAGCCCCGCAATCAAAATCTAAGGAAGCCACCGGTTGGACAAAGCGACCCCATGGCCAACACGGTGCGGCAAAGGACGCCGCACACACGGTGCACGCGATCCGCACAAGGATTCGCATCAAAAAGATGGCCCAGCCAGATCTATCTATGGGCCCGTAAAGCAAGCTCTAGTAAGCAATGCAACACATCAAATATCCGAACATCACGGCACACCCGATATAGGGTGCCGCACACCTATGTTTCACCGATGAGGTGCTTTGGATCATGAATTTCCAGCGATTCAAGCCCGTAAACATAGTGGCATACTCCGGAACAACAGACCCAGGAGTCTGGATTGACGATTACATGCTCCACATACACATGGCTAGAGGAGATGATCTCCACGCCATAAAATACCTACCCCTCAAGCTCAAAGGGCCAGCCCGGCATTGGCTTAAAAGCCTTCCCGAAAACACCATTGGCAGTTGGGAAGAGCTCGAGGATGCTTTTAGGGCAAATTTTCAAGGGACATATATCCGACCTCTGGATGGAGACGATTTACGTCACATAACTCAACAACTCGGAGAGTCAGCCCGGAAATTCTGGAACAGATTCCTCACTAAAAAGAATCAAATAGTCGACTGTCCGGACGCCGAAGCCTTAGCAGCTTTCAAACACAACGTCCGAGACGAATGGCTCGCCAGACACCTCGGCCAAGAAAAGCCAAGAACAATGGCCGCATTAACAAGCCTCATGACCCGCTTTTGCGCAGGAGAGGATAGCTGGTTGGCAAGATGCAGTACCAACGACCCAAGTACGTCCGAAGTTAGGGATGGAAACAGGAAACCGCGACGCAGCAATGACCAACGCCGGACAAAGGGAAACAGTCCGAAGAGCACGATAGTCAATGCCGGATTCAAAAGCTCTCGGCAGAATCAGAAAAAGCTGCCCCTCAAGGATAACAAAGACGAGCTATCTAACTTAAACAAAATCTTGGAAAAAGATATGCCAAATCCACAGTACTCCCGGAAGGTCGGCAAACTATACCCACAGAGATTGTTGGGTCTTCAAGCAATCTGGCAAACTCAACGCCGAACACAAGGGGCTCGACACACCAAGCGAGGACGACGACGAACCCAACAAGGAGAGCACCGGAAAACAAAAGAATTTCCCACAGGAAGTAAAAACAGTAAACTCACTTCACGTGACAAAAGGAGTGGCGCCCATAGAGATACGCCGCCATACGGCCTATCCTGAGAGGAGTCCCGCCACCGGGTTGTTAAAACCAATCACCTTTTGACTATCAGGATTACTCTAGAAGTATCCGGAATGCACACTGGACTGCCTTGATATTAGATCCGATAATTGACGGACTCCACTTCCAACACGTCCTAATGGACGGCGGCAGTAATCTAAACCTGCTATATCAGGACACAATCCGCAAAATGGGGATAGACCCAACAGCAATCCGCCATAGGAACACCTCCTTTCAAGGGGTAACGCCAGGCCCAGATGCCCATTGTACGGGCTCTCTCCGGCTAGAAGTTATATTCGGCTCACCCGACAACTTCTGCCGCGAAAAGCTAACCTTCCACATCGCCCCATTTACAAGTAGCTATCAAGCACTACTGAGGCGCGAAGCCTTCGCTCGCTTTAACGCAATACCGCATTATGCATCTCTTATACTTAAAATGCCCGGTCCGCGAGGCATCATCTCATTAAAGGGAAATATCGAGTGTTTCTCGAGCGCGGAAGATTGTGCGGCCGCCTTGACAGCCACACACTAAACTGGCATCACTAATCAAAGCGCCTAACCAGGTCGTTAAGACCCCGGACATGGCTAGACGAGTCCAGCGTAAACATACAAGGGCTTATTAGCCGCATACCCCCATACAAGGGGCTCCGCGCATGTACAACAAGAGACAATAAAGCTCATTTTATTCACTTTTTGAATTGTACTTTGTTTACTTAATATAACGTACATTCTCGCACGATCTTTTTTCAGCTAAGTTCCTCTCTTTTACAGATGAACACCGTGCTACACCCGTCCAGGATACGGCACAACGAAGACACGGGCGCAGACGTGCAGTAGGGACCCGCTCCAAGGATTCTTTTCAGATTAAGACCCTGCGTAAACCTTTTTTACTGTCTCTTGTTGATACACATCCCCCGGTTTCTTGCTATAACCAAGATGGAGGCTGGCCTCTTGGCATTGGCCACGTCAGGATTTTGTGCGTACCTGGACAGCAAGGGCTTATTACCAAGGGCGTTGTTCAGCCCGTTTTCATAAAGACCGAATACCTTAGGGAGTGTTCGGCGTCGCGAGTTTGGCCTTATATGCATCAGCTCCGAATCATGTCTTTGGTCAAATGTTGGGTTTGCCCGGCTCCTGTGTTTTGCTGCCTTACGTTCCGCTCTATCGGCTAAGGCGGCACCAGGAGAACTACTACGATTATGCCCCGGTTCGGCCGGGCGAGCACCTCAGTAGAGAAAGCCGAAAACTGACTGTCATGATGTAGCGTGAGACTGGTCAGCCACACGATGACCCATCGGAATCTTTAGAATTCCTCCGCATTAACGAAGGGCCGTTTCGGCCAGCACACACGCGCCCGAATTCGGGCGAAGGCGGTGCCCCTAGGGGCTATATAGTAGCCCCACTGTTAAACTCCTAAGGCTAAGTGAAAGTGATAAAGCATTATAGTCCGGTTGCCTAGTTCGCTACGCTATCACCTCCTTTATAGGACCAAGACGTTGGATAAAGTGTGAAAATGCGCCTTTTGCGAACACCCCCGCATTATATGCGTGGGGGCTGAAGCTGAAGACTGCCATCTTTCAGGTTATATACACATACACGTAAACGGCCGCACAGGAGGTATTTTAATTCTTGCAGGCACAAGTATAAAAAGCTTTTATATTCCATCGAAAACATTGTCTTACAATTATACATGTTATTCGAACATGATGTCCTTCGAAAGCACCGCGTCTCTATTAAAGCAGCGCCCTACGTAACTTCCTGAAAATAGTGCTCGGCAGGTATTCGGCTCTGTCCGAATCTTGGGATGCAACGTCGGTGGTCTTCATCTCCGCCCAAGATGTCTTGACACGGGCTAGAGCCATCCGCGCACCCTCTATGCATCTTTGACCTCTTCTTTGGATTGATATGGGGCATCGCACCAAGGAACTGCTGCACCAAACCACAATAACTCTTCGGCTCAGGCCCCTCAGGCCACAGATGATTCACGACTCCCTTAATGGCGAGTCCGGATAACCTATTCAGCTCCGCCCATTCGGCCAATCGCTCGGATAATTGAAGTGGGCGCTCTGGATTGTGGAACTGCGACCAAAAAAGCTTTTCCACTTCGTGATCCTTTTGATCCCGGAAGTGTTCTGCCGTCACGCATGACTTGCCGCCAAATCCAGATAAGTATCCGCCGCACTCCACAGCTGGTCCAACTGAGCATACTTAGGATCCCCGAACTTCATCCGCAGCATAAAGGGCTTTCCAGCCGCGATATCTCCGGCCTGACGTAGCTCCTGCTTCATGGCTCTCATTGCAGAGCGAGCATCCTTGGCCTTGGTAGTGGCTTTCTCTAGGTCCTTTTGTTCCGCCCGATCTTCTTTTTCAAGAAGCTTGCAGCGGTCGGCAGCATCCTTCAACTTCACCGCCATCTCGGCCATTTCCTTCCTGCTTCGGCAGTGAGCAGCCTGTTCAGCTTTCAGCTCTTCGGCCGCCTTCAAGGCAGCCGCGTCACTTTTTCTGGCCTGCCCCTTGGCTCGGGCGAGTTCCGCCCGAAGGTTCTCCATGGCAGCGACACCATCTGCATCAAGCATACATGTTGTAAGGCAAGGTCATCAAGCCCCCTTACCAGGTGTCCGCGGAGAAAATTTCATACCTTGCGACTCGTCCAACCGCTTGTTGACAAGCGCGATGTCGGCATCCGCCACGTCAAATTGCCGCTTTAGCTCGGCAAATTCATCAGTCCGGCGTGCCACCGGACACTTCGCCACCTACATAGGAAGAGCGACATGTTATACCTGGGATTATGATCCTCGGCGTACTGTCATCTTTGACAACATAGCGAGTCTCAGGGGCTACTATCTATACAGGGTGCATCTTTTTATATGCAGAACCGTCAAAAGGTACATCCTTTCCCGTACCTCAAAACCTGTCAATAAACTCCTGACGGACTCGTGCAACCCGCTCTCCGTGGATGAAATCCTTTCAATCACTGTGCCCATCAATGCACGATGTTCTTATGAGATAGACGCTCGCCCGAGCAGATCCTTCAAATCCTCCGACCGTACAACAAACGGTGCCAGACTCGTCTGATGGCCTTTTTCGAAGGTCTGGCACGGAGGGCTCTCGGGAGCCATACGGCTGCTTTCCGGCCCTGCTGGATTCGGAGAAACCCTCCTTGACGACACCTCAGGGTCGCCCGCCTCGCAATGCGGTACGACAGGAGGGGGCGTTCCGCTCTCCATCATCTCCGGACGAAGATCCCCTGAAGATGAGCTCTGCTGCGAAGGGCGGAGATCCGAACTACAAGGTAAAATTCAGTTGTCTTTCTCAGGAATAAAATAGGGATGTCTCTTATTTGGAAACTCCCCTCTCTACTTACGGCTCATTTGGAGGGCTAATCCTTGAGGGCACAATGCGGCCGAGGCACTTCCTGCTGCAGGACCCTCTCGGCGAAGATCTCTTCCCCGCTTTGAGACCATGGTCTCCAGGTCTTCGAGAGGCGGTCCTCTTCTTTCCTGGATGCAGGATTCTCGATCCCACCTTTCCGGATAGCCTCCTTCGAGGAGACAGTAGCTTCCTTGTTCCCCCCTTCGCCTTCTCCCAAGGGCGCAACCTCCAGCATCCTGGTTAACATGGGATCCGGCGTGATCTCAGGAAGGGGGGCCGGACACCTGATCAGCTTTGCTTTCGCTATCCACTCCTGTTTAAAGGGACAGCTCCTTTAAGGGCAATTTTATGACGAATATACGGATAGCGTGTCCGGGTACAGGGCTACTTACTTGAGTATCCGGGCGATTGCAGCTTAGACCTGCGTCCTCGGTCAAGTCTGGACACATTGCTTGTGATCCGAAGAACAATTTATGCATCTCCATGGGCGTCATGCCCGTAAAGTGTTGGAGAGCTCGTGGTCCCTCCGGATTAAACTCCCACAGGCGGAGGGGCGGCGTTTGCAGGGCAAAGTGCGGCGAATCAACATGACCTGCGCCACTACGGCCAGGTTGATGTCTCTTTTCAGGAGATCTTGAATGCGGCCCTGCAACAAGGGCACGTCCTTGGACGGCCCCCAGTCGAGCCCTTTATTGACCCATGACGCCAGCCGTGGAGGAGGACCCGAGCGAAAGACAGGAGGCGCCACCCACTTGGTGCCCCCGGCCGTGGATATAAAACCACTCTTGTTGCCATAAGCTGAACTCCTCTTGAAAAGAGCCCTCGGGCCATGGAGCGTCAGCATTCTTGCTTATAACAGCCCCTCCGCACTCCGCTTGCACCCCTTGATCATCTTCGGCTCTACTTTGAAGGTCTTGAGCCACAATCCGAAGTGAGGGGTAATGCGGAGGAAGGCTTTGCACACGACGATGAACGATGAGATGTGGAGGATGGACTCCGGATCCAAGTCGTGAAATTCTAACCCATAATAAAACATGAGCCCCCTCACGAAGGGGTCCGTCGGGAAGCCTAACCCCCGAAGGAAGTGAGATGCGAACACCACGCTCTCACCAGGCTTGGGAGTGGGAATAACTTGCCCTTGAGCAGGCAGCCTATGCGAGATTTCGCCGGTTAAATACCTGGCATCTCTCAGCTTTAGCACGTCTTCTTCCGTAACGGAGGAAGGCATCCACCGGCCTTGAAGGTCGGAGCCGGACATCATTGAAGGTCCGAAGCGCCTAAATCTGGAGCTTTGGGTGTTAGAACTCGAGGCGAGGGGCGGACTCGATTGAGATTGAAAAAAAAGGAGTAGAGCCTTGGTCTCTTTATAAAGAGGTTGAATACCAAGAGCCCTCCCCCGTGACAGTTTGGGACTCGCCTTCGATAGGGGAGATGTGCCAACGGGCGCGATTGGGTTACCCACGTCCGTATTGATGAGAATCCCGGAATAAGGGGACACGATCTCTGCTTTGACAAGACGTGCCAAGGAAACCGCCTCGCTAAACGCGCTGAGGTGGGACAGTAAAAACGATTCGAATAAAGGCTTGGCCGTGGCGTGATGACACGCTGCGGAATACGTCAGCAGATTGGATTTGTGTAAATATTATTCTCTCTACGGTGTTATGTGGAAATTATTTTGCAGAGCCGGACACTATCCTTGTGTTCAAAATCTTCTATGAAGTATTCGGAGGAGGAACACGCCTTGCAATGTCGAAGACAAAATGCGCGCCGGACTCGTCGTCATTGAAGCTTGGTTCAGGGGCTACTGAGGGAGTCCTGTATTAGGGGGTGTCCAGATGGCCGGACTATGACCTTTGGCCGGACTCCCGGACTATGAAGATACAAGATTGAAGACTTCGCCCCGTGTCCGGATGGGAGTTTCCTTGGCGTGGAAGGCAAGCTTGGCGTTACGGATATGTATATCTCCTTCCGTTGTAACCGACTCTGTGTAACCCTAACCCTCTCCGGTGTCTATATAAACCGGAGGGTTTTAGTCCGAAGGACGAACAACAATCATACCATAGGCTAGCTTCTAGGGTTTAGCCTCTCTGATCTCGTGGTAGATCAACTCTTGTACTACCCATATCATCAATATTAATCAAGCAGGAGTAGGGTTTTACCTCCACCGAGAGGGCCCGAACCTGGGTAAAAACATTGTGTCCCTTGTCTCCTGTTACCATCCGCCAAGACGCACAGTTTGGGACCCCCTACCCGAGATCCGCCAATTTTGACACGGACACCCCTCAAATCCAGCGGCGAACTGATGATCCAAGTCAGAGCGGGTCATCTGGGTTCCGCGTCCATAATCAAGAGCTTCTCTACTGTAAATTCAAGGTCAAGAATGCAGTTGAGTGTGGTTTCGAGCAGCTCATCAAAGGCTCGGTATAGGACCCCATGGCTCAGGTCAATGATGCCAGCATCTGCATCCGCGAGCTCAACAATCTACAGCGTATCACCAACACAAACATGCCCCCACTAGGCACAAACCCTTTCTATCGTGGAAAGGGAGCGCGTCACCTTGGGCCGCCACCGCTGGTGAGCATAATACCTCCTCCCATTAGAATCGCCTTTCGATTTCCACCCCTGTTTCTCGGAATGTTCCCTCGCTTTCGATTGTATAATATCTCCTCCCATTAACTGTTCATTTTCTGTTTTTAATCAGTTTATGCAATATGACATTAAGAAACCTCAAGTTTCAAATACCGATGCGAGCCAACAACGGCCTACTGCTAGCGACATTGCATCTCAGAGAGCCATGTGGAATCTTTATATCAAGGCACAAGAACTCAGCAAGAGGCTGCCAAATGAGCATCTTCATACAATCCAGAGAAACTTAAGAGATCTCAAGAAGGTGGCCATGGAAACTCCTACTGATGTTGGCTCTGGATACGCCGATTTCAGGTTTCTCAACTGCTCCGGCCGCCCAAATTATCTTGACTAAGAAACGCGAGATCTACCTTATAGATATGTCTGAATGATGGGCTAATAGATATAGAACTATATGTAATAGGAGGTTGCATATTATGATTGCAGTCCCAGTTATCCCTTTGGTTATTGTGCTTATATTCTCTTAAATCTTCAATAGCATGTGCTCTTCAGGCAGTAGCTTGCGATATTAGCTGTAGAAGTAGAATCATGTTTACAACTATTCTGTAAAAGAAAAGATAATGGCAACTCACTGTTTGGTGCTTTGGTGAAAGATAAGGACAACTAATTTTTGATCCAACTGTTTGTATGTGTATCTGTGAAGGCTTCAGTGACAACCTAGTTTTTGCCTTCTCTCTTTTTTCGGACTTTCAGTTGCCTTTGCTTTGGATTTGGAGTTTTGAATCAATGCAGATGGACTTGAACACTTGGGCCTACCCTTGATTTTCACCCAAGTGACCCATCCACCTCTAACTCACCTTTTCTTCTATGAAATACTCCTACAAAAGCCCAATGGATATTTTTCATAAAAGAAAAATATTCATTTTCCTCCCTGAAAGTCACTTCAGAGAAGTATGCTCCAAAGCAACCCCTAGATTTCTTGCCCCAAAAATCTTGAATAAATTCATAAATATTCTTTGAACCCTAGGGCACCTTCCTAAGCAAAAATATTGCATAACTTTTTGTAATATTTTTGCTACAGAAAATCATTTCTGTTCTGGACAGAATGGTCACTTTGCACAGCAAATATATTTTTGCTTGATCTTTTGAGGCTGGTCTTTTCTGGGCTTAATTACCTTCCTAAGAGATCACTAAACCCCAAAGCATAGTCTCTAACTCTCGCTAGATTTTTCTCAGTTAAGCTCACAAGTTTCTGTCCAGAAACTTGTCAGGAAGATAGCCACTCCCACAGTGCACCTCTGATCCAGCCAAGCATGCAAAACAACTAAAACCACTAAGGACTAGCTACCAGACATGTTGTTTGGGCTTAGCTTAGCCTGATGCCATAGTTCACACGGTGACCACGTTCGTCCGAGGGGATTGGCATGCGTCCGACGCGCTCTGCATGGCGCCAACTCCTCTGTTTCGCACGTGCTCACTGCCCACGTTGCAGCACCTTGCCAAACCGCGCCACCATCTTCGTTTGAGCCCCTTAATCGCACCACTGGCGCTGCGCCTCGCCGGGCTTCGCCCGCAGCAAGCAGACGGCACGACGCGGCCAAGGCAGCGATGTCGCGTGGCCTGTCTTTCATCGCGTGCCAGGCGCTCACATGCTCGTTGCAACTCACCTACAGATCCCGCGTGACCTCCGGCGGCTTCCCCCTCTCTCACTATTGCCATTCGTCGCTGGGGGAAGCTCCAGAGAGCTCCGGCGAGCTCTCGATCCCCGCCTCGGCCTCGGCTATAAATAGAGCTCCCCCGAGCTCGTTCCTCTGCTCACACACACTCATCACACCTCCACGCCCACGTAGAGAGCCGCAGCCCGTCCGGGCAGGCCTCTGGCCGCCGTCCCTCCGGTGTGTTCGTGGTGATCCACTGGTGCGTGCTGGTGCTGTTGGAGCTGCTGGACTAGCCCTGCATCACCGAAGCCACCATCTCCGACGAGCTCCGCCCGCTGCAGCTGCTGGAGAGCTCCGTTCCGACCCTGTCCGGCCACCCCTAGCCACGCTACGGGTACGGGCAGGTGCGCCTCGACCTCCTCTTCAATCCTATACCTCTAGATCTCGTCGTCGGGCACTCCTCACTGGAGAAAGCACCGCCGCCACGCCGCCCACCTCTGCTTCTCTCTTTCTCCCCTTCCGACCTGGCAGCTGGGGCCCGCTCTCAGCCTCTCAGGCCGCGCCCGAAGCTGTATGAGTGGTGGCGCCCTGGCAGTTGCGCCTTCGACGTCACCCCCCTGGTTTTTCTTTTTAATTCAAATTTAGTTCAAATTTCACCAGAACTTTGACTAGCTGTAACTTGTATTCTACAAGTCCAAATGAGTTGATTCTTTTTGCATTCTATTCTTACTGGAAAATCCTAGCAGCACACCCAAGTTGGGATTTTTCCTTGCTGCCTAGAATTTCTGGTAATTTTCTGAAGTGTTCTTGATATTTTCTTTTGTCATTTGATTTATTTTTAGAAGGTGAAGCTTGTCTTGAAGGCATCCAGGAGGAGTGTGAAGCTCCTCTGCACTAAGGCAAGCCACAACAATATTATCATGGTGTCTATGCAATATCTATGATTTTCTACTTGAATTTATTGAAGGAAATATGCCCTAGAGGCAATAATAAAGTTATTATTTACTTCCTCATATCATGATAAATGTTTATTATTCATGCTAGAATTGTATTACCCGGAAACATAATACATGTGTGAGTACATAGACAAACATAGTGTCACCAGTATGCCTCTACTTGACTAGCTCGTGAATCAAAGATGGTTAAGTTTCCTAACCATAGACATGAGTTGTCATTTGATTAACGGGATCACATCATTAGGAGAATGATGTGATTGACTTGACCCATTCTGTTAGCTTAGCACTTGATCGTTTAGTATGTTGCTATTGCTTTCTTCATGACTTATACATGTTCCTCTGGCTATGAGATTATGTAATTCCCGCTTACCGGGGAACACTTTGTGTGCTACCAAACGTCACAACGTAACTGGGTGATTATAAAGGTGCTCTACAGGTGTCTCCGAAGGTACTTGTTGAGTTGACATATTTCGATATTAGGATTTGTCACTCCGATCGTCGGAGAGGTATCTGGGCCCCCTCGGTAATGCACATCACTATAAGCCTTGGAAGCAATGTAGCTAATGAGTTAGTTACGGGATAATGCTTTACGTAACAAGTAAAGAGACTTGCCGAATTTAGATTGAACTAGGTATTGAGATACCGATGATCGAATCTCGGGCAAGTAACATACCGATGACAAAGGTTACAACGTATGTTGTTATGCAGTTTGACCGATAAAGATCTTCGTAGAATCTGTGGGAGCCAATATGAGCATCCAGGTTCCGCTAATGGTTATTGACCGGAGATGTGTCTCGGTCATGTCTACATAGTTCTCAAACCCGTAGGGTCCGCACGCTTAAAGTTAGATGACGGTTATATTATGAGTTTATGTGTTTTGATGTACCTAAGGTTGTACGGAGTCGTGGATGTGATCATGGACATGACGAGGAGTCTCGAAATGGTGGAGACATGAAGATCGATATATTGGACGACTATATTTGGACACCGGAAAAGTTCCGGGTGAGATTGGGACAATACCGTAGCTCCGGGAGGTTATCGGAACCCCCCGTGAGGTATATGGTCCTTAATGGGCTTTAGTGGAAAGGAGGGGAAAGGAGCAAGGGAGGGGCCCCCCAAGCCCAATCCGAATTGGGAGGGGGCCGGCCCCCCTTTCCTTCCTCCCTCCTTCCTCTTCCTTCCCTCTCCCTCTCCAAATAGGAAAGGGGGGAGTCCTACTCCCCTATGGGAGTAGGACTCCCTTGGGCGCCTCCTCCCCTCTGCCGGCCCCCTCCTCCACTCCTTTATATACGGGGAGGGGGGCACCCCATAGACACAACAATTGATCATTGATCTCTTAGCCGTGTGTGGTGCCCCCCTCCACCATAGTCCTCCTCGATAATATCTTAGCGGTGCTTAGGCGAAGCCCTGCGTCGGTAGAACATCATCATTGTCAACACACCGTCACCACACCGTTTTGTAACCGAGTTATCGGCAACTGGCAGGAGCCATATGGTTGTCGCTTTACTGTATGCAATACAATCGCCCTGTAATTGATTTACTTTATCACTAAGCGGTAGCGATAGTCGTAGAAGGAATAGTTGGCAAGACGACAACGATGCTACGATGGAGATCAAGGTTTCGCGCCGGTGACGATGGTGATCATGACGGTGCTTCGGAGATGGAGATCACAAGCACAAGATGATGATGACCATATCATATCACTTATATTGATTGCATGTGATGTTTATCTTTTATGCATCTTATCTTGCATTGATTGACGGTAGCATTATAAGGTGATCTCTCACTAAATTTCAAGATAAAAGTGTTCTCCCTGAGTATGCACCGTTGCCAAAGTTCATCGTGCGCAGACACCACGTGATGATCGGGTGTGATAAGCTCTACGTCCATCTACAACGGGTGCAAGCCAGTTTTGCACACGCAGAATACTCAGGTCAAACTTGACGAGCCTAGCATATGCAGATATGGCTTCGGAACACTAAGGCCGAAAGGTCGACCGTTAATCATATAGTAGATATGATCAACATAGTTATGTTCACCATTGAGAACTACTCCATTTCACGTGATGATCGGTTATGGTTTAGTTGATTTGGATCACGTGATCACTTAGATGATTAGAGGGATGTCTATCTAAGTGGGAGTTCTTAAGTAATATGATTAATTGAACTTAAATTTATCATGAACTTAGTACCAGATAGTATTTTTCTTGTCTATGTTTGTTGTAGATAGATGGCCCCGGCTATTGTTCCGTTGAATTTTAATGCGTTCCTTGAGAAAGCAAAGTTGAAAGATGATGGTAGAAATTACACGGACTGGGTCCGTAACTTGAGGATTATCCTCATTGCTGCACAGAAGAATTACGTCCTGGAAGCACCGCTAGGTGCCAAACCTGCTGCAGGAGCAACACCAGATGTTATGAACGTCTGGCAGAGCAAAGCTGATGACTACTCGATAGTTCAGTGTGCCATGATTTACGGCTTAGAACCGGGACTTCAATGACGTTTTTGAGCGTCATGGAGCATATGAGATGTTCCAGGAGTTGAAGTTAATATTTCAAGCAAATGCCGGATTGAGAGATATGAAGTCTCCAATAAGTTCTCTGACAGCAAGATGGAGGAGAATAGTTACATCGGTGAGCATATACTCAGAATGTCTGGGTATAACAATCACTTGATTCAACTGGGAGTTAATCTTCCGGATGATAGCGTTATTGACAAAATTCTTCAATCACTGCCACCAAGCTACAAAAGCTTCGTGATGAACTATAATATGCAAGGGATGGATAAGACAATTCCGAGCTCTTACTTAATGCTAAAAGGCTACGGAGGTAGAAATAAAGAAGGAGCATCAAGTGTTGATGGTCAATAAGACCACCACTTTCAAGAAAAAGGGCAAAGGGAAAAAGAAGGGGAACTTCAAGAAGAACAGCAAACAAGTTGCTGCTCAAGAGAAGAAACCCAAGTCTGGACCTAAACTGAGGCCGAGTGCTTCTCTTTGCAAGCGACTGGTCACTTTGGAAGTGGTACTGCCCCAAGTATTTGGTGGATAAGAAGGATGGCAAGGTCAACAAAGGTATATGTGATATACATGTTATTAATGTGTACCTTACCAGAGCTCGCAGTAGCACCTGGGTATTTGATACTGGTTCTGTTGCTACTACTTGCAACTCGAAATAGGGACTACAAATTAAGCGGACACTGGCTGGGGCGAGGTGGACGATGCGGCGTGGGAAATGGTTCCAAAGTCGATGTGATCGTCGTCGGCACGCTACCTCTACATCTACCTTCGGGATTAGTTTTAGACCTAAATAATTGTTATTTGGTGCCAGTGTTGAGCATGAATATTATATCTTGATCTTGTTTGATGCGAGAGGTTATTCATTTAAATATGAGAATAATGGTTGTTCTATTTATATGAGTAATATCTTTTAGGGTCATGCACCCTTAAAGAGTGGTCTATTTTTGATGAATCTCGATAGTCGTGATACACATATTCATAATGTTGAAGCCAAAAGACGCAGAGTTGATAATGATAGTGCAACTTATTTGTGGCACTGTCGTTTAGGTCATATTGGTGTAAAAGCGCGTAGAAGAAACTCCATCTTGATGGACTTTTGGAATCACTTGATTATGAATCACTTGGTACTTGCGAACCATGCCTCATGGGCAAGATGACTATAACGCCGTTCTCCGGAACTATGGAGCGAGCAACTGATTTGTTGGAAATCATACATACTGATGTATGTGGTCCAATCAATATTGAGGCTCGCGGCGGGTATCGTTATTTTCTCACCTTCATAGATGATTTCAGTAGATATGGGTATATCTACTTAATGAAACATAAGTCTGAAACATTTGAAAAGTTCAAAGAATTTCAGAGTGAAGTTGAAAATCATCGTAAGAAGAAAATAAAGTTTCTACGATCTGATCGTCGATGAGAATATTTTATTTAAGAGTTTGTTCTAGATTTGAAACAATTCAGAATAGTTTCGCAACTCACGCCACCCGGAACACCACCACAGCGTAATGGTGTGTCCGAACGTCGTAATGTCGTGCTACTTGATATGATGCGATCTATGATGTCTCTTACTGATTTACCGCTATCATTTTGGGGTTATGCTTTAGAGACTGGCCGCATTCACGTTAAATAGGGCACCATCAAAATCCGTTGAGACTACGCCTTATGAACTTTGGTTTGGCAAGAAACCAAAGTTGTCGTTTCTTAAAGATTGGGGATGCGATGCTTATGAGAAAAAGCATCAACCTGATAAGCTCGAACCCAAATCGGAGAAATATGTCTAAATAGGATACCCAAAGGAAACTGTTGGGTACACCTTCTATCACAGATCCGAAGGCAAGACATTTGTTGTCAAGAATGGATCCTTTCTAGAGAGGAGTTTCTCTCGAAAGAAGTGATTGGGAGGAAAGTAGAACTTGATGAGGTAACTTTACCTGCGCCTTTATTGGAAAATAGTTCATCAGAGAAACCGGTTCCTGTGACAACTACACCAATAAGTGAGGAAGCTAATGATGTCGATCATGAAACTTCAGATCAAGTTACTACCGAACCTAAATGGGTCAACGAGTAAGATCCGCACTGTAGTGGTACGGTAATCCTATTCGGAGGTCATGTTACTTGACCATGGCGAACCTACGAACTATGAGGAAGCGATGATGAGCCCAGATTCCACAAAATGGCTTGAGGCCATGAAATCTGAGATGGGATGCATGTATGAGAATAAAGTGTGGACTTTCACGACTAGGAAAACACTTACCAGTAGCGCTGGGTTTCTTGCTATTAGTAGCGCGGGCAGGCGCGCTACTGCTACGGCGCTACATCTATTTTTTAGCAGTAGCGCTTTTTTTGCCCAGCGCCATCGGGTATCTAAAGTTAACTATAGCGCTTTCACCCAGCGCTACTTGATAATTATCTACAAGCGTGGGATTAGCCAGCCGCCATCTTATTGCTGAGTGCTCTTGGTAATCTTTACCCCCACGCCACTGCTAACTTTTGTAAAAAAAAATTGCGTTTTGGCTCTGTACAGAATTAAACAGATCCACCGTTTATACAATAACATGCATATTCATTGAAACACAAGTGAGCCATCGATGAGCCAAAGTTATTAGAAGTCTCGACATGTCTCAAATATCTCATCATCATCAATCGTCGAATACATGTCTCGAAATAGCGTTACAAGTCATTACAAGTTCTCAATACATGCAACTACATGGTCACATACTCATGTTTCATCATCAATGTAGACTATGATATGACCACATAGAAGATAAGAGCGAGCACGATGATCAAAAGCGGTATTATGTAGTAGTTTTTTAAGTGGCGCTGGTTCTGAATCCCCTGCTGTGCTATGAATCTCAAGTAACTAGCTTCGGCTTCCGCTCTGCTATCAAACCCTTTCTGGCTTCCGTCGGAGAAGCCAGAGACTTGGGCCTGACACTCTGGCCACTAATCATACACACCCGGAACATGCCCTACATACACGGCATACCACTTCCTCGCCATCGTTGATCTATATACCTGTCAGAGATGCACATATATATACCATGAAGCGAATTCAACAAAACAGTTATGAGATATAAGCAACATATATAGTAAACATAGTTAACAAATTTTATCATACCGAAAGTAATTAACTTGAGCGCGGCACCATACATCTAATAGTTTCGTCGTACTGAGAGATTCGAGGTTTCGTCGTACAGAAAGTAACAAGTAACTAAACAGACAACTTGTTTTTAAGCAGTGCACTCTTCCCATCTGTCCATATCTGGAAGGGTGCACCCAAGCTTAGTGAAAGGCGTCATGTCCTGACGCTGTAGGGCAATGCGGGTTCGGACGTCAGCTCGCGATATTGGGCCGGCGTAGAACATCCCATTCTCTTCGAGGACATCTTTGATGATGATGGACACAATTTCCTGTTGGATCCGGTAGAAATCATTTCGAAGTCGATTATCCGGCACGGCTCCAAAGGCTTCGGCCCATCTCTGGATATGGGTATCAGATGAAGGTTTCATGCAAAGTGATTGCACATCCCTTCTGTACTCCATCATTAGATGGATGACGTAGAATCCATCATTCTCACTTCTTGCCTGTTGCTGGATTGTGACGCCCCTGATTCAATCGTACACTAATCATACACGCAAATGTGTACGATCAAGATCAGGGACTCACGGGGAGATATCACAACACAACTCTAAAAGTAAAATAAGTCATACAAGCATCATAATACAAGCCGTGGGCCTCGAGGGCTCGAACACAAGTGCTCGATTATAGACGAGTGAGCGGAAGCAACAATATCTGAGTACAGATATAAGTTAAACAAGTTGCCATAAGATGGCTAGCACAAACTGTGATACAGATCGAAAGAGGCGTAGGCCTCCTGCCTGGGATCCTCCTAACTACTCCAGGTCGTCATCAGCGACCTGCATGCAGTAGTAGGCACCTCCAGTGTAGTAGGAGTCGCCGTCGATGGTGGCGTCTGGCTCTTGGGCTCCAACGTCTGGTTGCGGCATCCGAGAAGAAAAGGAAAGATGGGGAAAAGAGGGAGCAAAGCAACCGTGAGTACTCATCCAATGTACTCGCAAGCAAGGATCTACACTACATATGCATGGGTATATGTGTAAAGAAGCAAAATCGCGTGGATCAACTGCAATGCCGAATAAGAGGGGATAGCTAGTCCTATCGAAGACTACGCTTCTGGCAGCCTCCGTCTTGCAGCATGTAGAAGAGAGTAGATTGAAGTCCTCCAAGTAGCATCGCATAGCATAATCCTACCCGATGATCCTCTCCTCGTCGACCTGTGAGAGAGCGATCACCGGGTTGTATCTGGCACTTGGAAGGGTGTGTTTTATTAAGGTCCGGTTCTAGTTGTCATAAGGTCAAGGTACAACTCCAAGTCATCCTGTTATCGAAGATCACTGCTATTCGAATAGATAAACTTCCCTACAGGGGTGCATCACATTACCCGACACGCTCGATCCCATTTGGCCGGACACACTTTCCTGGGTCATGCCTGGCCTCGGGAGATCAACACGTCGCAGCCCTACCTAGGCTGAACAGAGAGGTCAGCATGCCGGTCTATATCCTATGCGCGCAGGGGTCTGGGCCCATCGCTCTTTGCACACCTGCATGTTGCGTGGGCGTCCGGAAGTAGAACTGGCCCCCTTAATACAAGAGCAGGCTTACGTTCCAATCCGGCACACGCCGCTTAGTCGCTGACGTCAAAAAGAGCTTCGGCTCATACCACGACGCCGGTTGCCCATATCTTGTCCCACGTGGCGGTTAGTGCGCATAAGGTCAACGACCCAACTCAGATCAACTACCAAGATCTCGTTAAGCGTGTTATTTTGAAGTAACCGTGAAAGCCGACCAGGGCTAGGCCCACCTCTCTCCTAGGTGGTCTCAACCTGCCTTGCCGCTCCGCCAGAAAGATCCACTTGCGGGTACTCCTACGAGCCGACCCGACTTTAGTCACCACAGGTATCATATATCTTAAGTATATAAGTATGTACCCGTGATCACAGCCCAATAGTATAGCATGGCAGACGGACAAGAATGTAGGGCCACAGATGGAATACTAGCATGATATACTAATCATGTAGGATTGCAGGTAAAGGTAACAACAATAGTAGCAAGGACAGGCTATGCATCAGGATAGGATTAACGAAAAGCAGTAACATGCTACACGACTCTAATGCAAGCGATGAGAGTAGAATAGGCGATATCTGGTGATCGGGGCTTGCACGAAGCTCAGCCGAGAAGGAGGGGTCGTCAACACCGTGAGTCGCCCCGGTAGCGCTGGCGTCGGTCTCGAGTCTAGCGAGAGAAGAGGGGAAGAAATAATAAATATAATGCAAACAAATGCATGACGATGCATGACATGGCGATGGCGTTGCTAGGGGTGCCCAATCGCGAGTAATGGCGAGCACCGGTGAAGAAACATCCGGAAAGTATCCCGGTATTTTTGCGTTTCCTACGGATGAACGGAGGGGAAAGTTGCGTGTTCGATATGTTAGGGATGTGTGGCGGACGAACGGGCTGCGATTCCGGATTCGTCTCGTCGTTCTGAGCAACTTTCATGTACAAAGTTTTTCCATCCGAGTTACAGATTATTTAATACTAATTTTCAAAGTTTTAATTCATTTTTAGAATTAACAGAACTAATTTAATTAGGAAATGCCATTATGATGTCAGCATGACGTCAGGGTGATGTCAGCAGTCAATAGTCAGTTGACTTGGTCAAACTAACGCGTGGGTCCTACATGTCATAGGCTGAAACCACTAATCAGGTTTAATTAGTTAGATAAATGATTAGGTTAATTAAGTTTAATTAAACTAGATTAATTAACTTAATTAAGTTATTAATTAACTAATTATTTAATTAATTTCATTTTTTTAACAAACGTTCTGGGGTGGGGCCCTTTCGTCATAGGCCCAGAGGGCCTTAGTGGTTCGGGCGTGGTTACGGGTATGGGCGCCAAGGCGTGGCGCCCGAAACTGGTCAGCGCGATCTGTGCGAAAGGCCAACATGTGATCGCCCGGCAGAGGCCTTGGGAGGGCCGGAGGCAACAGTCATAGGCAAAGGGGCGCTGGCGATGCGGTCTACTGGCGGACAGGCGTGGACGACGAGGCCAGCGGCGTCGAGAGCGTAGAAGGAGGCCAGGGCCGGGAGAGCTGCGTGAGCAGGGGTCGGGCGCGCCGGGGCGCGACCAGTGTTGGCGATGGGAGTGCGAGCGCGCTCCGAAGGGGAGCGGGCGCGGCTTCAAGGGAGGGGAGCGCTTGACCGGAAACACGCAAGCGGAGCGAGAAGGCGAAGGGAGCAGAGAGCGTAGCTGGGCCGTCGAGGTCGCAGGCGAAGGCCTTGGTGCGCGACGGCGTGCACGGTAACGTCCGACACGGGGGGGGGGGCAGGGGAGTGCGAGGAGAGGGAGGTGCTCACGGTGGGGCCGTAGGGGACTGGCAGCGGGCTCGAGGAATAGTCGGGGAGGTCCGGCGAGGCGGCACCGGCGACAGGGACGGGGAGCGCCGACGACGGAGGGAAGGTCGGCGATGGCGTCCGTTGATGGGTCGTGGGGGACGAGCGGCGGAGTCGATGCGGCAAAGAGGAGGGAGGTCGGTGAGGAGGAGGAGGCAGTCCGGCGGGGAAGCTCCGTGCAGCACCGGCGTCGGCGTGTCGAGTGAAGAGGCGATGGGATCGGGCTCCTCCAGATCCAGATCCGATCCGAGGAGTGGGGAGTGGGCGGCCAGGGTGGGTGGTTAGGCTTTGGGAGGGATAAGGGAGTGAGGCGGTGGGCCAAGTGGGTCCGCCACTGGGCTGTCTGCCCGATTGACCGAGGCGTTTTTCCTTTTCTATTCGCTATTTGTTTTTTTCCTTTTTCTGTTTTCTTTTTTTATTTCTTTTCTGTTTTAATTCCTTTTAAATATTTAGGCCTTTTATGAAGGCACGGTTCCTTCACCATAATTACATAGGCATTAATTGGCACACTCCGAACATTTTAATTTAATGTTTGAAAATTTTGGATGTTTGACGAAAATTCAAATTTGAATTTGAACAGTTTTGATCCAGTGCGGGATTAGTAACAGTAATCAAGGTGACGTGGCATCATTAGGAGAGGTTTATTGTAGCTTGATTATTTGGGCGTCACAATTCTCCTCCACTACAAGAAATCTCGTCCCGAGATTTAAGCGGTGGGGTAAGGGGGAAGGTGCTGGTAGCGAAAAACCTAACGAGTCTTCTCGGCCTTGGCTGCCCTTTCGAAAAGGTTGATCCCTTTCGTTGATGTCTTCATTTCTTTGCTTCAAGTCACCATGATCAAGTCTTCATCCTTTCTTCCGGATCTCCATCGTCCTATGAACGCGACCATGGGAAAAAAAAACTCCGGAAGAACGCATCTCCAGAAAGCTGGGCTTCTGACGGTGAACTCAAAGGGAAATACACAAGGTACCCCATGAGTTGTATTTTAGTGAATTCGTTGAGTGCAATATACGATGGTACCAAAGTTTCAAACGGGTAGGCAATCATTGAATGACTAGACAGAAGCTGGAATGGTGGTTTGAACAACGAGAATAACAGTGTGTTTGATTCCAGGATGAATAATGGTATAGCATTTAGCTCGTGAATCACATACGAAGCCAGGTGCAAAGGATACATTAGAATCCAGGTTGTAAAGAAGAGTCAGGTTTCGATCCTGTGGAACTGTGGGTTATTGGCCCACCATGTGGGTTAAAAGTAGGAGGAGTGGTGACATCTTGCATGGACATGATAGCAAGGCATGTCAGAGGATTGTCTGTCGGCTATGTTGGCAACAATATCGGTACCAAGGGCGAGGGACGAAGAGAACCATCTTCCTGCTCATTGAACGAGGCGGACCAATAGGCAAAGTTCTCGTCCATCGGCGATTCTAGGAATGTCATCAACAATAATGTGAGGTCTTATTGACAGAGTGGTACAACTAGGTGCTTACCTAAGCAGGGAATTATCATTGCTGAGTTAAGTCAGGTTACAAGAAAGGTTAATCAAAACAATGGAAAAGGAAAATTGATTAGTATACTAATCAGAACAATGGAAATGAAAATGTGGTGATACCCGAATATCAAGGGTATATCTTTCCGCATCCATGATAGGGCGGCGAGTAGAAAACCAATTAGGTAAAGGGGAAAGGGATTGCATGATGTTACCCATACAACGGTGTTTGGATAACCGATTAAGAAACATTTAGCATTGCGCTTCAAATGCTCTTATTGATGACCGAAGTACCACAGACATGATTGAAGATAGCATTGACATGGTCTTCAAGCAAAGGTCAGACTTTGGATACACAAAGGATCCATCCGGGACGACTTATAGAATAAATCTTACGATTTCCTCATGGAAGAATGGATAACCTTACTAAAAAGGAAAACTATAAATGGGTCCTCCGGCCAGGTGTGCTGGGCATGACATCACCTTATCGGGTTAAAGACCAATGCTATAACTCTTGGGAATATGTTCCAACCAATCATATCTGACCGAGATTCAGATCCAATTGGTGTCAGGATACCTCAGACTCAGGATGCCTGAGAAGAAAAGGTGCAACACAATTGTCGAGATGTCATTGTAAGATTCTCAGGAAATGAACTATGGAAGCGAGTTCCGAAACAAGAGTTCATCATTTAACCAAGGAGAGGTCGAGGAGGGGGCTGATGAACTCAGCGACAACTCATCGAGATTCCCAAAAAGATGGATTTCCACAATTATGTGAACAAGAAGATGACACTTGTTAATTCAAATGATATAATATTGTATGCTTGAGGAAAAACATAAACCATCAATCATTAGTTGAAAGGTGTGCCCGAAATATGGCCTTAGGCAGCAAGATCAATGTTAGAGTGACGATTCAATAACCAACAGCCTAAGAATGAATGGCCAATCATTAACTTTAAAGCAAGAGGGTTGCTAGAAGGGCAGGATCCAAATAGCACCGTTCACTTGTTGGTATCCTAGTTAGAAGAAAAACGGGAACCAAGAAAGAATGGTGATAGTGAGAAGTATCACTATTTCAATAATTCTTAAGAGGTGGAGCAATCCTCACAACATCCTTGACGTAAAAGATGGTAATACTCCAAGGTAGAACATAACATAAGCTAGATAGCAAGGAACTCAAGGTACTACACGAAACATGAACAAGTTTGTGTTGAACAGAAGGCAATAAAGTGGTGATGATAACACAAACCATCGAGGGGCAAGGACGGTATTTCTCATCAAGAATTGGATATATATCTTGGAAGAGCTCAGGATGTTGATGATGATCACGACACACTTGTCGAGAGATTTCATGAATATGTAATCGATCGGCGATGACATCGAATCAAAGGAATGATGAAGCGAAAGGTTATTGGAACCATGGGTACGACACAAACTCGAAATCAAGCTTGCTATTCAAGGCGAAATGATATGATGAGGAAAATCGGCATAAGCTTAGCTCATCGTCAAAAATTGTGCTCCAGGAAGAAGGACCAGGTAGCACAATTAAAAGTTGCACGATAATGATATAGCCGATCAGGCTATGAATGACTTGAAGGATTAATAGACTCATAAGCAACGAAGATTACTTAGAGTTATTGAATCGGAGTGCGGAATTGATTCACTTATCGGTGTCTTTGAGTGTTTAATAACTCAGAGCCCATGAAAAAATTGTAATCAGTGAGAATGTAGTACTTGATGAAGAACTCTTAAGAAGCTATGGTGTTCCAAGATAATAACAAGATACCAGGGGGTAATACTCGACGACAGATCAAAGTAGAGGTTGGACTAGGGTATTGCTCTGTAGAAGACAAGTGCTTAAACTTGCACGAGAAATGGTATTTAAAGGTGAACAAGGTCGGAACCACGATTGCAAAAGGCCAGATCCCAGATATAAGATGAACTTATACCAAGGGAATAATTAATTTAAGAGAAGCTTTAATGATAAGATCTACATCGTGTCCATGGGCATGAACACAAAGTTCAAGGTCGACTCCCACTTCTCCAATGCATAACCTTCCAGTCACTTCTCGCCTTCAGCGAAGTTGTGTCGAAATTTTATCTGACATAACAACAGTAGAGTATGACCCGTAGTAGTTTCCGGTTCACACAGATTAGAAAAGGCATAGGTTCAACCCATTAGAGTCTCTTAGGAACATACACCACAAACTTCAGGGGTAAATAACACAAGCTCGAATGTAGAGCATGGTTGCTCAATCAGAGGATAGGATTTACCAATGGAGAAAGGACTTCCAAAGTGATTGAATATGAAGGACGCTATCGGATAAAATCCAACAAATGATCCGGTGGTCCTCAAGGGATCTGATGTGAGCATCGGTACTCAACCAGAGGAAGGAACAATGCAAGGAGATCAGACTATAGAAACAACTGACTAATTCAAAGCTCAAATGCAAAAGAATTATGATTTTCCGATCAAGGGGTCAGAAGCAAACGCTCTGATTAAGTATGGATAAGTTGCATAGGCTTAGGGGGTAAAATCGACAGCAATTTGATGGGTCGATAACCATCTCATGTTGAAAATGGCATCTGAGCCGAAAAGATAATTTAAAAGGATCAACTGATGATTGCGTGCCTTCGCACTCGTGTTGGTTCAATAGGATCAAAATGACGGTGTCAAAGGAGACTAATGAATATTGTCAGCCATATGGAAATCATCCATAATGCAAGCAGACAAGTATTTGCAGAGCAATAAGCTGCTAAGGATTTTCGAAGGATCGAATAGTATTTTTGAAGACTTTCATGAAACACCTGAACAACGGGGATGAGCGGATACTCGGCAAGTGAGAGGATTTATCCGAAGGGGGTATTCATGTGGCAAAGAACTGCAAGCCAGTAAGCTCAAGGATCTTAAAAAGTTAGAGAATAATTCAATGCATCTTGTAATAACAAGAGCAACTGGGAATGAAAGTAAGACAAACAGGTGCCTGTAATTCTCCATAGGGATAACAGTTGTAGGGAATTGCGAAAGCAACGGGAACAAGGTCTCGAGTGAACACTGGAGAGTATCTTCGGAATCTTCTGGTGCAGTAGGCGATCATCTTTATCGAGTGGCTCTCCGGGAGGAAATAGTTATGTGAACCTAGAGTTAGATTTAGTAAAATCATTTTACCAGAATAGAAGAGATTTCAGAGTCCCAGAGTATAGACGAGGAGTAAAAGATCCTAATACCACCAAATGGTTACGTTGGCCCGTAAGGCACACAGCCAAGTTAGTAAAAGTTTTTGCAATGACTAGACTCAACTTCAGCCAAGGAGTTGGAAAGGGGGATTCCTACAGATAGTCAGCTCTGATACCAACTTGTGACGCCCCCGATTCAATCGTACACTAATCATACACGCAAATGTGTACGATAAAGATCAGGGACTCACGAGAATATATCACAACACAACTCTGAAAGTAAATAAGTCATACAAGCATCATAATACAAGCCGTGGGCCTCGAGGGCTCGAATACAAGTGCTCGATTATAGGCGAGTCGTGAAGCAACAATATCTGAAAATCTGTACATAAGTTAAACAAGTTGCCATAAGATGGCTAGCACAAAGCGGGATACTGAGATCGAAAAGAGTCGTAGGCCTCATGCAGGATCCTCCTAACTACTCACAGTGGGTAAATCGGTGACCTTGCGTAGTAGTAGGCACCTCCAGTAGTAGTAGGAGTCGCCGTCGACGGTGGCGTCTGGCTCCTGGGCTCCAACATCTCGTTGCGCATCCGAGAAGAAAAACTAAGAGGGGGAAAAGAGGGAGCAAAGTAACCGTGAGTACTCATCCAAAGTACTCGCAAGCAAGGATCTACACTACATATGCAAGGGTATATGTGTAAAGAAGAAAAATCGGTGGACTGAACTGCAGAATGCCAGAATAAGAGAGGGATAGCTAGTCCTATCAAAGACTACGCTTCTGGCAGCATCCGTCTTGCAGTATGTAGAAGAGAGTAGATTGAAGTCCTCCAAGTAGCATCGCATAGCATAATCCTACCCGACGATCCTCTCCTCGTCTACCTGTGAGAGAGTGATCACCGGGTTGTATCTGGCACTTGGAAGGGTGTGTTTTATTAAGTATCCGGTTCTAGTTGTCATAAGGTCAAGGTACAACTCCATGTCGTCACATTACCGAAGATCACTTCGGCTATTCGAATAGATAAACTTCCCTGCAGGGGTGCACGACATTACCCGACACACTCGATCCCATTTGGTCGGACACACTTTCCTGGGTCATGCCCGGCCTCGGGAGATCAACACGTCGCAGCCCTACCTAGGCTCAACAGGAGGTCGACACACGGCCTATATCCCTATCTTGTAGCGGGAGTGCAGGCCCATCGCCCATTGCACACACCTGCGTTCGCGTGCGGCCGGAGCGCGAACTAGCCCCTTAATACAAGAGCGTGCTTACGTTCCAATCCGGGCGCGTGCGCTCGATCGCCGACGTCAAAAAAGAGCTTCGGTGATACCACGGCGCGGTTGCCCATATCTTATCCCACATGGTGGTTAGTGCGTATAAGGTCAACGACCCAACTCAGATCAAATACCAAGATCTCATTAAGCGTGTTATTTTGAAGTAACTGCGGACGCCGACCAGGGCCAGGCCCACCTCTCTCCTAGGTGGTCTCAACCTGCCCTGACGCTCCGCCACAAAGATCCACTTGCGGGTACTCCTACGAGCCGACCCAACTTTAGTCACCACAGGTATCATATATCTTAAGTATATAAGTATATACCCATGATCACCTCCCGAGTAATTACGGCCCGATAGTATAGCATGGCAGACGGACAAGAATGTAGGGCCACAGATGGAATACTAGCATCCTATACTAATCATGTAGGATTACAGGTAAAGGTAACAAATAAGGTAGCAAGGACGGGCTATGCATCAGATAGGATTAACGAAAAGCAGTAACATGCTACACTACTCTAATGCAAGTAGTAGAGAGTAGAATAGGCGATATTTGGTGATCAAGGGCGGGGGGCTAGCTGAAACTCGGTAGAAGGAGAATTCGTCAACACCGGTCGTCCTGGTTAGCAGTGGCGTCGGTCTCGGAGTCTAACGAGACAAGAGGGGGAAGAAACAATAAATATAATGCAAACAAATGCATGACGATGCGTGACATGGCAATGAGCGTTGCTAGGGGTGCCCAATCGCGGTAGTAAGTGATACCGGCGAAGGGGGGAAACATGCGGGAAAGTATCCCCGGTGTTTTGCATTTCCGGGAGAAAGAACCGGAGGGGGAAATTTGCGTGTTCGATATGTTAGGGGTGTGTGGCGGACGAACGGGCTGCGTATCCGGATTCGTCTCGTCGTTCTGAGCAACTTTCATGTACAAAGTTTTTCCATCCGAGTTACGGATTATTTAATATTAATTTTCAAAATTCTAATTCATTTTTAGAATTAACAGAATTAATTTAATTAGGAAATGCCATTATGATGTCAGCATGACATCAAGGTGATGTCAGCAGTCAACAGTCAGTTGACTTGGTCAAACTAACGCGTGGGTCCTGCATGTCATAGGTTGAGACCACTAATCAGGTTTAATTAGTTAGATAAATGATTAGGTTAATTAAGTTTAATTAAACTAGATTAATTAACTTAATTAAGTTATTAATTAACTAATTGTTTAATTAATTTCATTTTTTTAACAAATGTTCTGGGGTGGGGCCCTTTCGTCATAGGCCCAGAGGGCCTTAGCAGTTCGGCGCGATTACGCAGTGCAGGCGCCACAGGCGTGGCGTCGATCTCAGTCAAGCACGACCGGCGAGGCCAACGTGATCGCCCGGCAGGAGGCGGAGGCCGGCGCAGCCACAGGCAAAGGCGCGAGGCGCATGCTCCTGCAATGACGGGCGTGACGACGAGGCCAGGGGGGTCGAGAGCAGAAAGAGGCCAGGGCCGGGGAGAGCTTCGTGAGAATGGGGTCGGTGCGCACCGGGCGCCACTGACAGTCTGTGGCGAGGGGCGCGCCTCAAGGGGAGGCGAAGGCCGAGCACGTGCGTCTGAGCGTAGGGAAGCGAAGAGCGATGATGGGGGGCCGTCGAGGTCGCCCGGCTAAGCTGAGTCTGTGACACGTCGTGCAGTGGCGTCCGACACTGGGGAAGGGAGGAGCAAGGAGAGGAGGTGCTCACTGCGGGGCCGTAGGTGATTAGCCAGGCCTCGAGGAGGAGGTCGTGGAGGTCCGGCAAGGCGGCACCTGCGACGGGGACGGGGAGCGCCGACGACGGAGGGGAGGGCGGCGATGGCTTCCGTGGATGGGTCGCGGGGGACGAGCGGCGGGGTCGATGCGGCGAATAGGAGGGAGGCCGGTGAGGAGGTGGAGGCAGTCCGGCGGGGAAGCTCCGTGCGGCGCCGGCGTCAGCGTCAGGGGTGGAGGGGCGATGGGATCGGGCTCCTCCCGATCCAGATCCAGTCGAGGGGGAGTGGGGGAGTGGGCGACGGGGTGGGTGGTCAGGGTTTCGGGAGGGGATAAGGGGAGTGAGGGGGGGCCGGCTGGGCCAAGTGGGTCGGCCAGCTGGGCTGTCTGGCCCAGTTGGCCACGGGGGCCTTTTCCTTTTCTATTCGCTTTTTGTTTTTTCCTTTTTCTGTTTTCTTTTTTATTTCTTTTCTGTTTTAATTCCTTTTAAATATTTAGGCCTTTTATAAAGGCACGGTTCCTTCACCATAATTACCTAGGCATTAGTTGGCACACTCCAAACATTTTAATTTAATGTTTGAAAATTTAGGATGTTTGACAAAATTCAAATTTGAATTTGAACAGTTTTGATCCAGCGCGGGATTAGTAACAGTAATCAAGGTGACGTGGCATCATTAGTAGAGGTTTACTGTAGCTTGATTATCCGGGCGTCACATGGATGCAACAGAAGTCAGTCTTGTGGCTGAAACAAAGCCCGGCCTTATTTGTTTTTTTGTGTTGGATGTAGCCACCCGCATCTTTGAAGCCAGCGCCTTAGCTCATCTGCAACATATTTTATGTGTGTGTAATGTTTCTCTTGTATGTTCTTTGTGGGTCCAAATATAGAGCGGCAGAGTAGCGGGTAAAGAACAATGAGAACGGCACGACACCCCCGCTGCATAAAATACACGATCAAGTTTAGCCTCCATGCATGCAAAGTAACTATTGAAATGGACAAAGGATGTATGTGTTATAGTGCTATCCGGATGACTTACAGGATGATAAGGTAGGAGCATTGTTTCTTTGTCCTTATTCTGACCAAGAATTCTTGATGTCTTGACTCGCATATTGATGGTTGGCTTCGTTGATTGACAAGAAGCCCTCATGCATGTAGTATGGGTCCGCGACCGCAAGACCGGTGACTTGCTCTCTCCTGACGATGTAGTTCATGTGCAGCGTATACAGGCGGACGAACATAAAATTTAGTGTCCTCATTTGAAACATCTGGAAGATGTAATCAAACCTCAGGAAGAAGAGGTTCGCGGGGCATGTGAGGACATACATCTTGCAACTGCTCGGCACATGAACCGTATAAAAGTGGGTATCCTGGATCATCCGGCGAGGAGGCTTCTCTCTGTCGAAGCACATGGTCATGGAGTGTCCCGAGATCCCCTTCTATGGCAGCTAGTGCATTCGCGGTACCATTGGCTCTCCATGACATGGATTAATGGTGCATGTTTCATCGGTACATGGTCAACCTCGGTCAAGGCGGCTGGCTGCTAGAAACAACATTGCCGACTTTATTGGATTTTCTCGCCGGTCTCTTCCTCGCTTCTTCTTGCTGGGCTGAGGTGCTGGTGGAGTCTGTCGGACCCTCCCGAGCACCACCCCTAGTGTTGCCGGGTTCAGCATTGGGCGACTACGGCTAAGTAGTTGAGCTTGGGTGGAGCCGGCATGCTGAGGCGTGTCCTGCGAGGATTGCATGAACAGAGACTTCTTGCACTCCCGAGGGCGTTCGGCTCTGGTACATGCATCTCATATTCATATGGTTCACTCATTGTTACTTAGTTGTCAAAGGCGGTATTGAAATACTGGTTAGGGTCATCGTCGGCCTCCTCCATGTCATGATCCCTATCCTCTTCCATGGGGCGAGATGGCATCATCTTCCCGGTAGACGGTTGGCCCTCCCTCCTTCCTCATGTCTCTCGATCTCAGCAAGCAGCCCAGACGATGGTTGTACTTGTGTAGGTGGTGTTGTGGTCATACCTTCCTGAGGTCCCGTTGGTGTGCTCCCCGCCACCTCGACACGAAGAAGATTTTTTGACCATGTGACCGCCAATTTTGCATTGGCCAAGCTGTGTGGGGTCTCGTCATCCTCTCCATCGGTCTCATGTCGGACGAGGGAGACCATCGTAGTCCGCTTTCACACTCGCCACGGAGACCCTTAAGGCGTTATCGAGGCATCTGCCGCGGTGAAACAATCGATCCTTAGGCTTCACTATAGTACCCTTCCCCACATCCACCAACCCGCCCTTCATGTTGTAAAGGAGGGTGCACGGAGTGGAGTCGGCCTACAAAGACATATACGTGCGGCGCTAGAGATCCAAAAAGAACGGCAACTGAAGATTATTTTATTAGTTGAGTTGATGAAGGTGCGACGACGCCGTATTTACCGTGAGGGCGTCGAGCTCAACCGATGTCGACGGCCCGACATTCAAGCGGAGAGGCAGACTAGGAGCTCTTTGTGAGAGCTGGGCGGAGGAGCATTCTTTGGAGGAGGTCTTGGTGCGGTTCCCATACTAGGTATGGGTATGGGTGCGGTGTTCATTGAGTTGCTCCTGGTGAAGCTGGGCATGGGAAAATCACTTGGTGGCGCATTTGGATTTTGTTGCACCCATGTGACCACTGTTGGAATCAAGCTTGTAAAGGCAGCCACCATATCAGTTCTACAGGCAGCGATTATCTCAACTTTTGCTTTCTCCATCGCCCGCGCCACCTTCTCGTCGATAGTCACTTGACTGAACTTCTTTCTCTGTCTTTTGGCCTCGGGGTCCTCGCTATAATAGTGCTTCCAAGTGGCCCCATCCCCAGCGCCATGCACACGTCCATATTGCGGCCGCTGGCCGGGCGGGTGTCCCATCATTATGTTCATGGCGGTTGAAAGGAGTGTCCACTTGTACTCGCCGACGACGAGTCGGCCCGAGTCGACGAGTCGCTCTCGACCGCAAGCTTATGCGTTGCTCTCTGCAAAATGGACCGTGAATCATTTCTGAATGCAACTAGAATGTAGTAGACTTCGTTGATCGTAACCTAATATGTAAGGTGGTAAAGGATAATTACCAGTATTCTCATGAATTTCCTAGTCGGCCCGTCGGTGAAAAAAATCTTTTCTTGGGGTCCCATGAGAATCGGGCCTCGATGAAGTCGTGCTCCTGTTGGTCGGTGAACTCAGCCAATGGAGTGCAGGATCCCCTGACGTTCACGTTCTGCGTCCTCCTTAGCCAACACGGGCCTCTTTCCCGTGTAACCACGACTTCCAAGGCGGTGGTTCCCCATGTTCTTTGCCTGGAGCTGCTTGCCTCTCTCCGTCCTGGCCTTGGCAGCTTCTTCATTGCAAGTCTCCTTGAACTTTTCAAAGTCCTCTATCGTAATTTTTTGATTGTGTGCAACAATCTTGGCGTAGGTTTCATGGTCTACTTGAATCGCCATTTCACCCTAGTTTCCAAGCACTCAATGCGTTGCTGAACTTCCCTAGGGCTTTGTTGTTGATTTTTTTCATGGCATCATCATCCCATGGGTCGACTTCGTCATTCCGACCGGGGAACAAGAATCTTGCGTGCAACCTATTTAGAAGCAGCTTCTTCAACTGTTCAGTCTTTGTTTCAGGTGTAAAAAAAATGTTCATTCTTCCATATTTTTGTGGTGTTGATGTTAGCGGTATCCCGTAGGATGCATGCTAGTTGGTTGCCGTAACACGCTGCCACTTCTCGCGGCTCTATTGGCGCGAACTCGCCAGGGTGCACCGCCGTGACCACCAGTCTTCCGGGTGCCGAGAGCTAATTTGGGCGTCGTGTCCTCTTTTCCTTCTTTCCCTCAACGGCTTGGGAGGTCCCACCTTCCGTGCTATAGTTAGGAACATCATCAGCGCCGATCTCGGTCTTGGTGTCGTTGGTGGCATCGATTATGGCGCCTTGGCGCCACCACCGTCGTCATCAGTCATGACAAGGCGGTCAGGACACCCAGCTTCCTGTCTCTCCTGATCCGCCAGAAAGTCGAGGTAGGCGTTTTCTCGACCTAATTGGGAGTGAGAACCTCCGGCCTCATCGGTGTCGGTCATGTTTCCTAGGGTTCAATGTCGTAGTCGTTTAACTATCGAGCTTTATATAATAAAGTGAATAATGACAAAAAAAGTGACCTTTGTTTTGCCGGAAACGTCGTTTCATTCCCGTCGCGACAAATCTCAAGCACTCGATATGTCCAACCTTCTAGCACAAGTCAAGCCGAAATTCACGGAAAATTTCGGCATGACCTTTGCTAGAAAGTGCACATATAGAGCGCCTGAAATTTGTCGGAATGGAAATGAATCAATATTTCCGGCAAAACATAGGTCACTTTGTTGCTGCTGACATATACACAATCATGAACTATACCAATCTAACAGCTCATTAACAAATCTAACAGCTCCACTCCCCATTGCATCATTATGAACACTTTCACAGCCACATTATGAACACTCCCCCTTGCATCATTATGTGCTGACATATGAAGAGGGTGGGAACAGGGGTTGGCGCACCTCGGGGTTGGAATCGGGGTCGGGGTCGCCGGGCCAGACGGGGGCCGGGGGGGTTGAGGGCGTCCTTCTCCCCCTCGTCGATCTGCGCCTAGCTTCGATCTGCAGAGAGAGAGAGAGAGTGACCAAATTTTCAAACACTTCCATTAAAAATCCTCATTTTCAAAATGGACAGCAACATAAGCTAATTTTCAAAAACTGTAATTTTCATTTTCATTTAAAAACAAACACTAACAGCAAATTAAGCTAACTAACACTAACTAACTATCACTGGGCTAACGCCAACACTAACAGCAATTAACTAACTAGCACTAACAGCAAATTAAGCTAACTAACACTATAAGCAATTAAATTAAGCTAACAGAATACACTAACTAACACTAACTAACACTAACTAACATTGGGGAGGGGAGGGAAAGGCACCTGCTTCACGGAAGGAGGCGCTGAAGGGGTCGAGTCGGTGGCGGCATCGGGTCATGGTCGCTTGATCTGAGAACGGCGGGAGAAGTCAGAGAGAGAGTCGGGGCTGAGGGTGGAGAGGAAGGAAGAGGCGGGGGCATCTGCGGAGGCGGGAGAAGTCGAGGCGAGGCGAATGGCTAGGCGAAGGCGTCAGCGGGCGGGGCTAGCGTCAGTGGCCGGGGCGGGCTGAAATTTGGCGTTAGCGTGAGGGCAAAGCGGCGTCGATGGTGGTGTCAAAGGGATCGGCCAGTGGGCCGAGTCGGAGAGCAAGGAAAGAGGGGGCTAAGCGGACCGGTGCTATAGCTAACTTAGCTATAAGCGTGTTGGAAAAACGATGCTATAGGTAAGTTAGCTATAGCTGATCCAGAAAAACACGCCTTCTTGCTAGTTTTTTTCTTTTTTTTTCTTTTTTATTTTCCTTTTCTTAGCTATAGCACTTCCTAGGATAAAACGCGCTACTGCTAACTTTTTTCTTTATTTTTTTCTTTTTCTTTTTATATTTTTCTTTTTATTTTTTTATTTTTCTTGCATTTCATTTTCCACAACTTATTAGTTCCTTTTTCTTTTTCTTTTCATTTCATTTTGCAAAACTTCCTTTCTTTTTCTTTTTCTTTTTCTTTTTATTTCATTTGCACTTTTCTTTTTCTTATCTTTCTTTTGCACTTTCCTTCCTTTAATTTGGTCTGTTGTTTGAGCAATATACCACTGTTACCCTCCGGATAATAATTAGTACAATAAATATCTTACATCATTTGACCGCTATTTGTGGTATACAAAATAGCTAGACGCACACAAACTTTGGTATTAGTTTGTCAGCCGGGCGACGATGACGCTTCAGACTGATCTTCTTCCCTCTTTTGTTCGTTGTCGAATAATTGAGCCCATGGTCGTGACTTTTCCTTCTCCAGGGATTACGATCTTTCGTAGGTAATGTAGTCTTCATTCTTCTTTTGACATATGTTTCGTCGTCATCAGCATCATCTTCCCTCATCGGATCACGTACTAGTCATAGTCTTCATCGTTGGCGAGTCCATCCATTCCAGCGATGCTCCTTTTGCTTTTCCTCGCGACAACACGGCTGGGATTGATCGGATCAGTTATGAAGAAACATTGTGTCACGTGTTTAGCGTGTACCCATGGCTCTTTTTGGCGATGGCTTTGATGGTACCGCTATCATTGGAGTCGGGTATACACATGGTAGTGAAATGTCGGTTTTCTCTATGTACATTTTTAGCCCATCTGACACGGAACATCGTCGCGCTGTGCAATCCAGAGTAGTTAAGCTCCCATATTTCTTCGACCCTTCCGTAATATCTTTCAATTATATTCCCGGTCATGGCTTCCATCATCACCCCTGAGTTTTGGTCATCACTGTTTATATCTTTCTCCTCCGTGTAGAACGTGTATCCGTTGATATCGTATGCTTGATAAGTCGCGAGGTGTTCTGTTCAAACAACCCTCTTCCGGGAGATTAGCCAGAACTCGCTCCTTGAACCAACGCAAGAAAGTGGAGTTGTGCTCTCTAATAACTTCAACGTCCGTCACCTGTGCACCCCACGGTCACGGTACTTCTTTGCGATGGTCTCTTTGTGCGATGTCACGAAATCTTCTAGCACATCTAGGTGTTGCAGCACTACTAAGTTTGCCCTGTCAAGGTCGTTTTGTCGGCCCGGCGTAACACATTCACATCCCTATGACCGTTGGTGTGACCTTCGCCTTGAGCCTTCCACGGTGCTTGTTGGCCGGGCAAACCAACAACGAGGTCTTTTGGTCGATAACTCTCACGAGAAAGAGATGCACTCTTTGGTCGATATCCACAGGCTTTGCTTCCATCTGGGCCGGCACATGTGACGAGCGAATCTTTTGATGACCCCATTCATCCTCTCGAACGACATCATACTATGCAGGAATGTCGGCCCTAGGTCGATGATGTCGTCCATGATGTGGACACATAGATACACCATGACATCAAAGAACGCGGGAAGGAAGTACATCTCTAGCTCATTCATTATGACAACAATCTCTTCACCTGTAGCCTATGGAGTTGCTTCACATTGATCGACTTTTCGAGAGATAGCATCAAAAAGTGGCATAGGTCGATGCGCGTCTCACGCACATGTGTGTCCATAATCCCTCTAAGTGCAACCGGGAGTAACTACGTCATCATCAAATGACAGTCGTGAGACTTCATCCCACTGAACCTTTTTTCTTAGTGTCCAGATATCTGCTTATCTTCCCACAGTATCCGGAACTAACTTTGATTAAGGCAAGGCACTTGAACAATTGATCGCCCTCCTTCGGATCTAAGGTGAAGCAAGAGGGGGGGCAATATTGTTCTTCCTTCTTGTTTACTTTTTTTCCCCTATCTTCTGTCTCCGTCTCCGTCTTGGTCTCCTCTGACAACCTTTTACCGGGCATTTGGAGATCTTTCCTGATTTTCAAAAATTCCAAGTCTTTTCTTGCCTTGGCCCATCCTTGGTCCTCTCGGCATGTTCATCAATATTCCAAGCAAACTCTCAAGGATATTTTTTGTGATATGCATTTGATCAAGGCTATGAGGCATGTCGAGTATGGGCCAGTATTCCAAGTCCCAGAAAACAGATCTTGTCTTCCATACCTTCAGCAGGGGCTCCGGCGCCTTTTTCTTCGTCTTTCCCGGTGAGGGGCACTCTTCCCAGTTCTTCAGTAACTCATATATTTCTGCACCACTACGCTTACGTGAAGGACCTCGATGCTCAGCCTTACCATTGAATAGATCTCCATGCTTTCTCCATGGGTCATCCTTCTCGAGCCCTCTTCGATGCCCCATGTACACGATTTTCAAAGACCCGCCATCTTTCGATAGCTGCAGAGAAGTTGTATCATCCATGCACCTCGTGCATCCGCAATATCCGTGGCACACCTGGCCGGAGAGATAGACGTAACCGAGATAGTCCTGCACCGTCGTGATCAGCGCGGCTCTCATATAGAAATACTCTCCTTTGCTTGTATCCCATGTCTATGCCGGAGTTGTCCATAAGGTCTGTAACTCCTCTTTCAGTAACCCGAGATACAGATTTATATCATTTCCCGGTTGTCTCGGCCCTTGAATAAGCATAGCCATGTGTATGTATTTTCCTTCATGCACGCCGGGGGAGGTTGTACATCCATACAAACACGGGCCATGTGCTATGATTGGTGTTCTGGTTGCCAAATGGATTCATGCCATCACTACTAGCGCCAAGCACGATGTTCCTTGGATCATTTGCGAAAAATTCAAATTCAACATTTAATGCTCTCCACTTGCTAGCATCTGCGAGGTGTCTCAGCTTCAGTTCATCTCCGTTATCTGGCTTCACCCTCTCCGCGTGCTTCCTTAGGATCTACGAAATACCACTATAGACGCGGAGTGATCGGAAAGTACCATACAGCTTTCTGTGGAGCTTTCTTTCCGGCCTTTTATATCGTGAAGCATTGCACTTTGGACGAGATGGTTTTTTCCAGCGTGCTCGTTACGATATATCATGCAATCATTGATGCATGTGTGATATCTAATATGTGGCGAGATCAAGAGGGCACACAATTTTCTTTGTCTCCTCGACACTAGTAGGACCACGAGCTTCCAGGAAGAACCTTCTTTAGGTACTTGAGCTCATCCGGGCTTATGTCATCCATTTGGCTTTTGCCTTCATCTTTAGAAGTTCTAGTGTGAAACTCAAGCGGGTCACTGGGATTATTGCAACCATCATACAAAGGAGTCATCGAGTCTACCTCCGATTCTTGATTTGGCCTCCTCTCTAGAAGCAGCTCTGTCGCTAGTCGTCTTCTTGCGTAGCAGGTCTCGAACATGTCACGGGTCCCGCATGGCTGAACTTAATGGCGGCGAAGGCGGTGGCATGTCCGCGTCTTCTCCGCCTTGAACTGCCTCTTCGCCATCGACATTTCGAGGCCGTCTTCCTCTTGAGCACATAATTGGTCATCTCTTCGTCTGGTGGCCCCATGTCGTTATTTCCTGCCCCGTCGACATCCTCATCATCATCATCATCATCATCTTCTTCTTCACTTATCCACCGAGTATGGCCATGCATGAAACCATGCATGAGCAGGTGTGCCTTGAATTTACCACCCTTAAAGGGGTCGAGCCTAACTCTTTCTTTGCATTTATGACACGGACATAAAACATCCCTCAGTCTTTTTTTGATACATGTCATCCACAGCGGATTGCCAGTATCTTTCCACCATCCTTCCATTGACCTTCATGATCACTACTGAGCGGAGCAAATATTATAACCACGTATATATGCATGTATGGATCAAATTCATACAAAATTAAGCATGACCTTCCTAAAAATAGGACATATTGAGTTTGCATGTCGAAATTATTTGAAAGCGAATTGAATGGAAGCAATTGACCAAAACATAGGCAACTCATGTCACCCATATTATTTCATCAAATACACAATGTAGGCAACTCAAATTATGCCACACACAATTCGGTATATATATTCTCATATCTCCCATATATATAGTTTCGGTCCTATCCACACAAACACCTTTTTTGCTCACCTATGTGTCGAGAGGGATATCGAGCACCTTTCTTCTTAATTACCTAGTAGCTCTAGATATATAGCTCAAACTAGCTAGCTAGCTAGCTAGGGAGAGAGAGAGAGCTAGCTAGCTAGGGAGATAGTGGGAGAGGAGAGGGAGAGAAGAGGGAAGGCATTAATGGAAGTGGGAGCAGGGAAAAGAAGAGGGGAGGGAGGGCATTAATGGAGGGTGGTGGTGGAGGCACAAAGAAAGGGGGGTGGTGGAGGGTAAAGAAGAGGGGGAGGAGGGGCTCCAATGGAGGGGTGGTGGAGGGGCAAAGAAGAGGGGAGGGAGGGGGCTCTAATGGAGGGGTGGTGGAGGGGCAAAGAAGAGGGGGAGGAGGACTCTAATGGAGGGGTGGTGGTGGGGAGCATTGAAAGGAACAATCAAGGTACAAGGAAAGGGGAGAAAGGAAGGGGAAGAAGAGAGGAGGAAGAAGGGGAAAGGTGGTAGGCTGGTGGCGGGCATAGCAGTGGTCTGGATCACCTATACGCCATCTGCTGCTATGGCAGCTGCAAAATATCTACAGCTAGGGTTGCACTACTTATAGCGCTGGCCAGAAACACACGCTACTGGTAAAATGTTATACATAGAAAAATTAGCAGTAGCGCGCTTAGACAAACAGGCGCTATAGATCCTATACTAGCAGTAGCGTAGGTTAGAGGACAAGCGTTGCTGCTATTTTTTGACCAGGGGGTGTGGTGTGTTACACTTAGTAGTAGCATGGGCCTAGGTAACAAGCGCTGCTGCTAACTGATACCAATAGCGCTGTTTGTAGCCAGCGCTACTACTAACTACTAGTAGCGTTGGGTTGCAAACAAACGCTACTGGTAAAATTCTATCTATAGGCATTTTCCTAGTAGTGTTTGGTTGACTTGCCCGATGATTGGCAAGCCATTGAGAATAAATGGATCTTCAAGAAGAAGACTGACGCTGATGGTAATGTTACTCTCTACAAAGCTCGACTTGTTGCGAAAGGTTTTCGACAAGCTCAAGGGGTTGACTACGATGAGACTTTCTCACCCGTAGCGATGCTTAAGTCTGTCCGAATCATGTTAGCAATTGCTGCATTTTATGATTATGAAATTTGGCAAATGGATGTCAAAGCTGCATTCCTGAATGGATTTACGGAAGAAGAGTTGTATATGATGCAACGGAAGGTTTTGTCAATCCAAAGGATGCTAACAAAGTGTGCAAGCTCAATGATCCATTTATGGACTGGTGCAAGCCTCTCGGAGTTGGAATAAACGCTTTGATAGTGTGATCAAAGCATATGGTTTTATACAGACTCTTGGAGAAGCCTGTATTTACAAGAAAGTGAGTGGGAGCTCTGTAGCATTTCTAATATTATATGTGGACGACATATTACTAATTGGAAATGATATAGAATTTCTGGATAGCATAAAAGGATACTTGAATAAAAGTTTTCAATGAAAGACCTCGGTGAAGCTGCTTACATATTGGGCATCAAGATCTATAGAGATAGATCAAGGCGCTTAATTGGACTTTCACAAAGTACATACCTTGATAAAGTTTTGAAAAAGTTCAAAATGGATCCAAGCAAAGAAAGGGTTCTTGCACATATTACAAGGTGTGAAATTGAGTCGGACTCAATGCCGACCACTCTAGAAGATAGAGAGAAAATGAAAAGAAGTTCCCTATGCTTCAGCCATAGGCTCTATCATGTATGCAATGCTGTGTACCGGACCGGATGTGTGTCTTGCTATTAGTTTAGCGAGGAGGTACCAAAGTAATCCAGGAATGGATCCTTTGGACAGCGGTCAAGAACATCCTGAAATACCTGAAAAGGACTAAGGATATGTTTCTCGTTTATGAAGGTGACAAAGAGCTAGTCGTAAATGGTTACGTCGATGCAAGCTTTGACACTGATCCGGACGATTCTAAATCCTAAACCGGATACGTGTTTATATTGAACGGTGGAGCTATCAGTTGGTGCAGTTCTAAACAAAGCGTCGTGGCGGGATCTACATGTGAAGTGGAGTACATAGCTGCTTCGAAAGCAGCAAATGAAGGAGTCTGGATAAAGGAGTTCATATCCGATCTAGGTGTCATACCTAGTGCATCGGGTCCAATGAAAATCTTTTGTGACAATCTTTGGTGCAATTGCCTTGGCAAAGGAATCCAGATTTCACAAGAGAACCGAACACATCAAGAGACGCTTCAATTCCATCCGGGACCAAGTCCAGGTGGGAGACATAGAAATCTGTAAGACACATACGGATCTGAATGTTGCAGACCCGTTGACTAAGCCTCTTCCACGAGCAAAACATGATCAGCACCAAGGCTCCATGGGTGTTAGAATCATTTCTGTGTAATCTAGATTATTGACTCTAGTGCAAGTGGGAGACTGAAGGAAATATGCCCTAGAGACAATAATAAAGTTATTATTTATTTCCTCATATCATGATAAATGTTTATTATTGATGCTTGAATTGTACTACCCGGAAACATAGTACATGTGTAAATACATAGACAAACATAGTGTCACTAGTATGCCTCTAGTTGACTAGCTCGTGAATCAAAGATGGTTAAGTTTCCTAACCATAGACATGAGTTGTGACTTGACCCATTCCGTTAGCTTAGCACTTGATCGTTTACTATGTTGCTATTGCTTTCCTCATGACTTATACATGTTCCTATGACTATGAGATGATGTAAATCCCGCTTACCGGAGGAACACTTTGTGTGCTACCAAACGTCACAACGTAACTGGGTGACTATAAAGATGCTCTACAGGTGTCTCCAAAGGTACTTGTTGAGTTGACATATTTCGAGATTAGGATTTGTCACGCCGATCGTCGGCGAGGTATCTCTGGGCCCTCTCGGTAATGCACATCACTATAAGCCTTGCAAACAATGTAGCTAATGAGTTAGTTACGGGATAATGCATTACATAACGAGTAAAGAGACTTGCCGGTAACGAGATTGAACTAGGTATTGAGATACCGACGATCGAATCCCGGGCAAGTAACATACCGATGACAAAAGAAACAACGTATGTTGTTATGCGGTTTGACCGATAAAGATCTTCGTAGAATATGTGGGAGCCAATTGATATGACCAGCTCTAGTTCTATTCATACCAACAATTATCATGATCAAGTTGTTGATGTACAAAATATGGGTGTGTTTGAGTCTAGTTGGGCAAAGGACCGAGATGTTCTATCTTTGCATGCATCGGGCAATCAGGAAGGTTGCATGCATGCAAGTGGGTCCGACCAGAAAACAATTGGAGGCCATCTAATCTTGTACGTGGATGAGAGAAACCAGGAGATGTATAATCTGATCTTCAAGGCCTACACGTTAGTGCTACTAAAATATAAAGACACGGTCCAGCAAATCAAAAGGAAATTAAAGTTTCTTTCAGATAAAAGAGGAAGAAATCACGTTGGCTATTTCTTTAACCGACCACGGCCACCTGATCAACCAAGAGATAAACGTACAAGGAAGTTTCTCACGTAGAAGAGCATGAGTTTAAAGGAGTCTGGATGGGGTCCACCAGGTCAGGAAAAGAAGATCAAGACACGCACAAATAGAAGATTCAATCTTTATTTTATTATTAGGTCTTTGCCAAGATGTAGAAGGCAAATTAGTTTTAAATTAGAAAGAGTCCAAAATTTAGGAAGTATGTGTACCTGTGCGTTAGGAGAGGTTTTAGGTGTGCGTGTCCTTCAAGTTGGTTACTGCTATAAAATCAAGTTTGGACGTCATGTAAAAAGGGATTAGGTTATTTTGAGATGAATTAGACACGTGTGTGTTTTTCGGCCGTCAGCCATTATCGAGTTTAGAGAAACCTTGTCAAAAATCTCTGTTGACGTGTGGGTTCCTGCGACGCGACGAGTAGAGGATTACAAGCTGAGCCTATACGGTTCGTCCACGTTATTCCTTCGAATTGAGGGGTTGGCCTGTTGTTTCCGCGGGATTTGCGAGCATCTTCGTAAACCTGCGACGAGTTCTTGCTGCGATGGATTTTTGTGCCATGAAAGATCGGGCCAACAACGGACCGACCCTCGTCACGAGGTTCGCTCCACATCAAGTGGTATCAGAGCCCGGCGTTTCTCACGGCACTTCGGAGGAGACGGCCGGCGCGCCATCACCAAGGAGCTACTGGAGGCTCTCCAGCAATTTTTTGCTGGAGGAGCAGGGTTATGGTGCTGAACTTTTTCACACCAACTGTAAAGTGGGAGAGAAAGTTTGCGCCACAACGATCGACCATGACAGTTCGATCAACGCGGTCGGCATCGACATGGTGGAGAAGCTGCAACTATCGATGACACCACATCCACGACCATACACACTGAGGAGGTACCACGACAAGCTCGACATTACGCACCAAACTACGGTACTATTTTCATTTGGCAAATTTTCTTGTGTGGTTCTATGCGACGTAATTCTGGCACCAATGATCTCATGTCATATGCTGCTGGGAAAGCCATGGTACAAGGAAAACAATGCTACACATGACTATCTCGTCAACACATACACTGTCAAACGTGATACAAAATATGTTCTCGTGGCCATTGAGAAGAAGTTTTTCAAGACTTGGAGGAAAGAACAACAACAGAAGATGAAGGAACTAGAAGAAGCAAGGAAGGAAGCTGAAGGTGCCAAAACTTTTACTGCTAATGTACAATCTAGAGATCATGTTGTTGCTACAAAGTTTGACTCAAAACCGATGACGGTTTCGCTTAAAGGGAGAGAGGATGATATGACCAGCTCTAGTCCTATTCATACCAACAATTCTTATGATCAAGTTGTTGATGTACAAAATATGGGTGTGTTTGAGTCTAGTTGGGCAAAGGACCGAGATGTTCTATCTTTGCATGCATCGGGCAATCAGGAAGGTTGCATGCATGCAAGTGGGTCCGACCAGAAAACAATTGGAGGCCATCTAATCTTGTACGTGGATGCGAGAGACCAGGAGATGTATAATCTGATCTTCAAGGCCTACACGTTAGTGCTACTAAAATATAAAGACACGGTCCAGCAAATCAAAAGGAAATTAAAGTTTCTTTCAGATAAAAGAGGAAGAAATCACGTTGGCTATCTCTTTAACCGACTACGGCCACCACGAGATAAACGTACAAGGAAGTTTCTCACGTAGAAGAGTATGAGTTTAAAGGAGTCTGGATGGGGTCCACCAGGTCTGGAAAAGAAGATCAAGACACGCACAAATAGAAGATTCAATCTTTATTTTATTATTAGGTCTTTGCCAAGATGTAGAAGGCAAATTAGTTTTAAATTAGAAAGAGTCCAAAATTTAGGAAGTATGTGTACCTGTGCGTTAGGAGAGGTTTTAGGTGTGCGTGTCCTTCAAGTTGGTTACTGCTATAAAATCAAGTTTGGACGTCATGTAAAAAGGGATTAGGTTATTTTGAGATGAATTAGACACGTGTGTGTTTTTCGGCTGTCGGCCATTATCGAGTTTAGAGAAACCTTGTCAAAAATCTCTGTTGGCGTGTGGGTTCCTGCGACGCGATGAGTAGGGGATTACAAGCTGAGCCTATACGGTTCGTCCACGTTATTCCTTCGAATTGAGGGGTTGGCGTGTTGTTTCCGCGGGATTTGCGAGCATCTTCGTAAACCTGCGACGAGTTCTTTCCGCGATGGATTTTTGTGCCATGAAAGATCGGGCCAACAACGGACCGACCCTCGTCACGAGGTTCGCTCCACATCACCAATATGAGCATCCAGGTTTCGCTATTGGTTATTGACCGGAGATGTGTCTCGGTCATGTCTACATAGTTCTCGAACCCGTAGGGTCCGCATGCTTAAAGTTAGATGACGGTTATATTATGAGTTTATGTGTTTTGATGTACCGATAGTTGTTCGGAGTCCCGGATGTGAACATGGACATGACGAGGAGTCTCGAAATGGTCGAGACATGAAGATCGATATATTGGACGACTATGTTTGGACACCGGAAAGGTTTCGGGTGAGATTGGGACAATACCGGAGCTCCGGGAGGTTATCGGAACCCCCCGGGAGGTATATGGGCCTTAATTGGCTTTAGTGGAAAGGAGGGGAAAGGAGCAAGGCCCCCCCGCCCCCAAGCCCAATCCGAATTGGGAGGGGCGGCCCCCCTCCCTCCTCCTCCTTCCTCTTCCTTCCCTCTCCTCTCCAAATAGGAAAAGGAGGAGTCCTACTCCGGTGGGAGTAGGACTCCCCCCATAGCGCCGCCTCCTCCCTTGGCGGCCCCTCCTCCACTCCTTTATATACGGGGAGGGGGGCACCCCATAGACACAACAATTGATCATTGATTTCTTAGCCGTGTGCGGTGCCCCCCTCCACCATAGTCCTCCTCAATAATATCGTAGCGGTGCTTAGGCGAAGCCCTGCGTCGGTAGAACATCATCATCGTCACCACACCGTCGTCGGTTGACGGAACTCTCCCCTCGAAGCTTCGGCTGGATCGGAGTTCGAGGGACGTCATCGAGCTGAACGTGTGCAAGAACTCGGAGGTGCCGTGTTTTCGGTGCTTGATCGGTCGAACTGTGAAGACGTACGACTACATCAACCGCGTTGTGCTAAAGCTTCCGCTTTCGGTCTACGAGGGTACGGACACACTCTCCCCTCTCGTTGCTATGCATCACAATGATCTTGCATGTGCGTAGGAAATTTTTTGAAATTACTACGTCCCCCAACATTTATATGATATTCATTGCATATAGTTTTAAAATAAATAAATGCTTGTGTTATTTAGTTTGTCATGATCAAAATGCTTAGTTAACAGAAATGAATACTTGAACTTGTAAGATATAGCTTGAGTAGTTGATCTAAGTAAGTTTGTCATGGCTACGATAATATGATCATGAGTATTATTTTTACTATATGCAAAGTGAGTTTTATTTGATAAATGCCAACTAAAGTGATAAGTAGAAATAACCACTAAGAAAGGACCAGAAATGTTGCAAGTTGAGTTTGTGCAAGTAGAGCTTTGAATGAGGTTGATCTGTTGTTGTTAAATGATATATGATACATGATACATGGTTGCATAAGCATGGCATGTTGTGACTCGAGCATTTTATTTTAAAGTTAAACATGATAATAATTGAACTTGAACTTAAAGTTGGTCGGGTCATGGTGCCACTGAATCGGGCTGCCAAGTGCAACCACATTTTCCTTAGTATGGGGAGGCCGCTAGTTGTTCTGTTGTCATGCCTCTTGTCGGTGCCTCCAACTAGGGAATTGTTATGGACGTGCGTTACCCTGTCCCGGTAAGCAGACATAACCTTGTGGACCTGTTGTTGTTATGGTACCGTGTCCCCGTTTGGGACCGTTTATTTGCGACAACGATGGTTGATTAGCCTTTGGTATGCTCGGTCACCCAGGACTGATCCCAGAGGGGAGTTGGTCGGAGTGGTCGTAAGAGTGTCATGGCAATGGGAGGGTTCTGTCGGAATGCCATTGGTCCACCCGAATGGGAGTGCGAGGCCATGGGTTCCGTGGTGTGGGTAAAGTACGCTACCTCCGCAGAGTGTATTAATCTATCGATAGCCGCGCCCGCGGATAATCGCCCAGTTCGTAAGTAAGTCACACCATGGATCAACTTTCACAAATAATCTTGCACACTAAGTTACTTGCATTGCACTGGTTGAATCATGATGATGTCAGTGAGACTGACTGTTGCCTGCATTATTTTTCTTTTGCGCCCACAAATGGGTCGAGCTAGCGTTGGGCGCATGCGCCGACCCAAACGCAGAAGCGGACGTTGGTGTTCGCCGGGCCGACCCAAACGGACAAAACCGCCGTCCATTTGGATCGGCGCGTTGGAGTTGCTCTTAGTGTTGTCCAAATCCATCTCTCAAACCTTGTCTTAACTGCACATCGAACAATCTGTATTGTCTAGCATACAAATTCATCAATTTTCTTACATATTCATATTTTTGAATTCGGTTTTGCTCCATCTTCATTTGTAACTAGCCTTGAGGTTTAGAACTTTTTTGGGCTCAATGTCTAGCTGTTTTGTACTAATATATTATTTGAGTTCAAATTGTTGTATTGCTCTACAGGAAGATATTTTTCTCTTTGCGTTACTAGGTGTTAATTAGTTGACAAGTTACTCTCACACACGTAAAGTTCAGAAGCTCAGTGATTGACACAGCCCATTGGCACATCTGCCCGTTATGCTTGCCCCTCCGCATCTTGCCAAGCGGGTACGGTGGTGACGGGTTCCTAATACAACGTCCCCTATGCATGCAGGCACTGGATCCCAGCAGAACAAGGCCAACAGGCATTGTATAGCATCGTTCCTTGACAGACCAGGATGGCCATTTCTTCTACTGTTACCCCGCCGGCAAAGGAAATATTCGCATCCGGAAATTTTCTGATGCCGCTCATTCATATCTTTATCATGCCAATAACGTACTCCCTCCGTCCGGAAATACTTGTCATCAAAATAGACGAAAAGAGATGTATCTAGAACTAAAATACGTCTAAATACATTCCCTTTTATCCATTTTGATGACATGTATTTCCGGACAGAGGGAGTACATAGGTATTTCTGATGCAATGTCACCAGGCGAGCCTTCATCTCTACACAAGAATAAAATGAAGCGCATCAAAATGAGGCAGGGCTGTGTGCCTACTCGCTAGCTTGCTAACGACTGTGGGTAAGTCAAGTAGGCGTGTGACTGTGATGCGAGTGGCGAGGGAAGTGGATTTTTTTTATAGGTTGTGAGCAGTGCCTTTGCTTAAACTCTGTACTCCTCATATGCTGCCGCCCCCACTTGTCGATGCCGTTGCGATAAGTCACGAAACACCAAGCAAAGTCGTCATCGCCTGGACAACTCGATCGGCCATTACTAGGCCTCTGACCTCAGCCACCAAGACGTACTCCGTCATTGTCTTCGGCATGAAAATTGCAATACCGACATGTCCCGTAATGTCACAGACAATGAAGCTTCGCGTCACGCCCTCCTAAAGCCACACGGGCTGAAATAGGGGCATGCACGACTGAATCCCATCCGATCCAGCAATCTACAGGCGTCAAGCGCCAATGGAGATATCCGGCGGAGCCTTCTGAAACTCGTCAACGGGTAGATCAATGAGGGTCGGCAGCAAACAGAACACCGTCTTGGCGCTCGAAGAACCCTAGGGCCACCTCCATTAACCAAACAAACTAGAAGGCCCCCACGCCGCCAGTCAGAACAATAGGGTTAGCGCCGCCTGCGCGGACGTGCACTCGCCCCTGCCTCGCCACTCCGGCTCGCGCCTGCTCACGCCCCCATACCACCTACAGGAGCCAGCAGCTACCGCTCGCCGAAGTCATCGGACGACCCCACCTCGTGCCCCATCCAACACCGATTGGATCTAGGAACGGAGCCCCAGATCCACCCACGCTCCGTACAAGTCTGCACCCGAGCGAGTGAGCCGCTGCACAAGGGAAGGTGGAACTGGTCGGCAAGGACAACAGGACGATGCTGACGGGCGCCACCGCGTGCCGGGCAGGGAGCGGCATAGAGAGATCCAAGGGGCTGGGCGAGGCGAGTGGGATCTGACGCCCAAAGCCGTCGAGACGGCACGTAGCAGAGGCCCCGGAGCCGCCGCGTGCCGGGCAGGGAGCAGCGTAGAGATCCAAGGGGCTGGGCGAGACGAGTGGGATCTGACGCCCCAAGCCGTCGAGACGCCACACAGCAGAGGCCCTGGCGCTGCCGTCGGCCTCGCGTTCTTTGCCCGCCGGCGTCCTTCGGCGTCGGCGCAGGGAAGGGAGCGCGGAGGATGTGGCGGCAGGGCGAGCGGGGTGATCACCTGGGCGTGGCCGTGGAACTGAGCTTCAGCGACGTAACTGGCCCTACACGTCAGTGACCCAACTACACCTGCAGTTATGTCACTCTGGCCCACATGTCAGTGACCCAACTGCACCTACAGTTACGTCACTGAAGCAGCGTCGGGTTGGATATGCATAAATGAGTTGTTACAATCGTGGCTTACAAGCAAAGATACGAGGTTAAATAAAAATTCAAATATGCAATGGAAGTTTGTATTTTGAAAACGTCAGCCGTGGAGGTTAACAACCACTGGCATTTTTTGTGCCAAAGCCTCCTTCTAGATCCTTTTCTAGACCTACGAGCCATCTTAATGCACGGAAAAGTGAGAGGCAACTAAGAAATCGAGTAATTAAAAAACCCTTTCAAGCATGCTAGCTCCTTAATTTGTCAATAGCGAATTGCACTGCTGACATCACATATACTTGGGTTATCTTCTCCCTGGAATCAATGGGTGCGCGCGAATCTTCACAGTCGAGAGGACTTGACAAGTTTATCATCTCAAGCTTATATGCCAGACCACTTTGAAGTTGTATGTGGTTCTCCCGACGCATCCAAGTCTTCACGGATGCCTCCTAATCCGAAAATGTTTGCTTACTCGGCCTCCAGTTCCAGCCAACTGATCCTCAGTCTGTTCTGATGGTGAAAATGGAGTATGCATGCTTTTTGTGTACGAGTGAATTCGAACGTGAGGGTTGTGCACAAGGCAACAATTAATCTGAGCGCTCATTGCATGCTGTCCTGGCACATGCCATTTGCCATGCACCGAACGGTGTTCAAGTGACATTGAGGTTTCGTATGTACCGAGTACGGTTGTAACGAGCTGTCTGGGCATTCCGAGCCCACATGACATAGTAACGTGGGGTGGGTTGGGATTTGCATGTGAGCACACGTGGCATTGGCAAGCCATTTTTATCCATATAAGGACAGTTCCGTGTTTGACGTACAGGGATGCACGAGTTCTAATATATGTTGACCAGTAGAGAACAAAAACTCAAAGCTAGAAAATTTAGCACACGAACGACTACAATTATGGATTTATCGTTCTTAATTGTTGACAAATGCAAATCCTATATCTTTTATATCTAAATAGTCAGCCCAATTATTAGATTTCCGCGGTCTTTCACGCCACCTTAATTATTGATAGCCATCCAATCAACTATGATATCAACAAGTTATGCATGTATTATTAAGTTATCTTTTGCGTTAATCCATCCATGCATAACAATGCCACATCATAAAATCATGCATTTTATATTTTTTCCCCATGAATCTATGCATGCGAACACTGCTACCTCATCAAGTCATGCATGTAAATCACAAGTTCATTTTTTTGTGTTATTTTCTGTTGGTCATGAATGCTATATGTAAACTGAGAATACTCATATATTATTTTTTTGAAATGTAAACCAAGAATACTCTTAGATTTGTTGCTCTATGTCGTTAGTAAGGATTACTTGTATAATAATTAGCATCTTACCAGTTTTTCTCATAATATAATACATTTTTATTTCATTATCTGCTTGTCATGATAATTGGTTAGTGATTTAGCATACCTAGTATTTTATTTTAAGATAGAGACCAACTAATAATATTGCAAAACTAATATGGAGATTAACTACAATAGCATAATCATGTTGAAAGTCTTAAATATTGCAAACCCTCTCGTAAAATAAATAAATGCACTAAGTTAAAAGTTCTTAATTGTTTTCCCATCAAATGTTTTCCCAGTTAAAATTTATCTATGATGCCCCACTTTCTTAGTTCTTAGAACTGTTTATTGGACTCCGACTATGAGCTTTTGAGTGGACTCTATCTTCTTTGAGGTGCCCGACTCCCTTCTAAAATTTTCTTGACCACTCCAATCCCCCAAAAGAATTATCAGCACATTCTGCGAAAGAATTAACTCAAATCATACCTAAATCAATTAAAAGACTTGAACAAACAATAAATAAAATGGATCAATGACTATAAGTCTGGTCGAGATAGAGAAGTAATTACTTGCTTCTGCAATAGATCGCGTTGATGATGCCGGTCTCATGGGAATTTGCCTCCCAATTGACATGTGCCTAGACGTTGTGTTGTTGGCTCGAAGTGGACAACAGTCCACACCACTCTGATATCTTTTCTTACTAGAAGGGCATTGCGCGCTTTGATGTGCCGCTTATGTTCTTGGTGTTGTACATGTTTTATTTTTACATGGTCAATTTTCTAAGTTGTGAAAATTATTTACGTGCTAGTTGGTTATCCATGTGGGGCGAAATAAGGGGGGGTGTCCTTTTTAGCAGAGATGCTAAACCTAGGAACAGACCTTACGAAGTCACGGTTATGGATGGATGTGTCTATTTATGGTTGGAGATTAGCGGAAGATTAGCCCAACGATGAGAATCAGGGAAGTGAGTGGTGGGATGATGTTTGATATGACTAATCCATAGCGAATCGTCTGTGAGTGTATCATTGTTTCTTTTTGTGGTGTTTGGGTGGGTCTTTTTGACCTTATGATTGGAGGGTGGCTTTTAATTAATACGAATACATGAGAAAGTTACCTATGTTATTGGTTGCGTGTGTTATGCTGGTACTAAATGTGTCGTAGGTGGCACTTCCTTTTTGTCAACGAAGGCCCACACAACACAGGCACTTACCGAGGGACCCATTCATCGAGAGATCCGATCATGAAGACCTATCAATCGTGTATACAATCCATATTGAAGACCTCAATTGAATCATAGGCTTTAAAATTAGTGAGCTTAATGAAGTTAGAGATTTTATTGACACAACCAAGGATTGATCGAGTCAAAATCAAGGCATTAAAATTTTATACCTCAATCGAATGGGAGAGCTCTGAAATTAGGGAGCATAGTGTATTAAAAAATTGAATGAGATAGCTCCTTGTGAAATTTTTGACCCGGTTAAAATCATGTGCTCCAATTCCAATTGGAGACCTCAATTGAATGCGGGCTCTTTTAAACTACGGAACGTAGTGTTATAGATGCCAAAATTAGGGAGCATAATGTATTAAAAAAATTGAATGACAAAACTCCTTGTGAAATTCTTGACCTTGTCAAAATCGGGTGACCAATTTCAATTGGCGACCTCAATTGAATGCGGCTCTTTTAAACTAGGGAGCTTAGTTTTTATAGAGGTTGGCCATGTGCACGCGACATACATGACATGTTTATTTTAAGTTTCTAATTGCCTTAAGGAATTTCATACGAATAGAAAAATCATAGGAAGTGAGATGACATGTATCTCAATTATTATAGAGAAAGATGTGTCATTTGATCCACATGGCAGAAATTTTCCATTGAGTATAGGCTCATGTTTTTTCCTTTGAAATTTTTCCGCCTCAGCTTGCATAGTGCGCGTGTCGCTAGCTGTTGGCCTGCTATGCGCCCTGCCTCCATCCTGGTCATGCACCACTCCCACCTGTGTCCATGTCTCACCGCCTTCTGCCTCCCTAACACGATGGTTCAAGACTAGGGATGTGTAGACCAACCATGATTTGAACGCCTAAGGTTTGTTACTTCAGTAAGAGAATGTCCATCGGATGATACAAAAATTGGTTCCCCAAATGGTTCTACGGCAGAAGAGAGAAAGGTTTTGGGCATCATAGAATTTTCTACCCTGAAATTCGAAAAGCAATATAAACTTGAGATCCAATGGTGGGGAGTTTGGGAGGAGGAAATGATGGTCGTCGGGATCCGAGGTCGATTTTGGACGGAGGAGGCCGCCGTGGCCGAGATGGTCACCGGGACAGTAGTTGGGAGGGACCAGGTGGCAGAGGGAAGTTGTGGTTGTAGCCACTCCCACGACGGCGCGCCGTCCGTGCTCCGTGAAATCCGAACGAGGCCGGCGGCTCACCGGTGGTCATGCCGGTCAATTAGACGTCACCCGGCCTCTTATCAACCTCGGCGATCGATGGTGTTGTGGCGGCAACCATCTCAGGTAGTAGGGGAGCGGGGGAAACACTGGAATCGGTCGGAATTGACGGTCACCTTATGAGCTTCCGTGGCAGTTGTGGGGGCCGTGATGATTGTCTCAACGGAAGGAATGAGCAGCAGTGCTATGGGCGATCGCCAATGTGACGGCTGCGAGAATTGGCTGAAATCAGGCGACGCTGAAGTTTCAGCATGGCGTTTGGGTTCCCAACGCAACTAGGATGGAAGTCGCATTCATGGCTTCCATGCAATAGATATGCACAACGATTTTACAAAACTTGCCCGCACATGAGTCATCAACGTTGTCCAAATTTAAGAGAGCTGAGGTCGTCATTGCAGAAGTCATGTTTTATATCTGACTTTATAGGGTGGTTTTCACAAGATATACGTTGAAGTGGCTTGATCTCTCTCTGCTTGAATCAATACCAGCCGTGTGCGGTCGGACACTCTAGAATTGTTTTCCTGTTTCATTTTTTGCACCTTAGGCCCAGATTCTACTGCAGGCAGCTGGCAGGCAACTTGTGACAACTCCCGCACACGTAAAGTTCAGAAGCTTAGTGATTGAGCCCAGCCCATTGGCACATGGACCTGCAAACCTTGCTGCTTGGTCCGGGAAGCTCGTAATGCGGTCACGTTACTGACGGGCTTGAGTTGCGATGTTCCCTCCTGTGTGTGCAGGCACTGGATGGCGGCAGAGCATGGCCACCGGCATCCTAGGCCAACAGACAGTGGATAGCAACGTTCCCTGGTAGACCAGAATGACTGTTTCCTTTTCTTTTGTTTGCGGGGGGACTATTTCTTCTGATGTTACCCCACCGGCACACAACATGTTTGCATCCAAGACTTCTCCGATGCCGCTCATTCATATCTTTATCATGCTACTAGTAGCATATATAGGCCGTTATGATGCATTGTCATCATCAAGAGCCTTCATCGCTACATAAGAATAAAATAAAATCGTATCTACTTGAGGCCTTGATTGTGAGCCTACTCGCTTTCAGGTGTGTGACTGATGTGAGTGGCGGGGAAAAGTGGATGTCTTTTATAGATTGCGAGTCGTGCTTGTGCACATGGCCATAATTTTGTCTGTCAGTGATTCGTGGCTGCCTACAACGTCGCATATCTTTCTTTAAGAACGCAAGCATGCTGTGCCTAGAAAGTACTTCACGTTTTTGAACCGGGGATAACTTAGTCATTACTGGTAGAAAAAAAGAAATAAAATTAATATGTTTTCTACTTTGAACAAAGTACATTTGTTTGGTGATACATTTCTTCTTGTCAGTTACTCAGGAGTCCTTTTATACACAACGTATTGTAACATGATATGGTTGGTTGTATACAGTTGAAGAGGGTAATGCACATTACAAAGTAGGTCTGCAATAGTACCACAACATCAAGAATATTCAGGTTCCCACAAAATAATGGAACAATATATGTAATCCTACTACACTTTTTCTTAGTTTCTTCTTCCTGGAATCGTCTCACAAAAGAAACTTTCTGTTTCATAACTTCACTGATAAGTCTTGTTACATTTCGGATTACAGGCCTCCTCCATTATGCTTGACAAAGGAAACTGATTTGGTTTGAAGTATACTGACGCACACAGTTCCATTTTTTTTTTTTTTGAACAGTGGCAAAAGACTTGCCTCATTCATTAATAAAGGAGGAGAGTTTTAGAGTACATAAAAGTGGCTCCACAGCACAGCCCATCCATCAACAAAAGCAATACAACAACTACTCTCGTGGCATGATGATGCTCAGGTGCCTAGCTCCTACCGTGACCCAAAGTTTGGCTTCATCTTGTATTAGTTTGAGGATGTAGAAGGGCGGAGTTGATTTCTTCCTGAAGACTAGCATTTCTCTCGTCCCAAATAACCCAACTGACAAGCATAGTAAGGGAAGCCATGGCTTTCCGGTTCACCGTGTTGGATTTCGACATGTTTGTCCACCAATGCTTGATGTTGCGCTCCGCTGGCCATTGTTAGATCTCCAAAGCCCCTCGGCCAACCACTCCTTTACCAATCTACAAAGCGCATAAGGTGAACCTGCACCGATAGAAGAGGTGTGCGGACATCTCGTTTGCCCATTTGCAGAGGGTGCACAGTCCACAATTGTCCCAACATTGCTTCTCGAATCTATTCGCCAGCCATATCCTGTTCTAAATCGCCAGCCAGGAGAAGAACTTGACCTTGGAAGGTGCCCAAAGCTTCCAAATAGTCATGTTCATGGTTTTCGTCATGGAGCCCAAGTTGGATCGTATTTATAATTAATTATCCTCAATATATTAGGCAGATTGAAGATCGTCGAGTGCAGAAAACAAGAAATTTATGATATTCGGTTCATTAACACAAATATCATAGATGAATTTCTGGTTAAAAAGCACGCCGAAGAGGCCGAGGCCAACTTGCTACAATCGTTGATCAAAAATCAAAACAAAGATACCATACTTCTTCCTTACAACTTCAAGTGAGTGTTACTGTCGTGTGCATATTTGGTTTCCCTTATTATTCGAGCGAGGTTATAGTAATGTAATTGATGAGTTATGCATGCGTGCGCAGCTTCCACTATGTTCTTCTAGAGATTAAGCTTGAGCGGGGACTAGTAACCGTCTTAGACTCGAGACGAAAAAATCCCGAAACCTATGCGGACATGACTAAATTGCTCAACAAGTAAGTTCAATCGATCATTATCGCACCATATCGGCAACTTTTTGTTCATTTCCTGATATCTCAAGTAATAATAATAATTATTTGTCTTGCAGGGTTTGGAAACAGTTCACGGCAGAAGCTCCGGGACTGCCGAAGGAGCTGCGATATACATATCCGAAATTAAGTACTACTGATTAGCTAGTTGCGTCCCGTTGATTCAGTAACTATACTTTCATAAATGCCATTTATAATGCTTCATTATCAGTTTGATTGACCTCTATTTCTCGTAAAGTGCTTGTGGCAGGAAGAAAGGAATAATTTCTGTGGATACTACGTGTGCGAGTTCATCTACAACGCGACTTTGAAAAATAAGCGGGGCTACTCTAAAAGACAATATGAAGTGCGTAAGCAATAATATTCACAATTTCATTTTATTACACCATCATTTCTATTGAGTTTCATTCATATATATGTATTAATTAACCCCTTCTTCAAATTAGACGTGGCAGAATCTTGGAATGAACTCCTACCACAAGATCGCATGAAAGAAATTCAAGAGAAATTGGCGGGATTCTTTCTTGACCACGTCATCAATAAAGCGGAGAATACCATGTGGAAGTTGATTTCAAATGCTAGGGGATTGTAATTAAGAGATCTTACATATTGTATATGTATGTAGCCAGTATCGTCGGATAGATAATACGAAAACTTGTTGTTCGACCAATCTCTCGGAGAAGGAGAGGTCGATCGATCACTTCTCTCGGTATGCATGACGAATTTCTGTACTTAATGGTTCCCTTCATTTTCTTACTAGCTAGCGTGTCGAGGGCCTCTCTATGTACAGTACGTAGCGTCGACCAAGCACGGACATAAGAGAGGACACTTCTCTCTATTAATTAGCTAGCTAACACAATATATGAAACACCTAAATTAACCCCCCAAAACCCCCAACCCCCCTTTCAAAAAAAAACAAAAACCCAAGCCACAGAAATGCTGACGCGTGGATGCCTTTTTGTCCCGGTTGGTGCCACCAACCGGGACCAAAGGCCCTCCTGCCTGGGCTCGGCGCACAGGCCACGTGGAGGCCCATATGTCCCGGTTCTGGACTGAACCGGGACTAAAGGGCCAGGGCATTAGTACCGACCCTTTAGTCCCGGTTCAAGAACCGGGACTAAAGGCCCTCACCAACCGGGACAATAGGCCCTTTTTCTACCAGTGTAAGCAGAGGCCGCCGAATACTCTCCGCATCTTGAACTTCCAGGATATGTTGTCATCAATGTCCGGTGAAAGCTGAAACTGCTCCAAACAGACCCAAAGGTCCACAAACTTCACAATGTGGTTGATCGACAGGTTGATTGAAGAGTTGATCTTGCGCACCCAAGCATTGTCTCGCATGGCTTCCCTCACCACCCATGGTTCCTACTTAATCTCTTTGCAATATGCGCTTGGTATTTGAAAGATTACAACCACAACGTCAGAGCAACTCAAAAGACTAGCTGAAGGTTCGGCTCATCCAGTCTATCACCCATAACCACCAAAAAGGGTGCAGCAAGTCGAAACACAATCTTTGATCAATGGCCTTGTTAGCAAAATCTCAATGTATCAAAAGGAGTTTTCTGGATCAAGCAAAAGAAGTGTCTACCATATCTGATGTTCTTTTCCAAACTTATTGGAGGAACTTATTAAGGATGACTCTGTGCTAAAATTCCAGACAAACCAGGCACTGGAAGTTATGAATAGTAAGTGTTAAACCGAAGGTCTGGTAGCAAAGTGAGAACCTGAACTGGCCATTCGAGATTCTTGTAAACAATAATATGGCAGAAGATTTCTCGAGCTGTCCACCAACCAAGTTGAACTCATGGGTGTGCACGATCAAGCGTCACTTATAATGTTCGAGTACGGGCTAAGTCGGCTATCAGCGTAGCATGTTCATTGTTTTTGTGGAAAATGCAGTGCCCAAGGGATTGAGGAGCCAACTGTTCGAGGGATGCTTGGGGCCAATGCTAACATATTTATGGTTATGCCACTACACGCGAGTTGAGTGTTTGCATAGGCAGGCATTGTGAGACTTCATACGGCCTATCGAGCAATATGAATTTACAAGTTTTCCCATACGGATGATAGAGAGCAAGCTTGATACTCAAGCACTCATGGATTCCATGCAACAAATAGGCGTAATGATATTATAAAACTTCCCCTTAAAATTGGATTTTATAAAACTAGGAGAACATGAGGCATCAATGTTACCCTGATTTGAGAGAGACGAGGTCATTATCACAAAAGTATTGTTCTATATCTAACTTTTATAGATACATTTAGAGTTACTTGAGATCCCTGTGCTTGACACCGTACACATCCATGTTTGATCCGGTGGTCTAGGAAAGTTTTTTTTTTCATGTTCGCACTTAGGCCCAGATTCTTTTGTAGTTGCTCCTAGGCCGCAGCAAGTAACTTTGTGACAACTCTCACAGATGTAAAGTTCACAAGCTCAGTGATTGAGACAGCCCATTGGCACATCGGGCCGTTATGCTTGCCCCTCCTCTTCTTGCCAAGCTGGTACGATGGTGGTAGGTTCCGAATACAATATTCCCTATCCGTGCAGGCACTGGCCAACAGGCACTAGATAGCAAAGTTCCAGGATGACTGACCAGGATGGCAATCTCTTCTGCTGTTACCCCACCAGCAAAGGTAATCTTCGCATCCGGAAAATTTCTGATGCCACTCATTCATATCTTTTATCACGCCAATAGCGTACATAGGTCTTTATGATGCATTGTCATCACAAGAGCCTTCAGCTCTACATAGGAATAAGATAAAGCGCATCAAAATGAGGCACGACTATGTGCCTACTCGCTAGCTAGCTAATGTCTGTGGGTAAGTCAAGTATGCGTGTGACTGTGATGCAAGTGGGGAGGGAAGTGGCTGACTTTTATTAGTTGCGAGTAGTGCCTGTGCACATGGCCATATTTTTGTTGTATGTCTGTGATTAGTGGCTTGCCTGTAACGTGACATTTCTTTCTTTAAGAACGGAAGCATGATGCAAGTACAAAGTACTTCACGTTCGCACCATGGTTTCTATGACAAATTAATTCACTTTGGACAAAGTACGTTTGTTTGGTGACACATTTCTTCCTGTCATTTACTCAGGAGATCTTTTATACACAACCTATAGTAACAGGATATGGTTGGTTGTTACGAGTTGAAGAGGGTGATGCACATTACAAAGTAGGTATGCAATAGTACCACAACATCAAGAATATTTAAGTTCCCACAAAATAATGGAATGTTGTTTATAGTACACCTTTTTACCAATATATGTAATCCTACCATACGTTTTCATAGTTTCCTCTTCCTGGTATCGTCCCACAAAGGAAACTTTTTGTTTCATAACGGGTCTGATAAGTCTTGTTACGTTTCGAATTACAGGTGGTCTCCTCCCTATTATGCTTTACAAAGGAAACTGATTGTCTAGCACCCATTACCACCAAAAAAGGGTGTAACAAATAGAAACGCAATCTTTCATCAATGGCCTTGTTTGCAAAATCTCAATGTATCAAAAAGAGTTTTTTTTTTAAATCTCAATGAGGCATCAATGTTTGATCAATGATTTTTTTTTAGGGAAACAGGAGGACTCTGCTGCGTATTTTTATTAATTTTAAATAAATAATATAAAGAATGAGGTCCCAAAAGGCTCGAAAAGATAGAAAGAATGAGGCATCAATGTTTCTTTGATTTGAGAGAGCTGAGATTGTTGTCACAAAAGTTGTGTTCTATATCTAACTTTTATATATACATTTAAGTTGCTTGAGATCCCTCCGCTTGACTCTACACAATCCATGTTTGATCGACAGTCTAGGATTGTTTTCCCCATTTTTTGCACTTAGGCCGAAATTCTGTTGTACTTGCTCACACGCCATAGCCAGCAACTTGTGAAAACTCTCACACACGTAAAGTTCACTAGCTCAGTGATTGCGACCCGCCCATTGACACATCGGCCCGTCATGCATGCCCCTCGGCATCTTGCCAAGCTGGTATCGAATTAGAACGTTCCATATGCATGCAGGCACTGGATAGTAGCAAAGCATGGCCACTGGCATGCTAGGCCAACAGGCACTGGAAAACGTTCGCTGGTAGACGAGGATGGCCATTTCTTCTGATGTTACCCCACTGACGAAGGAAATATTTGCGTCCGAATATTTTTTTTTCTGATGCCACTCATTCATATCTTTTCTCACGCCAATAGGTCGTTATGATGCATTGTCATCATCGACAACCTTCATCTCTACACAAGGATAAAATAAAGCGCATCAAAATGAGGCCACAACTGCGAGCCTACGCGCTAGGTAGCTAATGACTCTGGGTAATTCAACGTGAGTGTGTGACTGATGCGAGTGGCGAGGAAAGTTGGTGATTTTATAGGTTGCGAGCAGTGCTTGTGCACATGACCAGTAATTCGTGGCTTGCCTGCAACGTGGCATTTTTTCTTTAAGAAAGCTGGCATGATGTACGTACAAAATACTTCGCATATTGAACCAGGGATAACTTAGTCATTACTGGTAGCAAAAAAAAAAAAAAGGTTTTCTATGACAAATTAATTTACTTTGGACAAAGTACATTTGTCTGGTGACACATTTCTTCATGTTAGTTACTCAGGAGACCTTTTATACGCAACCTATTTTAACATGGTAAGGTTGGTTGTCTCCAGTTGAAGAGGGTGATGCACTTTATGAAGTAGGTCTGCAATAGTACCACAATATCAAGAAGATTCAAGTTCCCACAAAATAGTACTCCCTCTGTCCCATAATATAGATCGTCTTTCAAGCTTACCTTGAAAGACGATTAATATTATGGTATGGAGGGAGTAGAACATTGTTTATAATCCACTTTTCTAAGTCTAGGTCTTGAGTCCACTGGGAGTGATTGACCGTGGGTTTTGACCATGTGTTGTGAGTAGCAAGGGAAGTCCCGTGAACCGGGGAGACTTTTATTGGTCGCGGGTAGTCCTTGGGCACATGACATTTTTTTCATCTGGCAAAGATTTCAAGGAATCAATTGGAGGATAGGAAACAGTAGCAAGGTAGCAGGCGAGAAGATCATTCGCTACATCTATTTCTGGCCATGTGAGAGATATTTATCAGAAGGAGTGTAGGTCTTGCAAATGTGTTGAGAGATTTGTTAAACATTCAAATGTTGGTGGATGGCTAAAAATTTTCTCCAGGTGGTCTGACATTTTGAGTGGATGGCTGAAATCTTTCTCTAGATCCTGTGGTTGTTAAAAATTACTCCCTCCGTCCGGAAATACTTGTCATCAAAATGAATAAAAGGGAATGTATCTAGACGTATTTCAGTTTTAGATACATTCTTTTTTATCCATTTTGATGACAAGTATTTTCGGACGGAGGGAGTAGGTACCACACATAAGAACTGAGCTACCCTTTTTACCCTAGGTCTGCAGTCTGCACGTAATAAATTGTAAAGAACAATTTGTACATGAGGTAATGAGAAGGTGCATGCACAATAGTGGCAGTGGGATGAGAAGGTGCACCGGGGAGGGCATCGGTTGTGTATGCATGTGTAGGTCGCTAGCTGCTCTTGCCCAGAGTAGGAAGGTAGAGAAGAGAATGGACCCGTTTTTTTTTGACCCAACACCGTAGAACAATTGTTCTACGGTTAATATATTAACATAAATATAGTACAAAAATATTACAAATCCGCTAAGGGAGGAACTTCAGGAAGGTAGCTAGCCAATGCCTGCTCTAGGTATGAAACTCATGATTACAGGTTACATTCTATCCACTGAGCCAGCCGAACCTCAAACTTTTGCTTGATCTTGTGTTTGAGGAGTTTGAGGTCTTGCTTAAGGTAAAATCTCCAAGACTGAATGGACTGTGGAATTGCTCTGAAGATCTTGCTATTTCTTTGTAGCCATATATTCCAGCAACCCAAAATGATGATCTCTACTGCAAATTGCTTTGCTAAGAGATTTAAGGCCAAAATGGTATCCTCATAAACTGATGTACCTCATTTCCTATGCGGAAGCAAGAAATTCCAACAGTCCTGTGCGAAGTTACAGTCCCATATCAAATGCATAGTGGTTTCTTCTACTTGCTGATTGCTGTTAGGACAATGAATGTCATCTAGCTGCATCCCTTTTCTGAGAAGGAGAGCTCTAGTGTTGATTCTTCAATGGGCCACTAACCAAAAGAAGATTTTGTGCTTTAGTCTACTAGAGCTTCTCCAAATAAGACTGAAAAAGGGATGCTCGTCCTTTTGTTCCAAAAGCAGATTATAAATTTGGATTGCAGATGTCTTGCCAGTAGCCCCAATGATAGTCCACTTATCCTCTCTGTTTGGGAACAGAGTGGGTTCTAGATCTTGTAGTTGATTGAATTCCTCATATGCTTCCAAAGAGAGAGGCAGGTGGAAATGTTCAGTCCAATCATTCTCCCCAAAAAAGTCTTGAACTGACTGCTCATCATTTAGTGCAAAGGAGTGGAGATGTGGAAGCATATATTGCATGTTGTGTTCATTCCAAGTATCTTTCCAAAAAAGAACAGTTTGTCCATTGCCAATTGTGCACCTGCTAATCTGCTTAAACCTTGGTAGGAGACTTATGTGTGATTTCCACCAGAAAGATCCCACAACATTTCCTACTGGTGTTTCTGAATGATAATACTTTTCCCAAACCAGCTTAGTCCAAGGAACATCTTCTTTGTTCATAAATTTGAGGAGGTTTTTCATGAGGAGAGCCTTATTGTGGAGAGCAATATCAAGAATACCAAGACCACCTTGATTTTTTGGTAAACACACCTTGGACCAAGAAATGAGTGCTGTCCCTCTATCTTCCATGCCAAATTTTCTCCAGAGAAAGTTTCTCAAGTACTTGTTGATCTGCTCAATCACACCTATAGGAAGTGCCAAGGTACACATAAAGAATATTGGCAATGCTACAAAAACAGATTTGATGAGCAATAATCTTCCATCACGTGACAGCATGGTAGAATAACTAGAGAGCCTTCTCTCAATTCTTTGCAGCACTGGACTGTAATCTTCAATTTTTGGCTTAGAAGTTCCAAGTGGAAGGCCCAGATATTGAGCAGGGTTTGGAACTGAGGTTCAGAAACATTGATTGGTACCATGAAAGATTTTTCATAATTAACTTTAAGCCCAGTAAAAGCAGTGTAATGCAGGAGGAGGTTTTTGACTTGAGCAAGTTCTCTGGCTTCAGCAGGCAATACAAGGATTGTATCGTCAGCATATTGGATCACAGGAAAATCTGCGCAAGCTTGACTGCTGATGGGAGCATGAATTAAATTCTGGTGCATAGCTTCATTGACCATTGACTGAAGAAGATCAGCTGCAAGTACAAAGAGTAAAGGAGAAACAGGATCCCCTTGTCTGACTCCTTGTCTGCAATGAAAAGGTTTCCTTGGCACTCCATTGAGCAGAACAGATAAAGTACCTGAGGAAAGCAACATTGTGATCCAGTTAATCTGAAAAATCATTACCAAACTCTTTATGGCAGAGAGAGAGAGAGAGAGAGAGATACGAATATTATTCTGTTTATCTGAAAAATGTTCAGAGAAAGTACACAAGTGTATTGTTGAGTGATAATCGGAACCACAAATGTTTGTGCAACTAGTCTGGTCTTGTGTTCTTTGCGAACAACTATTCTTGTCTGATGCGAGAAGGAATTAATATTAAAAAACAGAACATGGCCCAAATTTGTTTTTTTATTCCTAGCACACAGTGCAAATATACATGTTTAATTTCTGAATTGTTTACCTTATTCAATAGTGGAAATTCTTGTCTGAAATCTTTTAAAGGATACGTGAACTACCTAGTTAAAGGAATGAGCTAGAGGTAAAATTTTGAACCCTTTACATGTTCGCAGCTCTCAACACTACTCCTGCTAGTCTAGCGCCCACAACAAACATATTTTTTTGAAAATGAAGCATTTTATTAATTCCCTAGGAGATGCAGCCACAACATACTTCATGCTCATGGCTTCGCGGCATCAACATGAACTTACACAACTTGGATGAAAACAACAAAACAAACTCGGGGAACAAGCCCGGCACTTGAAGTTTCTAAAGTTGCTAAACAATTATAGTCCTGGAGCCAAAGTCAGACGAGACCATACTGCATCTAAATATTCCTGAATGCTTCCTACTCCTAATTATGTCCAACGCCATTTATCTCTAATCAGTTCACCAAATCAGATCGAACTAGGTGGGCACGAGGTGGAGTGAGGATCTAGTTGATGTCTCTCTCTGGAATAGCTTGAAAAAGTGGCCTGCGGAAGCTAAGCATTAAGCGTGTGGTTTATATGATCTTCTCAGTGCAGTGTACCGGAGTGTGGATTTCACAGTTTTCAACACGCATCTAACATGTCAACAACTGGATTCCATTTGAAATAGAACGCCTAAGAATATCCTGATGCCTCCAACTCCAATGTGTTTACCACACCTTGTCTGTCATATAAGCAATACTGGTTTTTGCAAGTGTCTAACTGCTAGTGCGTGTGCATGTGATAAGAATGGAGAAGCATCGGGGTATTTTAAAGGGATTCAAATACGTACCAACATAAGTACAATGATCAATGTAGTATTGAGTTGGAGAATCTGTGTAGGTATCATCTTTATGCGAGTGCTACAACAACCAATTTAATGGAACTGCAGCAGTACAGTCAAAACCTTGTGTCCTTTTTACTGTGGCAATACACAATCAAAACTCGATGCCATTTTAACTAAAGGACTATGGTGGCGAAACGCTGGACTAAATAATTTTCGTCATTAATAGGCAATAAAAACGGAGCATATGTTGCATGTGATCTTTCCAGAATAGCATGGTGCAGGGGCCTACTAGTCTCAGCTTTGGTTGAATTAAACTACCACTTGCTACAGGGAGGATAGGAACCCTTATAAATACAGAGACACTGGAAATTTTGTTATTTACATCATTTGTTTTTAAAACAGATCGTAAGATCACATGTTTGCACTGACGCAGTGGAAGTGTTCCAAGTTCAGCAGCCCTTCCTATTTACAACTCCAATACACACACCACAAGAAAAGTTAGCCCACGCTCATACGGCTGGGTATTTACAACATGCATCAGCATGCATCAACACGGTGCCGTGAGGAAGCGACGTGTCACCCATCCCTTGGTTGGTGTGGGCGTGTGCATCTGCTTGCCACGTGACAATATCAGTCGGCCGATTTGCAACGCTTCCCTTGAAACAATTGCATCTCTGCCAACGAGGGACTTCAGTGTTCAGCCTCCACAATGTCTAGTAATTGAGTCCACTTGATGGCTAGGTAATGCCTCCCATGCTGCTAATTCAGCTTGCTTGGGTGGCACCTTTGGTCGATCTGCTCATCAAGAGGCTCGCCACCTGGAAGGCCTCCCTACTCCCGCATGCCAAGCGCTTGGCACTGGTGCGCCACTTGCTCACCACCATGCCGGTTCACATTCTCCTCGCCATGGCTGTAAACCCTACAATCCTCAAGAAAATAACCACAATGGTGCGTGACTTCCTCTGGCATGGCCGGAAGGATGCCAAGACCGGCTGTTGTTTGGTTAGTTGGCCCAAGCTCTCATGGCCGCTGGAACTTGGGGGCCTTGCGGTGCGTGATCTCCACCATACGAGCATCACCCTTCGTGCTCGCTGGCTCTGGCTTCAATCAACCGACCCTGAGCGTCCTTGGGGCCATCTTCAGCTCCTGTGCGATGAAGAGACGCACCAGTTCTTCTGCGCATCCACAACCTGGACAACCGGCGATGGCAAGACGTGCCGCTTATGGTGCGACCATTGTTATCAAACTAGGGGCAGGGGCGCTCCTCTGCGCTCATAGGCTATCTACTGACTTTATTGTCCCTGCTGTAATCAAATAGCCATCTAACGATCAGGTAGATACTAACCAAAATAAACACTGGACAATAGTTTCATATGAGTACGTTAAAAGAAAGAAGCCACACTTGGAAGCGGATTTGTAGGACTCGGGTGCTCCACACCCCTATACGAACGTTAAATTCAAAAAATACAGAGAATTTGAAAAAGAAAATCATGGGATTTTGGGATATCGAACCTGGGTTCCTGATCTACTTCCGTGCGAAATTTCGTGAAAAATACCAGGAAACGTATTCATGGCAAAAAAGACAAAAATTTCCTGTGTATAAAAAAACTGTTTGGATGGATTTTTGTCCGGACAGTATTTCCCTCGCCACGGATACGTTTCCTAGTATTTTTTCACGAAACTTTTCACGGGAGTAGATTGGGAGCTCAGGTTTGATATCACCAAATTTCAGTTTTTTTGAATTTTTTGGTATTTTTATGATTAATATTCGTATGGGGTGTGGAGCACCTAGGAGCTCCTGTGTATTTTTCCAGCCACAATCTTTATATTGATCTGATCATATTTTATAGGAGGTCAATAATTTGGCAAGTCAATAATACACATATGAAGCCCCTCGAAAAAAATAATACACATATGAATAACAATATGCCATTCCCCAACAAATAAGGCCCTTGCACCCATGTAAATCTCATGCTACAACAACCGCCAAGATTCTGACGTGTTGAGCTTCTGCGCGTTCGCGATGGCCGAGACGATGCCAGGGAAGGCTTTGGTACCCCACCAGTCGACCTAGTCCGACGAGGCATAATAAATCTGCCGAAGGAGAAAAACCAACACGGTGGTCATTTTCAGACTAACTTTGGAGTTCAGACAAGTACAGTACTATGCAACAAGCCTGCAGCTCGATGCTCATCATATGTTTGGACCACGGTCTCCCCGCGAGCCACCCTTGGTTGGTGAAGGCTCGCTCTGCCATCGTCAATCGGTTGTTGATCGCTTTGACTTTCAGCATGCATACCCTCGTGTTATGGCCCCACTTTTGTGCTTGCAACATCGGTTGTCATGAGGACGGCAGATAGTCCATGTTTCAAGTAACTGTTGGAGCTACTGCTACACGTCACACTTAATGATAATTTCATGAAAAAAATCTGTGTACCAATCAATAAGAAAAAACCTAACAGAAAAAAAGTTACGGGGCTTTTAAGATCTGGAGGCAAAAAATTCAAAAAATTTCAAACTGTGGTCAAACTGTTGTCAAACAATGGTCAAACTAATTATTCTAGAATATTAGTGTTACTAAATAATTATTTCAGTTATTTTGAATTTTGGTCAAATCTGGTCAAACTGTGGTCAAACATCTGAGAGCATCTGAGAGCATGCGAGCAAGAACATACCAGCGCAAACTCTTCTGCATCCCAAATGCAGAAGATGATTGTTCGCCTTGGCATCCATCCTTTCTTTTCTAGCTTGGACAGCCTCCCTGCCATCTACAAACAATAATAGGTTATTGGCATTATCCTCAATTTATGAAAGATGTCCTGCATTCAGAACAGCTCAGTATTTGGTAAGGTTGATTACCTCGAGCATAGCTGCTGTTCCGCTGTTGGGATCGATTGCCTCAATTGTTTTTAGTACATTTTTCATATGCTGGCTACAGAAAGCGAATATAACCTATGTAGCAGCAGACTTCAACAGAACAAGTACGTCACGGTTGTTTGGTTGTAATTGATTTACCTCGTCTTGTGTCTGCCGTTTCGTGAGCTTATGCCGTACAGATTGATCAGCATCATTTATAACAACTTCTCGTGCTATAAGCTCAGCCGGTAGTTTTGAATGTGGCAATAAGAAACACAGAGATAGTAAATATGAATACTTAGTCCCAATAATGTAGGCTAGCTTGCTCATATGGGGAAGTGCGTAGGGACTGTCACAAACCCTGACTTAGTTTCTGAATTGCAGCAGAAGCAGACTCTGAACCATCGGTGGAATGAGCTGCAGCGGCAAAGCATAAGGCGCGACAGGATACACAGTAGTGCAAGGGAATTGAAAGATGGGCAGTCTCGCCGCCGCAGCCGCGGCGACCAAATCCTCTACGGGTTGATCCCGGTTCCTCTTTTTATAGAAAAAAGACAGAAAATCGGCACTAGCATTCCTTTTTCGCAGACCAATCCGCCATTAGAGGACAAGAGCGAGCGGGGAAGGAGGGGAGGTGGGGAGGGGCGCACCAGATCGGCCATCTTGATGAGGCCCTCCAGGCCGGAGTCGTTCTTGACATTGAGGCGGTGGAAGTTGTTGCAACATGCGAGGTGGGGTGGGGTGGGTTGACGAGGGGGCGGATCGAGTACTAGTAGACGTCTACGGCGAGGACGGAGTACGGGGTCTCGCCATGAGGTGCTCGCAGAGGTGGGAGCAGATGAACCCGCCGGCCCCGATCGTGCCGATGGTGAGCGGCGCTACAAGCACGCCGTCCAGATCAAACCTGTCGTCGCTGGCGGGCGTCGGCGTCGGCAGCTAGGGATGAAGAGGTTGCGTGCTCGAGAGAGAAGGTGCGTGGGGCTCGAAGTGTGTGGTCCTCTTTTCTTCTTCTTGAACCAAGGAAGCGAGGAAAGCGGTGGCCTCTCGCTTAATTTTTTTCATCGATGAAACTCCCCAACCCTTACGCCCACGTGGGCGTGGCGAGGGCGCCCTTTTTCACGATGTTAATGAGTTTGATAAGCCACGGTGGGGTATGTGCAGTGCGTGCGTAATGCGGCGCTAAAGCTTGTCTTGCCCGGACTATAGTCTGGTCCAACGAGGCATAATAAATCTGCCGAAGGAGAAAAACCAACACGGTGGTCATTTTCGGACTAACTTTGGAGTTCAAACAAGTGCGATTACTATGCAACAAGCCTGCAGCTCTGATGCTCATCATATGTTTGGACCACGGTCTCCCCGCGAGCCACCCTTGGTTGGTGAAGGCTCGTTCTTCCATCGTCAATCGGTTGTTGATCGCTTTCACTTTCAGCATGCATACCCTAGTGTTATGGCCCCACTTTTGTGCTTGCAACATCGGTTGTCATGAGGACGGCAGATAGTCCATGTTTCAAGTAACTGTTGGAGCTACTGCTACACGTCACACTTAATGATAGTTTCATGAAAAAAATGTGTGTACCAATCAATAAGAAGCGAGTCTATCATGAATTCATGATTCTGTTTCAGTTTCCTTGATGAAACCGAATCAAGGGATTACCCTGTGTGTCTAAAAGTTACATATCTCAGTTGCCAAAGAGAAAATACCTCCAGTTCAGAGGCGAGGGGACATAATTGAAGGAATGATCTCATCATCCGCAAGTCTCAAGGCAATAAGACCCTAGACGCTCGCCACTGCATGATTACCTAGTAAAATGGGTTAGTCAGCGCTATAGTGAACTTTCTGAATTTGAAAAGATAGCTCGCTCAGTACATAATACATGTCTGTGGAACAAAAGGGTCTCCAAACCGCTCCCTCCAATCAAAATCATCGTAAATGCAATGAGTGGTAGATGTAGTATTCTCAAACTGCAAGAGCAACAATATTTACGTCCAGATGCTAGAGGAATTATAATAAGATGAGCTGTAAATAAATGGTTTGCTAGCCTAATGTTCTGTTTTTTAAATGAAGCAGAACAATGCTATAGAAAGGGAGCACGGATTTTCAGGCTTATACGCCACCAGAGTGTTTTCACTTACATAATCCATAATAGATGTCAAGTGAAGGGACTCCAATGTGCTCGATAAAAGCTGCAAAATCTGTTCCTGCACCGGCCAATCTTGCAATCTGAAAATAGGAGCTTAATACTTCAGTATGTTTCAATCAAATGAAGCTCTCATGATCGCTCATTTGTGCCACAACAGAATTATATGACAATTCCATCATCGTGCCTTTCACCGGAGGATTCTGGCGAATCATGTAGTCATACAAGGTATGAGACGGATCATCAGGATCGGGTACCTTCAATCAAGAAGAAAAATGATAGGGTCAAATAATTAAGTTAATTTGGAATTTATGTAGACACGTCTCTAATATGTACTCAGTGTTGCTCATGAAGTTTAAATTCTATGCTTATAAAGGCTTTAGGCGCAGAACTAAAATACCATTCTGCTTGCTTCCTTGATGAATTCATCGAGTTGTGGGGTTGCACGGGGCATAAGACTTCCAGGCCCAAACATTGACATGTCTACGTTCAAATAAGCAACAGCTCTTGAAGCAAGCATATGCATGTACTCCTCGGTCCATTCCGTAGACCCTATCTGAGACATTAGATTTTTCTACGCTTTAGAGCTTACACTTGCGGATAAGAAAGCATCTGAGAGCATGCGAGCAAGAACATACCAACGCAAACTCTTCTGCATCCCAAATGCAGAAGAAGATTGCTCGCCTTGGCCTCCATCCTTTCTTGTCTAGCTTGGACAGCCTCCCTGCCATCTACAAACAATAATAGGTTATTGGCATTATCCTCAATTTATCAAAGATGTCCTGGATTCAGAACAGCACAGTATTTGGTAAGGTTGATTACCTCGAGAATAGTTGCTGTTCCGCTGTTGGGATCGATTGCCTCAATTGTTTTTAGTACATTTTTTCATATGCTGGCTACAGAAAGCGAATATAACCTATGTAGCAGCAGACTTCAATGTAACAAGTACGCCAATCGTTGTTTGGTTGTAACTGATTTACCTCGTCTTGTGTTTGCCGTTTCGTGAGCTTATGCCGCATGCAGATTGATCGCATCATTTATAACAACTTCTCGTGCTATAAGCTGAGCCTGTAGTTTTGAATGTGGCAATAAGAAACACAGAGATAATAAATATGAATACTTAGTCCCAATAATACGTAGGCTAGCTTGCTCATATGGGGGGGGGGTAGGGACTGTATCATGGAGCACAAACCTGACTTAGTTTCTGAATTGCAGCAGCAGCAGCACTCTGAACCACTGGTGGAATGAGCTGCAGCGGCAAAGCGTAAGGCGCGACAGGATACCTGATAGTGCTGTGGAATTGAAAGATGGGTAGTCTACTTGCCGCTGCAGCTGCGACCAAATCCTCTGCGGGTTGATCCCAGTTCCTCTTTTTATAGAAAAAAGACAGAAAATCGGCACTAGGATTCCTTTTTTGCAGACCAATTCGCCATTAGAGAACAAGAGCGAGCGGGGAAGGAGGGGAGGTGGGGAGGGGCGCACCAGATCGGCCATCTTGATGAGGCCCTCCAGCCGAGTCGTTCTTGACATTGAGGTGGTGGAAGTTGTTGCAACATGCGAGGTGGGGTGGGGTGGGTTGACGAGGGGGCGGATCTTGTAGTAGTAGACGTCTACGGCGAGGACGGAGTCCGGGGTCTCGGCCATGAGGTGCTCGCAGAGGTGGGAGCAGATGAACCCGCCGGCCCCGATCGTGCCGATGGTGAGCGGCGCTACAAGCACGCCGTCCAGATCAAACCTGTCGTCGCTGGCGGGCGTCGGCGTCGGCAGCTAGGGATGAAGAGGTTGCGTGCTCGAGAGAGAAGGTGCGTGGGGCTCGAAGTGTGTGGTCCTCTTTTCTTTCTTCTGAACCAAGGAAACGAGGAAAGCAGTGGCCTCTCGCTTAATTTTTTTTTCATCGATGAAACTCCCCAACCCCTTCTGCCCACGTGGACGTGGCGAGGAGGCGCCCTTTTCACGACTGTTAATGAGTTTGATAAGCCACAGTGGGGTATGTGCAAGGCGTATGCGTAATGCGCGCTAAGCTTGTCTTGCCCCAGACTATAGTCTGGTCCAACGAGGCATAATAAACCTGCCGAAGGAGAAAAACCAACACGGTGGTCATTTTCAGACTAACTATGGAGTTCAAACAAGTACAGTACTATGCAACAAGCCTGCAGCTCGATGCTCATCATATGTTTGGACCACGGTCTCCCGCGAGCCACCCTTGGTTGGTGAAGGCTCGCCATCGCCATTCATTCGGTTGTTGATCGCTTTGACTTTCAGCATGCATACCCTAGTGTTATGGGCCCACTTTTGTGCTTGCAACATCGGTTGTCATGAGGGACGGCAGATAGTCCATGTTTCAAGTAACTGTTGGAGCTATCGCTACACGTCACACTTAATGATAGTTTCATGAAAAAAATGTGTGTACCAATCAATAAGAAGCGAGTCTATCATGAATTCATGATTCTGTTTCAGTTTCCTTGATGAAACCGAATCAAGGGATTACCCTGTGTGTCTAAAAGTTACATATCTCAGTTGCCAAAAGAGAAAATACCTCCAGTTCAGAGGCGTAGGGGACATAATTGAAGGGAATGATCTCATCATCTGCAAGTCTCAAGGCAATCAGACCCTAGACGCTCGCCACTGCATGATTACCTAGTAAAATGGGTTAGTCAGCGCTATAGTGAACTTTCTGAATTTGAAAAGATAGCTCGCTCAGTACATAATACATGTCTGTGGAACAAAAGGGTCTCCAAACCGCTCCATCCAATCAAAATCATCGTACAGCGAGTGGTAGACAGGGTATTCTGAAACTGCAAGAGCAACAATATTTACGTCAGATGCTAGAGGAATTATAATAAGATGAGCTGTAAATAAATGGTTTGCTAGCCTACTGTTCTGTTTTTTAAATGAAGCAGAACAATGCTATAGAAAGGGAGCACGGATTTTCAGGCTTATACGCCACCAGAGTGTTTTCACTTACATAATCCATAATAGATGTCAAGTGAAGGGCCTCGAATGTGCTTTCGATAAAAGCTGCAAAATCTGTTCCTGCACCGCCAATCTTGCAATCTGAAAATAGGAGCTTAATACTTCAAGTATGTTTCAATCAAATGAAGCTCTCATGATCGCTCATTTGTGCCACAACAGAATTATATGACAATTCCATCACTTTGTTTCCACCGGAGGATTCTCGCGAATCATGTAGTCATACAAGGTATGAGACGGATCATCAGGATCGGGTACCTTCAATCAAGAAAAAAAAATGAAAGGGTCAAATAATTAAGTTAATTTGGAATCTATGTAGACACGTCTCTAATATGTACTCAGTGTTGCTCATGAAGTTTAAATTCTATGCTTATAAAGGCTTTAGGCGCAGAACTAAAATACCATTCTGCTTGCTTCCTTGATTAATTCATCGAGTTGTGGCGTTGCACGGGGCATAAGACTTCCAGGCCCAAACATTGACATTTCTACGTTCAAATAAGCAACAACTCTTGAAGCAAGCATATGCATGTACTCCTCGGTCCATTCCGTAGACCCTATCTGAGACATTAGATTTTTCTACGCTTTAGAGCTTACACTTGCGGATAAGAAAGCATCTGAGAGCATGCGAGCAAGAACATACCAGTAGCAAACTCTTACGCATCCCAAATGCGTAAGATGATTGCTCGCCTTTGGCCTCCATCCTTTCTTTTCTTGGTTGGACAGCCTCCTGCCATCTACAAACAATAATAGGTTATTGGCATTATCCTCAATTTATCAAAGATGTCCCTGGATTCGTAACAGCTCAAGATTTGGTAAGGTTGATTACCTCGAGCATAGCTGCTGTTCCGCTGTTGGGATCGATTGCCTCAATTGTTTTTAGTACATTTTTCATATGCTGGCCACAGAGAAAGCTTAATATAACCTATGTAGCAGCAGACTTCAACTGAACAAGTACGTCACGGTTGTTTGGTTCTAACTGATTTACCTCGTCTTGTGTTTGCCGTTTCGTGAGCTTATACCGTACAGATTGATCAGCATAATTTATAACAAATTCTCGTGCTATAAGCATAGCCGTAGTTTTGAATGTGGCAATAAGAAACACAGAGATAGTAAATATGAATACTTAGTCCCAATAATACGTCACGCTTAGCTTGCTCATATGGGGGGGTAGGGACTGTATCATGGAGCACAAACCTGACTTAGTTTTCTCGAATTGCAGCAGCAGAAAGATCAATCACTGGTGGAATGAGCTGCAGCGGCAAAAGCATAAGGCGCGACTGGATACACAGTAGTGCCAGGAATTGAAAGATGGCAGTCTGCCGCGCTTGACCGCTGGCGCGATTTAAATCCACTGCGGTTGATCCCGATTCCTCTTTTTTATAGAAAAAGACAGAAAATCGGCACTAGCATTCCTTTTTCGCACCAATTACGCCATTAGAGAACAAGAGCGAAAGCGGGGAAGGAGGGAGGTGGGGAGGGGCGCACCAGATCGGCTATCTTGATGAGGCCCTCCAGTGCCGGAGTCGTTCTTAACAAGTGAGGCGGTGGAAGTTGTTGCAAGATGCGAGGTGGGGCGGGTGGGTTGACGAGGGGCGGATCTTGTAGTAGTAGACGCGTCACGGGCGAGGACGGAGTCCGGGTCTCACCATGAGGTGCTCGCAGAGGTGGGAGCAGATGAACCCGTCGGCCCCGATCGTGCCAATGGTGAGCGGCGCTACAAGCACGCCGTGCAGATCAAACCTGTCGTCGCTGGCGGGCGTCGGCGTCGGCAGCTAGGTATGAAGAGGTTGCGTGCTCGAGAGAGAAGGTGCGTGGGGCTCGAGGTGTGTGGTCCTCTCTTCTTTCTTCTGAACCAAGGAAACGAGGAAAGCAGTGGCCTCTCGCTTAATTTTTTTTTCATCGATGAAACTCCCCAACCCCTTCTGCCCACGTGGGCGCAGCCGAGGAGGCGCGCGCTTATGCGCGATCGGTAATGAGTTTGATAAGCCACGGGGTATGTGCAGTGCGTAATGCGTGTGCGCTAAGCTTGTCTTGCCCAGATTATAGTTCCGTCCGACGAGGCATAATAAATCTGCGAAGGAGAAAAACCAACACGGTGGTCATTTTCGCACTAACTTTGGAGTTCGGACAAGTACAAGATTATGCAACAAGCCTGCAGCTCTGATGCTCATCATATGTTTGGACCACGGTCTCCCCGCGAGCCACCCTTGGTTGGTGAAGGCTCGCTTTGCTATCGTCAATCGGTTGTTGATCGCTTTGACTTTCAGCATGCATACCCTCACGTTATGGCCCCACTTTTGTGCTTGCAACATCGGTTGTCATGAGGACGGCAGATAGTCCATGTTTCAAGTAACTGTTGGAGCTACTGCTACACGTCACACTTAATGATAATTTCATGAAAAAAATGTGTGTACCAATCAATAAGAAGCGAGTCTATCATGAATTCATGATTCTGTTTCAGTTTCCTTGATGAAACCGAATCAGGGGATTACCCTGTGTGTCTAAAAGTTACATATCTCAGTTGCCAAAAGAGAAAATACCTCCAGTTCAGAGGCGTAGGGGACATAATTGAAGGAAATGATCTCATCATCTGCAAGTCTCAAGGCAATCATTCCTAGACGCCGCTTACCGCATGATTACCTAGTAAAATGGGTTAGTCAGCGCTATAGTGAACTTTCTGAATTTGAAATGATAGCTTCGCCAAGACATAATACATGTCTTTGGAACAAAGGGTCTCCAAACCGCTCCATCCAATCAAAATCATCAGACAAATGAGTGGTAGACAGGTATTCTCAAACCGCAAGAGCAACAATATTTACGCCGATGCTAGAGGAATTATAATAAGATGAGCTATAAATAAATGGTTTGCTAGCCTACTGTTCTGTTTTTTAAATGAAGCGAACAATGCTATAGAAAAGGAGCACGGATTTTCAGTGCTTACTTACGCCACATACAGGCGTTTTCACTTACATAATCCATAATAGATCTCAAGTGAAGGGACTCCAATGTGCTCGATAAAAGCTGCAAAATCTGTTCCTGCACCGGCCACTCTTGCAATCTGAAAATAGGAGCTTAATACTTCAGTATGTTTCATCAAATGAAGCTCTCATGATCGCTCATTTGTGCCACAACAGAATTATATGACAATTCCATCACTGTGCCCACCGGAGGATTCTGGCGAATCATGTAGTCATCCAAGGTATGAACGGATCATCAGGATCGGGTACCTTCAATCAAGAAAAAAAAATGAAAGGATCAAATAATTAAGTAAATTTGGAATCTATGTAGACATGTCTCTAATATGTACTCGGTGTTGCTCATGAAGTATAAATTCTATGCTTATAAAGGCTTTAGGCGTGAACTAAAATACCATTCTGCTTGCTTACTTGATTAATTCATCGAGTTGTGGGGTTGCACGGGGCATAAGACTTCCAGGCCCAAACATTGACATGTCTACGTTCACATAAGCAACAGCTCTTGAAGCAAGCATATCCATGTACTCCCCGATCCATTCCGTAGACCCTATCTGAGAAATTGGATTTTTCTACGCTTTAGAGCTTACACTTGCGGATAAGAAAGCATCTGAGAGCATGCGAGCAAGAACATACCGGTATAAAATCTTACGCATCCCAAATGCGAGAAGATGATTGTTCGCCTTGGCCTCCATCCTTTCTTTTCTAGGTTGGACAACCTCCTGCCATCTACAAACAATAATAGGTTATTGTCATTATCCTCAATTTATCAAAGATGTCACGGATTCGTAACAGCTCGATTATTTAGTAAGGTTGATTACCTCGAGCATAGTTGCTGTTCCATTGCTGGGACCGATTGCCTCAATTGTTTTACTACGTTTTTCATATCTTTGGCTATGAAGCGAATATAACCTATGTAGCAAAGCAGACTACAACAGAACAAGTACGCCACGGTTGTTTGGTTGTAACTGATTTACCTCGCCTTGTGTTTGCCGTTTCGTGAGCTTATGCCGTCAGTATTGATCATCATCATTTATAACAACTTCTCGTGCTATAAGCTCAGCCGGTAGTTTTGAATGTGGCAATAAGAAACACAGAGATAGTAAATATGAATACTTAGTCCCAATAATCCGTAGGCTAGCTTGCTCATATGGGGGGTAGGGAATTTGTATCATGGAGCACAAACTGACTTAGTTTTCAATTGCGGCAGAAATGACACTGAACCACTGGTGGAATGAGCTGCAGCGGCAAAGCATAAAGGCGACGGGATACAGTGAGTGCCGAGGAATTGAAAGATTGGCGATCTACGCTGCCAAGCAGCCATGGCGACCAAATCCTCTGCGGGTTGATCCCAGTTCCTCTTTTTATAGAAAAAGACAGAAAATCGGCACTAAGATTCCTTTTTGCGCACCAATTCGCCATTAGAGAACAAGAGCGAAAGGGAAGGAGGGAGGTGGGGAGGGCGCACAGATCGGCCATCTTGATGAGGCCCTCCAGCCGAGTCGTTCTTGACATTAAGGCGGTGGAAGTTGTTGCAGCATGCGAGGTGGGGCGGGGTGGGTTGACGAGGGGGCGGATCTTGTAGTAGTATACGTCTACGGCGAGGACGGAGTCTGGGGTCTCGGCCATGAGGTGCTCGCAGAGGTGGGAGCAGATGAACCCGCCGGCCCCGATCGTGCCGATGGTGAGCGGCGCTACAAGCACGCCATCTAGATCAAACCTGTCGTCGCTGGCGGGCATCGGCGTCGGCAGCTAGGGATGAAGAGGTTGCGTGCTCGAGGGAGAAGGTGCGTGGGGCTCGAGGTGTGTGGTCCTCTTTTCTTTCTTCTGAACCAAGGAAACGAGGAAAGCAGTGGCCTCTCGCTTAATTTTTTTTATCGATGAAACTCCCCAACCCCTTCTGCCCACGTGGACGTGGCGAGGAGGCGCCCTTTGCGCGACTGTTAATGAGTTTGATAAGCCACAGTGGGGTATGTGCAGTGCGTGTACGTGTGCGCGCTAAGCTTGTCTTGCCCCAGACTATAGTCTGGTCCGACGAGGCATAATAAATCTGCCGAAGGAGAAAAACCAACACGGTGGTCATTTTCAGACTAACTTTGGAGTTCAGACAAGTACAGTACTATGCAACAAGCCTGCAGCTCTGATGCTCATCATATGTTTGGACCACGGTCTCCCCGCCGAGCCACCCTTGGTTGGTGAAGGCTCGCTTCTGCCATCGTCAATCGGTTGTTGATCGCTTTGACTTTCAAAGCATGCATACCCTCACGTTATGGCCCCACTTTTGTGCTTGCAACATCGGTTGTCATGAGGACGCGAGATAGTCCATGTTTCAAGTAATCGTTGAGCTACTGCTACACGTCACACTTAATGATAATTTCATGAAAAAAAATGTGTGTACCAATCAATAAGAAGCGGAGTCTATCATGAATTCATGATTACATCTCGCCTCCTTGATGAAACCGAATCAGGGGATTACCCTGTGTGTCTAAAAGTTACATATCTCGAGTTGCCAAAAGAGAAAATACCTCCAGCTCGAGGCGTAGGGGACATAATTGAAGGGAATGATCTCATCATCTGCAAGTTTCAAGGCAATCGGACCACGGACGCCGCCATCGCATGATTACCTAGTAAAATGGGTTAGTCAGCTATAGTGAACTTTACGAATTTGAAAAGATAGCTCGCTCAAGACATAATACATGTCTGTGGAACAAAAGGGTCTCCAAACCGCTCCATCCAATCAAAATCATCGTAAATGCGGTAGTGGTAGATGTGGTATTCTCAACTGCAAGAGCAACAATACTTACGCCGATGCTAGAGGAATTATAATAAGATGAGCTGTAAATAAATGGTTTGCTAGCCCTCTGTTCTGCTTTTTTAAATGAAGCAGAACAATGCTATAGAAAGGAGCACGGATTTTCGTGCTTATACGCCCACCAGAGTGTTTTCACTTACATAATCCATAATAGATGTCAAGTGAAGGGCCTCGAATGTGCTCGATAAAAGCTGCAAAATCTGTTCCTGCACCGGCCACTCTTGCAATCTGAAAATAGGAGCTTAATACTTCAGTATGTTTCAATCAAATGAAGCTCTCATGATCGCTCATTTGTGCCACAACAGAATTATATGACAATTCCATCATCGGTTTCACCGGAGGATTCTGGCGAATCATGTAGTCATACAAGGTACGAGACGGATCATCAGGATCGGGTACCTTCAATCAAGAAAAAAAATGAAAGGGTCAAATAATTAAGTGAATTTGGAATCTATGTAGACACGTCTCTAATATGTACTCAGTGTTGCTCATGAAGTTTAAATTCTATGCTTATAAAGGCTTTAGGCGCAGAACTAAAATACCATTACCCTTGCTTCCTTGATTAATTCATCGAGTTGTGGGGTTACTTGCACGGGCATAAGACTTCTGTGCCCAAACATTGACATGTCTACGTTCACATAAGCAACAGCTCTTGAAGCAAGCATATCCATGTACTCCCCGATCCATTCCGTAGACCCTATCTGAGAAATTGGATTTTTCTACGCTTTAGAGCTTACACTTGCGGATAAGAAAGCATCTGAGAGCATGCGAGCAAGAACATACAATAAGAAAATCTTCTGCATCCCAAATGCGTAAGATGATTGTAAATCTTGGCCTCCATCCTTTCTTTTCTAGGTTGGACAGCCTCCCTGCCATCTACAAACAATAATAGGTTATTGTCATTATCCTCAATTTATCAAAGATGTCCTGGATCCAGAACAGCTCAGTATTTAGTAAGGTTGATTACCTCGAGCATAGTTGCTGTTCCGCTGTTGGGACCGATTGCCTCAATTGTTTTTAGTACATTTTTTCATATGTCAAGCTCTGAAGTTTAATATAACCTATGTAGCAAGCAGACTTCAATGTAACAAGTACGTCACGGTTGTTTGGTTGTAACTGATTTACCTCATCTTGTGTTTGCCGTTTCGTGAGCTTATGCCGTACAGATTGATCAGCATAATTTATAACAACTTCTCGTGCTATAAGCTGAGCCGGTAGTTTTGAATGTGGCAATAAGAAACACAGAGATAATAAATATGAATAGTTAGTCCCAATAATACGTAGGCTAGCTTGCTCATATGGGGGGGGGGGGTAGGGACTGTATCATGGAGCACAAACCTGGCTTAGTTTCTGAATTGCAGCAGCAGCAGCACTCTGAACCACTGGTGGAATGAGCTGCAGCGGCAAAGCATAAGGCGCCACAGGATACACAAGAGTGCTGTGGAATTGAAAGATGGGCAGTCTGCGCCAAGCAGCCGCTGGCGACAAATCCTCTGCAGGTTGATCCCAGTTCCTCTTTTATAGAAAAAGATGTAAAATCGGCACTAGGATTCCTTTTTCGCACCAATTCGCCATTAGAGAACAAGAGCGAAAGGGGAAGGAGGGGAGGTGGGGAGGCGCACCAGATCGGCCATCTTGATGAGGCCCTCCGTGCCGGAGTCGTTCTTGATATTAAGGCGGTGGAAGTTGTTGCAGCATGCGAGGTGGGGCGGTGGAGTTGACGAGGGGCGGATCTTGTAGTAGTATACGTCTGGCGAGGGACGGAGTCCGGGTCTCGGCCATGAGGTGCTCGCAGAGGTGGGGAGCAGATGAACCCGCTGCCCCGATCGTGCCGATGGTGAGCGGCGCCACAAGCACGCCCATCTAGATCAAACTCCGTCGTCAAGTTGGCGGGCATCGGCGTCGGCAGCTAGGGGATGAAGAGGTTGCGTGCTCGAGGGAGAAGGTGCGTGGGGCTCGAGGTGTGTGGTCCTCTTTCTTTCTTGAACCAAGGAAACGAGGAAAGCAAAGTGGCCTCTCGCTAATTTTTTCATCGATGAAACTCCCCAACCCCTTCTCGCCCACGTGGGCGTGGCGAGGAGGCGCCCTTTCTTGTATTTGTTAATGAGTTTGATAAGCCACGATGGGGTATGTGCAAGTGCGTAATGCGTTAATGCGTGCTAAGCTTGTCTTGCCCTGCACTATAGTCTGGTCCGACGAGGCATAATAAATCTGCGAAGGAGAAAAACCAACACGATGGTCATTTTCGCACTAACTTTGGTGTTCGCATAAGCATAAGATTATGCAACAAGCCCGCAGCTCGATGCTCATCATATGTTTGGACCACGGTCTCCCCGCCGAGCCACCCTTGGTTGGTGAAGGCTCGCTCTGCCATAAATCAATCGATTTGTAGATCGCTTTGACTTTCAAAGCATGCATACCCTCACGTTATGGCCCCACTTTTGTGCTTGCAACATCGGTTGTCATGAGAATGACGGCAGATAGTCCATGTTTCAAGTAACTATTGCAGCTCTTGCTACACGCCACACTTAATGATAATTTCATGAAAAAATGTGTTTACCAATCAATAAGAAGCGAGTCTATCATGAATTCATGATTCTGCTTCAGCTTCTTGATGAAACCGAATCGTGGGATTACCCCGTGTCTAAAGTTACATATCTCTTGCCGGTTAAAAGAGAAAAATACCTCCAGTTCAGAGGCGAGGGGACATAATTGAAGGGAATGATCTCATCATCTGCAAGTTTCAAGGCAATCAGACCCTAGACGCTTGCCCTTTGCATGATTACCTAGTAAAATGGGTTAGTCAAGCTATAGTGAACTTTCTCTGAATTTGAAAAGATAGCTTGCTCAAGACATAATACATGTCTGTGGAACAAAAGGGTCTCCAAACCGCTCCATCCAATCAAAATCATCGTAAAATGAATGAATGGTAGACAGTGGTATTCAAACTGCAAGAGCAACAATATTTACGCCGATGCTAGAGGAATTATAATAAGATGAGCTGTAAATAAATGGTTTGCTAGCCTACTGTTCTGTTTTTTAAATGAAAGCGTAACAATGCTATAGAAAGGGAGCACGGATTTTCAGGCTTGCTTATACGCCACCGCAGGCGTTTTCACTTACATAATCCATAATAGATGTAAAGTGAAGGGACTCCAATGTGCTCGATAAAAGCTGCAAAATCTGTTCCTCCACCGCCACTCTTGCAATCTGAAAATAGGAGCTTAATACTTCAAGATGTTTCAATCAAATGAAGCTCTCATGATCGCTCATTTGTGCCACAACAGAATTATATGACAATTCCATCACTGTGTTTCACCGGAGGATTCTCGGCGAATCATGTAGTCATACAAGGTACAAGACGGATCATCGTGGATCGGGTACCTTCAATCAAGAAAAAATGAAAGGGTCAAATAATTAAGTGAATTTGGAATCTATGTAGACACGTCTCTAATATGTACTCAGTGTTGCTCATGAAGTTTAAATTCTATGCTTATAAAGGCTTTAGGCGCAGAACTAAAATACCATTCTGCTTGCTTCCTTGATTAATTCATCGAGTTGTGGGGTTGCACGGGGCATAAGACTTCCAGGCCCAAACATTGACATGTCTACGTTCAGATAAGCAACAGCTCTTGAAGCAAGCATATCCATGTACTCCTCGGTCCATTCCGTAGACCCTATCTGAGACGTTGGATTTTTCTACGCTTTAGAGCTTACACTTGCGGATAAGAAAGCATCTGAGAGCATGCGAGCAAGAACATACCAGCGCAAAATCTTCTGCATCCCAAATGCAGAAGATGATTGTTCGTCTTGGCCTCCATCCTTTCTTTTCTAGGTTGGACAGCCTCCCTGCCATCTACAAACAATAATAGGTTATTGTCATTATCCTGAATTTATCAAAGATGTCCTGGATTCAGAACAGCTCAGTATTTGGTAAGGTTGATTACCTCGAGCATAGTTGCTGTTCAGCTATGGGGACCGATTGCCTCAATTGTTTTTAGTACATTTTTCATATGCTGGCTACGTAAAGTTTAATATAACCTATGTAGCAGCAGACTTCAACAGAACAAGTACGTCACTGTTGTTTGGTTGTAACTGATTTACCTCGTCTTGTGTTTGCCGTTTCGTGAGCTTATGCCGTACAGATTGATCAGCATCATTTATAACAACTTCTCGTGCTATAAGCTGAGCCGGTAGTTTTGAATGTGGCAATAAGAAACACAGAGATAATAAATATGAATACTTAGTCCCAATAATACGTAGGCTAGCTTGCTCATATGGGGGGGGGGGTAGGGACTGTATCATGGAGCACAAACCTGACTTAGTTTCTGAATTGCAGCAGCAGCAGCACTCTGAACCACTGGTGGAATGAGCTGCAGCGGCAAAGCATAAGGCGCGACAGGATACACAGTAGTGCGTGGAATTGAAAGACGGGCAGTCTGCCGCCAGCTGCGACTCAAATCTCTTCAAGGGTTGATCCTGGTTCCTCTTCTTATAGAAAAAAAGACGTAAAATCGGCACTAGGATTCCTTTTTCGCAGACCAATTAGCCATTAGAGAACAAGAGCGAAAGGGAAGGAGGGGAGGTGGGGAGGCGCACCAGATCGGCCATCTTGATGAGGCCCTCCAGCCGGAGTCGTTCTTGACATTAAGCGGTGGAAGTTGTTGCAAGCATGCGAGGTGGGGCGGGGTGGGTTGACGAGGGGCGGATCTTGTAGTAGTAGACGCGTCACGGCGAGGACGGAGTCCGGGTCTCGACCATGAGGTGCTCGCAGAGGTGGGAGCAGATGAACCCGCCGGCCCCGATCGTGCCGATGGTGAGCGGCGCTACAAGCACGCCATCCAGATCAAACCTGTCGTCGCTGGCGGGCATCGGCGTCGGCAGCTAGGGATGAAGAGGTTGCGTGCTCGAGGGAGAAGGTGCATGGGGCTCGAGGTGTGTGGTCCTCTTTTCTTTCTTCTGAACCAAGGAAACGAGGAAAGCAGTGGCCTCTCGCTTAATTTTTTTTATCGATGAAACTCCCCAACCCCTTCTGCCCACGTGGACGTGGCGAGGAGGCGCCCTTTGTGCCGATCATTAATGAGTTTGATAAGACACGATGGGGTATGTGCGCGGTGCGTGTGCAGTGTCGCGCTTAAGCTTGTCTTGCCCCAGACTATAGTCTGGTCCGACGAGGCATAATAAATCTGCCGAAGGAGAAAAACCAACACGGTGGTCATTTTTAGACTAACTTTGGAGTTCAGACAAGTACGATTACTATGCAACAAGCCCGCAGCTCGATGCTCATCATGTGTTTGGACCACGGTCTCCCCGCTGAGCCACCCTTGGTTGGTGAAGGCTCGCTTCTGCCATCGTCAATCGGTTGTTGATCGCTTTGACTTTCAAAGCATGCATACCCTCAACGTTATGGCCCCACTTTTGTGCTTTTCTGTAACATCGGTTGTCATGAGGACGGCAGATAGTCCATGTTTCAAGTAACTGTTGAGCTACTGCTACACGTCACACTTAATGATAATTTCATGAAAAAATGTGTGTACCAATCAATAAGAAGTAGTCTATCATGAATTCATGATTCTGCTTTCAGTTTCCTTGATGAAACCGAATCGTGGATTACCCCTGTGTCTAAAAGTTACATATCTCGCTTGCAAAGAGAAAATACCTCCGCCTCAGAGGCGAGGGGACATAATTGAAGGGAATGATCTCATCATCATGCAGTTTCAAGGCAATCGCACCCTAGACGCCGCCTTTGCATGATTACCTAGTAAAATGGGTTAGTCAACTATAGTGAACTTTACGAATTTGAAAAGATAGCTCGCTTTCGATTACATAATACATGTCTACATGGAACAAAAGGGTCTCCAAACCGCTCCATCCAATCAAAATCATCGTGACAATGAGTGGTAGATGTGGTATTCTCAAACTGCAAAGAGCAACAATATTTACGCCGATGCTAGAGGAATTATAATAAGATGAGCTGTAAATAAATGGTTTGATAGCCTACTGTTCTGTTTTTTAAATGAAGCAGAACAATGCTATAGAAAGGGAGCATGGATTTTCAGGCTTATACGCCACCAGAGCGTTTTCACTTACATAATCCATAATAGATGTCAAGTGAAGGGACTCCAATGTGCTCGATAAAAGCTGCAAAATCTGTTCCTGCACCGGCCACTCTTGCAATCTGAAAATAGGAGCTTAATACTTCAAGATGTTTCAATCAAATGAAGCTCTCATGATCGCTCATTTGTGCCACAACAGAATTATATGACAATTCCATCATCAGTGTTTCCACCGGAGGATTCTCGCGAATCATGTAGTCATACAAGGTACGTAGACGGATCATCAGGATCGGGTACCTTCAATCAAGAAAAAAAATGAAAGGGTCAAATAATTAAGTGAATTTGGAATCTATGTAGACACGTCTCTAATATGTACTCAGTGTTGCTCATGAAGTTTAAATTCTATGCTTATAAAGGCTTTAGGCGCAGAACTAAAATACCATTCTGCTTGCTTCCTTGATTAATTCATCGAGTTGTGGGGTTGCACGGGGCATAAGACTTCCAGGCCCAAACATTGACATGTCTACGTTCAGATAAGCAACAGCTCTTGAAGCAAGCATATCCATGTACTCCTCGGTCCATTCCATAGACCCTATCTCGAGACGTTGGATTTTCTACGCTTTAGAGCTTACACTTGCGGATAAGAAAGCATCTGAGAGCATGCGAGCAAGAACATACCAGCGCAAAATCTTCGCATCCCAAATGCGTAAGATGATTGTCTGCCTTGGCCTCCATCCTTTCTTTTCTTGGTTGGACAGCCTCCCTGCCATCTACAAACAATAATAGGTTATTGTCATTATCCTCAATTTATCAAAGATGTCCTGGATTCAGAACAGCTCAGTATTTGGTAAGGTTGATTACCTCGAGCATAGTTGCTGTTCCGCTGTTGGGACCGATTGCCTCAATTGTTTTTAGTACATTTTTTCATATGCTGGCTACAGAAAGCGAATATAACCTATGTAGCAGCAGACTTCAACAGAACAAGTACGTCACGGTTGTTTGGTTGTAACTGATTTACCTCGTCTTGTGTTTGCCGTTTCGTGAGCTTATGCCGTACAGATTGATCAGCATAATTTATAACAACTTCTCGTGCTATAAGCTCAGCCGGTAGTTTTGAATGTGGCAATAAGAAACACGTAGATAATAAATATGAATACTTAGTCCCAATAATACGTAGGGCTAGCTTGCTCATATGGGGGGTAGGGACTGTATCATGGAGCACAAACCCGACTTAGTTTCTGAATTGCAGCAGCAGAAGAAGATCAACCACCGGTGGAATGAGCTGCAGCGGCAAAGCATAAGGCGCGACAGGATACACAGTAGTGCCGTGGAATTGAAAGACGGCGAAGTCTCATTGCCACAAGCGACCAAATCCTCTGGGTTGATCCCAGTTCTTCTTTTTATAGAAAAAGACAGAAAATCGGCACTAGGATTCCTTTTTCGCACCAATTTGCCATTAGAGAACAAGAGCGAGCGGGAAGGAGGGAGGTGGGAGGGCGCACCAGATCGGCCATCTTGATGAGGCCCTCCAGTAGGAGTCGTTTCTTGACATTAAGGCGGTGGAAGTTGTTGCGGCATGCAAGGTGGGGCGGGTGGGTTGACGAGGGGCGGATCTTGTAGTAGTAGACGCTCACGGCGAGGACGGAGTCCGGGTCTCGGCCATGAGGTGCTCGCAGAGGTGGGAGCAGATGAACCCGCCGCCCCGATCGTGCCGATGGTGAGCGGGCGCTACAAGCACGCTTATCCAGATTAAACTCGCTCAGCCGGCGGCATCGGGCAAGGCTTGGCAGCTTAGGGGATGAAGAGGTTATGCGTGCTCGAGGAGAAGGGCATGGGGCTCGAGGTGTGTGGTCCTCTTTTCTTTCTTCTGAACCAAGGAAACGAGGAAAGCACCGCCTCTCGCTAATTTTTTTTCATCGATGAAACTCCTCAACCCCTTCTCGCCCACGTGGACGCGGGCTGTGAGGCGCCTTTGCGCCGTTAGTGAGTTTGATAAGCCACGGTGGGGTATGTGCAAGGCGTATGCGTAATGCAGCGCTTAAGCTTGTCTTGCCCCTGCACTATAGTCTCGTCCGACGAGGCATAATAAATCTGCGAAGGAGAAAAACCAACACGGTGGTCATTTTCGGACTCAACTTTGGAGTTCGTGACAAGTACAAGATTATGCAACAAGCCCGCAGCTCGATGCTCATCATATGTTTGGACCACGGTCTCCCCGCGAGCCACCCTTGGTTGGTGAAGGCTCGCTCTGCCATCGTCAATCGGTTGTTGATCGCTTTGACTTTCAAAGCATGCATACCCTCAATGCTATGGCCCCACTTTTGTGCTTGCAACATCGGTTGTCATGAGGACGGCAGATAGTCCATGTTTCAAGTAATCGTTGGAGCTATCGCTACACGTCACACTTAATGATAATTTCATGAAAAAAATGTGTGTACCAATCAATAAGAAGCGAGTCTATCATGAATTCATGATTCTGTTTCAGCTTCCTTGATGAAACCGAATCGTGGGATTACCCTGTGTGTCTAAAAGTTACATTTCTCGGTTGCCAAAGAGAAAATACCTCCAGTTCGTAGGCGTGGGGACATAATTGAAGGGAATGATCTCATCATCCGCAAGTTTCAAGGCAATCAGACCCCTAGACGCCGCTTAACGCATGATTACCTAGTAAAATGGGTTGGTCGGTAGCTATAGTGAACTTTTCTGAATTTGAAAAGATAGCTCGCTCAAGACATAATACATGTCTCATGGAACAAAAGGGTCTCCAAACCGCTCCATCCAATCAAAATCATCGCATAAATGAGTGGTGGTAGACAGGGTATTCGAAACTGCAAGAGCAACAATATTTACGTCGGATGCTAGAGGAATTATAATAAGATGAGCTGTAAATAAATGGTTTGCTAGCCCATCGCTCTGTTTTTAAATGAAGCGAACAATGCTATAGAAAGGAGCACGGATTTTCAGGCTTATACGCCACTCGCAGCTGCTTTCACTTACATAATCCATAATAGATGTCAAGTGAAGGGACTCCAATGTGCTTTCGATAAAAGCTGCAAAATCTGTTCCTGCACCGCCACTCTTGCAATCTGAAAATAGGAGCTTAATACTTCAAGATGTTTCAATCAAATGAAGCTCTCATGATCGCTCATTTGTGCCACAACAGAATTATATGACAATTCCATCATCATGTTTCCACCGGAGGATTCTGGCGAATCATGTAGTCATACAAGGTACGAGACGGATCATCAGGATCGGGTACCTTCAATCAAGAAAAAAAATGAAAGGGTCAAATAATTAAGTGAATTTGGAATCTATATAGACACGTCTCTAATATGTACTCAGTGTTGCTCATGAAGTTTAAATTCTATGCTTATAAAGGCTTTAGGCGCAGAACTAAAATACCATTCTGCTTGCTTCCTTGATTAATTCATCGAGTTGTGGGGTTGCACGGGGCATAAGACTTCCAGCCCAAACATTGACATGTTCACGCTCAGATAAGCAACAACTCTTGAAGCAAGCATATCCATGTACTCCTCGGTCCATTCCGTAGACCCTATCTGAGACGCTGGATTTTTCTATGCTTTAGAGCTTACACTTGCGGATAAGAAAGCATCCGAGAGCATCGCGAGCAAAAAGAACATACCAGCGCAAAATCTTTCCGTGATCCCAAATGCAGAAGATGATTGTCTGCCTTGGCCTCCATCCTTTCTTTTCTAGGTTGGACAGCCTCCTGCCATCTACAAACAATAATAGGTTATTGGCATTATCCTCAATTTATCAAAGATGTCCTGGATTCGTAACAGCTCAAGATTTGGTAAGGTTGATTACCTCGAGCATAGCTGCTGTTCATTTGTTGGGATCGATTGCCTCAATTGTTTTTAGTACATTTTTGATATGCTGGCTACTGAAAGCGAATATAACCTATGTAGCAGCAAACTTCAATGGTAACAAATGCGTCACGGTTGTTTGGTTGTAACTGATTTACCTCGCCTTGTGTTTGCTGCTTTCGTGAGCTTATGCCGCATGATTGATCAAGATAATTTATAACAACTTCTCGTGCAATAAGCACAGCCGTTAGTTATGAATGTGGCAATAACAAACACAGAGATAGAAAATATGAATACTTAGTCCCAATAATCCGAACGCCAGCTTGCTCATATGGGGGGGGGGTAGGGACTGTATCATGGAGCACAAACCTGACTTAGTTTACGAATTGCAGCAAAGAAGCAGCACTCTGAACCATCGGTGGAATGAGCTGCAATGGCAAAGCATAAGGCGCGACAGATACAGTAGTGCCAGGAATTGAAAGATGGGCAGTCTGCCGCAGCCAGCATGGCGACCAAATCCTCTGCTGAGTTGATCCCAGTTCCTCTTTTTATAGAAAAAGACAGAAAATCGGCACTAGCATTCCTTTTTCGCAGACCAATTCGCCACTAGAGAACAAGAGCGAAGGGAAGGAGGGAGGTGGGGAGGCGCGACCAGATCGGCCTTCTTGATGAGGCCCTCCAGCCGGAGTCGTTCTTGACATTGAGGCGGTGGAAGTTGTTGCAAGATGCGAGGTGGGGCGGGTGGGTTGACGAGGGGCAGAATCTTGTAGTAGTAGACGCTTCACGGCGAGGACGGAGTCCGGGTCTCGACCATGAGGTGCTTTCGCGAGAGAGGTGGGAGCAGATGAACCCGCTGGCCCCGATCGTGCCGATGGTGAGCGGCGCTACAAGCACGCCGTCCAGATCAAACCTGTCGTCGCTGGCGGGCGTCGGCGTCGGCAACTAGGGATGAAGAGGTTGCGTGCTCGAGAGAGAAGGTGCGTGGGGCTCGAGGTGTGTGGTCCTCTTTTCTTTCTTCTGAACCAAGGAAACGAGGAAAGCAGTGGCCTCTCGCTTAATTTTTTTTTCATCGATGAAACTCCCCAACCCCTTCTGCCCACGTGGACGTGCCGAGGAGGCGCGCTTTGCGCGACTGTTAATGAGTTTGATAAGCCACAGTGGGGTATGTGCAGTGCATGTACGTGTGCGCGCTAAGCTTGTCTTGCCCCAGATTATAGTCTGGTCCGACGAGGCATAATAAATCTGCCGAAGGAGAAAAACCAACACGGTGGTCATTTTCAGACTAACTTTGGAGTTCAGACAAGTACAGTACTATACAACAAGCCTGCAGCTCTGATGCTCATCATATGTTTGGACCACGGTCTCCCCGAGCCACCCTTGGTTGGTGAAGGCTCGCTCGCCATCGTCAATCGGTTGTTGATCGCTTTGACTTTCGCATGCATACCCTCGTGTTATGGCCCCACTTTTGTGCTTGCAACATCGGTTGTCATGAGGGACGGCAAATAGTCCATGTTTCAAGTAATTGTTGGAGCCATCGCTACACGCCACACTTAATGATAATTTCATGAAAAAAATGTGTGTACAAATCAATAAGAAGCGAGTCTATCATGAATTCATGATTCTGCTTTGATTTCCTTGATGAAACAGAATCGTGGGATTACCCCGTGTGTCTAAAAGTTACATATCTCAGTTGCCAAAGAGAAAATACCTCCAGCTTCGAGGCATAGGGGACATAATTGAAGGAATGATCTCATCATCTCGCAGAGTCTCAAGGCAATCAGACCCTAGACGCCGCCATCGCATGATTACCTAGTAAAATGGGTTAGTCAGCGCTATAGTGAACTTTTCTGAATTTGAAAAAGATAGCTCGCTTAGTACATAATACATGTCTGTGGAACAAAGGGTCTCCAAACCGCTCCATCCAATCAAAATCATCGTGACAAATGAGTGGTAGACAGGGTATTCTCAAACTGCAAGAGCAACAATATTTACGCCAAAGTGCTAGAGGAATTATAATAAGATGAGCTGTAAATAAATGGTTTGCTAGCTCACTGTTCTGTTTTTAAATGAAGCGTAACAATGCTATAGAAAGGGAGCACAGATTTTCAGGCTTATACGCCACCAGAGCGTTTTCACTTACATAATCCATAATAGATGTCAAGTGAAGGGACTCCAATGTGCTCGATAAAAGCTGGAAAATCTGTTCCTGCACCGGCCACTCTTGCAATCTGAAAATAGGAGCTTAATACTTCAGTATGTTTCAATCAAATGAAGCTCTCATGATCGCTCATTTGTGCCACAACAGAATTATATGACAATTCCATCACTGCGTTTCCACCGGAGGATTCTCGCGAATCATGTAGTCATACAAGGTACGCAGACGGATCATCGTGGATCGGGTACCTTCAATCAAGAAAAAAATGAAAGGGTCAAATAATTAAGTGAATTTGGAATCTATATAGACACGTCTCTAATATGTACTCAGTGTTGCTCATGAAGTTTAAATTCTATGCTTATAAAGGCTTTAGGCGCAGAACTAAAATACCATTCTGCTTGCTTCCTTGATTAATTCATCGAGTTGTGGGGTTGCACGGGGCATAAGACTTCCAGGCCCAAACATTGACATGTCTACGTTCAGATAAGCAACAACTCTTGAAGCAAGCATATCCATGTACTCCTCGGTCCATTCCGTAGACCCTATCTGAGACGTTGGATTTTTCTATGCTTTAGAGCTTACACTTGCGGATAAGAAAGCATCTGAGAGCATGCGAGCAAGAACATACTGAATAGAAAATCTTCTCGCATCCCAAATGCAGAAGATGATTGTTCGCCTTGGCCTCCATCCTTTCTTTTCTAGGTTGGACAGCCTCCCCGCCATCTACAAACAATAATAGGTTATTGGCATTATCCTCAATTTATCAAAGATGTCCCGGATTCGTAACAGCTCAGTATTTGGTAAGGTTGATTACCTCGAGCATAGCTGCTGTTCATTGTTGGGATCGATTGCCTCAATTGTTTTTAGTACATTTTTGATATGCTGGCTACGTAGTGCTTAATATAACCTATGTAGCAGCAAACTTCAATAGAACAAGTACGTCACGGTTGTTTGGTTGTAACTGATTTACCTCGTCTTGTGTTTGCCGTTTCGTGAGCTTATGCCGTACAGATTGATCAGCATAATTTATAACAACTTCTCGTGCTATAAGCTCAGCCGGTAGTTTTGAATGTGGCAATAAGAAACACAGAGATAGTAAATATGAATACTTAGTCCCAATAATACGTACGCTAGCTTGCTCATATGGGGGGGGGTAGGGACTGTATCATGGAGCACAAACCTGACTTAGTTTCTGAATTGCAGCAGCAGCAGCACTCTGAACCACTGGTGGAATGAGCTGCAGCGGCAAAGCATAAGGCGCGACAGGATACACAGTAGTGCCAGGGAATTGAAAGATGGGCAGTCTACTTGGCCGCAGTCACAAGCGACCAAATCCTCTGAGTTGATCCCAGTTCCTCTTTTATAGAAAAAAGATGAAAATCGGCACTAGCATTCCTTTTTCGCAGACCAATTCGCCACTAGAGAACAAGAGCGAAAGGGAAGGAGGGAGGTGGGGAGGGCGCACCAGATCGGCCTTCTTGATGAGGCCCTCCAGGCCGGAGTCGTTCTTGACATTGAGGCGGTGGAAGTTGTTGCAGCATGCGAGGTGGGGCGGGGTGGGTTGACGAGGGGGCAGATCTTGTAGTAGTAGACGTCTACGGCGAGGACGGAGTCCGGGGTCTCGGCCATGAGGTGCTCGCAGAGGTGGGAGCAGATGAACCCGCTGGCCCCGATCGTGCCGATGGTGAGCGGCACTACAAGCACGCCGTCCAGATCAAACCTGTCATCGCTGGCGGGCCTCGGCGTCGGCAACTAGGGATGAAGAGGTTGCGTGCTCGAGAGAGAAGGTGCGTGGGGCTCGAGGTGTGTGGTCCTCTTTTCTTTCTTCTGAACCAAGGAAACGAGGAAAGCAAAGTATTTTCGCAATTTTTTTTTTTCATCGATGAAACTCCCAACCCCTTCTGCCCACGTGGACGTGCCGAGGAGGCGCTTTGTGCGCCATCAAGTAATGAGTTTGATAAGCCACAGTGGGGTATGTGCAGTGCGTGTACGTGTGCGCGCTAAGCTTGTCTTGCCCCCGATTATAGTCTGGTCCGACGAGGCATAATAAATCTGCCGAAGGAGAAAAACCAACACGGTGGTCATTTTCAGACTAACTTTGGAGTTCGCATAAGTACAAGATTATACAACAAGCCTCGCAGCTCGATGCTCATCATATGTTTGGACCACGGTCTCCCGCCAGCCACCCTTGGTTGGTGAAGGCTCGCTCTGCCATCGTCAATCGGTTGTTGATCGCTTTGACTTTCAGCATGCATACCCTCGTGTTATGGCCCCACTTTTGTGCTTGCAACATCGGTTGTCATGAGGACGGCAAATAGTCCATGTTTCAAGTAATTGTTGGAGCTACTGCTACACGTCACACTTAATGATAATTTCATGAAAAAAAATGTGTGTACAAATCAATAAGAAGCGAGTCTATCATGAATTCATGATTCTGTTTCAGTTTCCTTGATGAAATGTAATCGTGGGATTACCCCTGTGTCTAAAAGTTACATATCTCAGTTGCCAAAAGAGAAAATACCTCCAGTTCAGAGGCATAGGGGACATAATTGAAGGAATGATCTCATCATCTCGCAAGTCTCAAGGCAATCGGACCCTAGACGCTTTCCACTGCATGATTACCTAGTAAAATGGGTTAGTCGGCGCTATAGTGAACTTTCTGAATTTGAAAAGATAGCTCGTCAAGACATAATACATGTCTGTTTTAACAAAGGGTCTCCAAACCGCTCCCTCCAATCAAAATCATCGACAAATGAGTGGTAGACAGGTATTCTCGAACCGCAAGAGCAACAATATTTACGCCAGATGCTAGAGGAATTATAATAAGATGAGCTGTAAATAAATGGTTTGCTAGCCTACTGTTCTGTTTTTAAATGAAGCGTAACAATGCTATAGAAAGGGAGCACGGATTTTCAGGCTTATACGCCACCGTAGGCGCTTTTCACTTACATAATCCATAATAGATGTCAAGTGAAGGGACTCCAATGTGCTCGATAAAAGCTGCAAAATCTGTTCCTGCACCGCCACTCTTGCAATCTGAAAATAGGAGCTTAATACTTCAAGATGTTTCAATCAAATGAAGCTCTCATGATCGCTCATTTGTGCCACAACAGAATTATATGACAATTCCATCACTGTGCTCACCGGAGGATTCTCGCGAATCATGTAGTCATACAAGGTACGAGACGGATCATCGTGGATCGGGTACCTTCAATCAAGAAAAAATGAAAGGGTCAAATAATTAAGTGAATTTGGAATCTATGTAGACACGTCTCTAATATGTACTCGCTGTTGCTCATGAAGTTTAAATTCTATGCTTATAAAGGCTTTAGGCGCAGAACTAAAATACCATTCTGCTTGCTTCCTTGATTAATTCATCGAGTTGTGGGGTTGCACGGGGCATAAGACTTCCAGGCCCAAACATTGACATGTCTACGTTCAGATAAGCAACAGCTCTTGAAGCAAGCATATCCCTGTACTCCTCGGTCCATACCGTAGACCCTATCTGAGACGTTGGATTTTTCTACGCTTTAGAGCTTACACTTGCGGATAAGAAAGCATCTGAGAGCATGCGAGCAAGAACATACCAGCGCAAAATCTTCTGCATCCCAAATGCAGAAGATGATTGTTCGCTTTGGCCTCCATCCTTTCTTTTCTAGGTTGGACAGCCTCCCTGCCATCTACAAACAATAATAGGTTATTGGCATTATCCTCAATTTATCAAAGATGTCCTGGATTCAGAACAGCTCAGTATTTGGTAAGGTTGATTACCTCGAGCATAGCTGCTGTTCCGCTGTTGGGATCGATTGCCTCAATTGTTTTTAGTACATTTTTTGATATGCTGGCTACAGAAAGCGAATATAACCTATGTAGCAGCAGACTTCAACAGAACAAGTACGTCACGGTTGTTTGGTTGTAACTGATTTACCTCATCTTGTGTTTGCCGTTTCGTGAGCTTATGCCGTACAGATTGATCAGCATAATTTATAACAACTTCTCGCATATAAGCTCAGCCGGTAGTTTTGAATGTGGCAATAAGAAACACAGAGATAGTAAATATGAATACTTAGTCCCAATAATACGTACGCTAGCTTGCTCATATGGGGGGGGGTAGGGACTGTATCATGGAGCACAAACCTGACTTAGTTTCTGAATTGCAGCAGCAGCAGCACTCTGAACCACTGGTGGAATGAGCTGCAGCGGCAAAGCATAAGGCGCGACAGGATACACAGTAGTGCCAGGGAATTGAAAGACGGGCAGTCTACTTGCCGCTGCCATGCGACCAAATCCTCCGTGGGTTGATCCCAGTTCCTCTTTTTATAGAAAAAAGACAGAAAATCGGCACTAGCATTCCTTTTTCGCACCAATTCGCCATTAGAGAACAAGAGCGAAGGGAAGGAGGGAGGTGGGGAGGCGCACCAGATCGGCCATCTTGATGAGGCCCTCCAGCCGGAGTCGTTCTTGACATTGAGGCGGTGGAAGTTGTTGCAGCATGCGAGGTGGGGGCGGTGGGTTGACGAGGGGCGGATCTTGTAGTAGTAGACGCGTCTACCGCGAGGACGGAGTCCGGGTCTCGCCATGAGGTGCTCGCAGAGGTGGGAGCAGATGAACTCACTGGCCCCGATCGTGCCGATGGTGAGCGGCGCTACAAGCACGCCGTCAGATCAAACCTGCTGTCAGCCGGGCGTCGGCGTCGGCAACTAGGGATGAAGAGGTTGCGTGCTCGAGAGAGAAGGTGCGTGGGGCTCGAGGTGTGTGGTCCTCTTTTCATTCTTCTGAACCAAGGAAACGAGGAAAGCAGTGGCCTCTCGCTTAATTGTTTTTTTCATCGGCGAAACTCCCAACCCCTTCTCGCCCACGTGACGCAAAGCCGAGGAGGCGCGCTTATGCCGACCGTTAATGAGTTTGATAAGCCACGCAGGGGTATGTGCAGTGCATGTATGCGTGTCTGCGCGCTTAAGCTTGTCTTGCCCAGATTATAGTCTGGTCCGACGAGGCATAATAAATCTGCCAAGGAGAAAAACCAACACGGTGGTCATTTTCAGACTAGCTTTGGAGTTCGCATAAGTACAAGATTATACAACAAGCCCGCAGCTCTGATGCTCATCATATGTTCGGACCACGGTCTCCCCGCGAGCCACCCTTGGTTGGTGAAGGCTCGCTCGCCATCGCCAATCGGGTTGTTGATCGCTTTGACTTTCAGCATGCATACCCTCGTGTTATGGCCCCACTTTTGTGCTTGCAACATCGGTTGTCATGAGGACGGCAGATAGTCCATGCTTCAACTAACTGTTGGAGCTACTGCTATACGTCACACTTAATGATAATTTCATGAAAAAAAATGTGTGTACCAATCAATAAGAAGCGAGTCTATCATGAATTCATGATTCTGTTTCAGTTTCCTTGATGAAATGTAATCGTGGGATTACCCTGTGTGTCTAAAAGTTACATATCTCAGTTGCCAAAAGAGAAAATACCTCCAGTTCAGAGGCATAGGGGACATAATTGAAGGGAATGATCTCATCATCTGCAAGTCTCAAGGCAATCAGACCCTAGACGCTCGCCACTGCATGATTACCTAGTAAAATGGGTTAGTCGGCGCTTATAGTGAACTTTCTGAATTTGAAAAGATAGCTCGCTTCAAGACATAATACATGTCTGTGGAACAAAAGGGTCTCCAAACCGCTCCATCCAATCAAAATCATCGTACAAATGAGTGGTAGACAGGGTATTTTGAAACTGCAAGAGCAACAATATTTACGTCCGATGCTAGAGGAATTATAATAAGATGAGCTGTAAATAAATGGTTTGCTAGCCTACTGTTCTGTTTTTAAATGAAGCAGAACAATGCTATAGAAAGGGAGCACGGATTTTCAGGCTTATACGCCACCAGAGCTTTTTCACATACATAATCCATAATAGATGTAAAGAGAAGCGACTCCAATGTGCTCGATAAAAGCTGCAAAATCTGTTCCTGCACCGGCCACTCTTGCAATCTGAAAATAGGAGCTTAATACTTCAGTATGTTTCAATCAAATGAAGCTCTCATGATCGCTCATTTGTGCCACAACAGAATTATATGACAATTCCATCACTGTGCCCATCGGAGGATTCTGGCGAATCATGTAGTCATCCAAGGTATGAACGGATCATCAGGATCGGGTACATTCAATCAAGAAAAAAATGAAATGGTCAAATAATTAAGTAAATTTGGAATCTATGTAGACATGTCTCTAATATGTACTCAGTGTTGCTCATGAAGTATAAATTCTATGCTTATAAAGGCTTTAGGCGCAGAACTAAAATACCATTCTGCTTGCTTCCTTGATTAATTCATCGAGTTGTGGGGTTGCACGGGGCATAAGACTTCCAGGCCCAAACATTGACATGTCTACGTTCACATAAGCAACAGCTCTTGAAGCAAGCATATCCATGTACTCCCCGGTCCATTCCGTAGACCCTATCTGAGACATTGGACTTTTCTACGTTTAGAGCTTACACTTGCGGATAAGAAAGCATCTGAGAGCATGCGAGCAAGAACATACCAGCGCAAACTCTTCTGCATCCCAAATGCAGAAGATGATTGTTCGCTTTGGCCTCCATCCTTTCTTTTCTAGCTTGGACAGCCTCCCTGCCATCTACAAACAATAATAGGTTATTGGCATTATCCTCAATTTATCAAAGATGTCCTGGATTCAGAACAGCTCAGTATTTGGTAAGGTTGATTACCTCGAGCATAGCTGCTGTTCCGCTATTGGGATCGATTGCCTCAATTGCTTTTAGTACATTTTTTCATATGCTGGCTACAGAAAGCGAATATAAGCTATGTAGCAGCAGACTTCAACAGAACAAGTACGTCACGGTTGTTTGGTTGTAACTGATTTACCTCGTCTTGTGTTTGCCGTTTCGTGAGCTTATGCCATACAGATTGATCAGCATCATTTATAACAACTTCTCGTGCTATAAGCTCAGCCGGTAGTTTTGCCTGTGGCAACAAGAAACACAGAGATAGTAAATATGAATACTTAGTCCCAATAATACGAAGGCTAGCTTGCTCATATGGGGGGGGGGGGGGGTTGGGACTGTATCAGGGAGCACAAACCGGGGTTAGTTTCTTAATTGCAGCACCAGCCGCCCGCTGAACCACGGGGGGAATGAGCTGCAGCGGCAAAGCATAAGCGCGACAGGATACACAATAGTGCCAGGGAATTGAAAGAGGGCAGGTCTCACGTCAGAGCCTGCCAAGCACTCAAATCCTCTGCGGGTTGATCCCAGTTCCTCCTTTTATAGAAAAAGACAGAAAATCGCACTAGCATTCCTTTTTCGCACTAATCCGCCATTAGAGGACAAGAGCGAAAGGGAAGGAGGGAAGGTGGGGAGGCGCACCAGATCGCCATCTTGATGAGGCCTCCAGCCGAGTCATTCTTGACATTGAGGCGGTGGAAGTTGTTGCAGCAAGCGAGGTGGGGCGGGTGGGTTGACGAGGGGCGGATCTTGCAAAGCAGAGACGCGTCACGGGCGAGGACGGAGTCCCGGTCTCGCCATGAGGTGCTCGCAGAGGTGGGAGCAGATGAACCCGCCGGCCCCGATCGCGGCCGATGGTGAGCGGCACTACAAGCACGCCGTCCAGATCAACCCTGTCGTCGCTGGCGGGCGTCGGCGTCGGCAGCTAGGGATGAAGAGGTTGCGTGCTCGAGAGAGAAGGTGCGTGGGCTCGAGGTGCGTGGTCCTCTTTTCTTTCTTCTGAACCTAGGAAACGAGGAAAGCAGTGGCCTCTCGCTTAATTTTTGTTTCATCGATGAAACTCCCCAACCCCTTCTGCCCACGTGGACGTGGCGAGGAGGCGCCTTTGCGCCGATCGTTAATGAGTTTGATAAGCCACAGTGGGGTATGTGCAGTGCGTGTACGTGCGCGCGCTAAGCTTGTCTTGACCATAGTCTGGGTAGTATCCGACTCGTGTATGGTCTGGGCATGGTCTGACTTTTGTCCGATAGTGTACTGGCCAGGTCTGTGTTGTCCGACCAGTGCATAGATGTAGGCCTAGGTGCTTAGGATCAGCAGGGAACGCGTGAGATCGCTGCGGGCTCGCGCGACCCGAGCGCCGGAAATTCCTATTGGACGCTTGTTGCGTCAAAATGTCGAGCGAACCCATAGGGGAGCGATCAGCTGAGCCGGCCCATCTCCCACTGTAGGCAGTTTCGGTTTTGGGAACTTTCTAGAAGTTTCCTAGCCAGTTTTTATCGGTTTTGGGAACCTTCGAGAAGGTTCCTTAAGCTGGTTTTCTATTTTCCTTTTTATTTCTTCTTTTTCTGTTTTCTTTTCGTTTTTTTTTCTTTTTCCTTTTTCCATGTTTCTTTTTTTTCTTTTTCCTTTTTTATTTTTTTCCTTTTTCGTTTTATTTTTCTTTCAATTTTTTTCCTGTTTTTGGAAAAATTTACGTAAATTTCTAAAAATGTTTGCATTTATCATAAATTCTTTAAAACTTCAAAAAATGTTTCCGCTATTGAATTTTATTCAGAAATTCAACAAATGTTCGCTTTTAAAAAAAATGTTTGTGCTTTTACAAAATTGTGCAGAAGTATGAAAAATGTTCCTGTTTTCAATATTGGTTCAGAAAATTAAAAAATGTTCGTTCTTTTACGAAAAATGTTCCCATTTTAATGTGTTTTTCAGAAAATCGAAAATTGTTCGAGAATTTAAAAATGTTCTTGCTATTCAAAAATTGTTCAGAATTTCGAAAAATGTTCCTGTTTTCAATTTTGGTTCACAATTTATAAAAATGTTTGTGCTTTTACAAAAAATGCTCCCGTTTTCAATTTTTTTCAAAAATTCAAAAAATGTTCTTGCTATTCAAAATTTGTTCAGAAGTTTAAAAAATGTTCTTCATTTTTTTTCATAAATTCAGAAATTTTCAAAAATTTGAAAAATTGTTCGGAATAAAAAAAAGGCAGCTACAGTTCCAGGTGCTACAGTACAAAACGTTCGCATTTGGAATTTTCAAAAATTGTTTTCAGAATCTGGCGCTGATGTTAGTTCTTGAATATTTCGGGTTGTCTACTAGAAAACAACTGTCGTCATTCCCGTGACTAGCTACATGCGCTCACGAGCGGGAGGGCTGGAGTTTGGGGCGTGTTTGGTTGCCGTCGTCTATGGTGCCCGCGTTGCATACATCTCTCCACTCGGCCTGGCTCTACAAAAACAGTCTCATATGCGACATCTGCGAGTTGTTTGGTTGCCTGCATATGGACTGCCTGCATTAGGAGATCAACTTTGGCACGTTGTTTGGTTGCCTGCATTGTCTCGGCGCATGCAACTACACGCTGTTTGGTTGCCCGCATGGGGTATGATTAAGAGCTAGCACTTGCACTTAGCACACAGGGTTAAGAGATAGCAGATGAAGTGGGAGAAGAAATGCAGATTGTCTTGCCGGATCATGGCGGCATCGGTGGATAGTGGCCGTGGGCGCCGTGTCCGGCATATGACGAGCATGGAGTCGTTGACGAGCGACCCTGCCGGGCGGTACGGGCGACACTGCCAGCGAACTAGTTGAGGTGCTCATGTTAAAGACAAAGGTGGATGCAGGAGGAGAATGCAAAGGTTTCGCGCCATGGTATCATCGGTCTGATGGGACGAGAGAGAGGCTAAGATGATCGACGCCTAAAACGACTTCAAAGGTAGTAGGGCGCAGAGAGAGAGGAGGCCAAGATGATAGACCCTGCTGGGCGCGAATCAGAAGTGTGCACGAAGGCAGAGGACACAAGAAAGCAGTGTGTGCACCATTGCAGCGTCAGTGCAATAGGAGGACGACAGAGAGTAGGCCGAGATGAGCGACACCGGAAACGACTCTAGTGTAGTAGGACATAGGCAAGGAAATCAAGGGGAAGGGCTTCGGCATCGAGAGGAATGAATAGGAGAGCTCTGAGTAGAGGACAGAGGAGCTCGACAAGGCGGCGTCAGTGTAGTAGACTGCTGTTGAAAGAGAGATGAAGTTACGATCGTTGAAACCAAAAACTTATAACATGAATGTTGTGAGGGACTGTGAGATTAAGCTGCTGGTCAAAGGAAATTTCAAATGATCGATCGTGGCGCGATTTAATCGACAAAATTCGGCCCGTAATAGCTCCAAACAGAACACGAGATTAATAACTTACGCCCACGAAACTACGAACCGATTGCCTGAATGAAACCGTAGCATCGAGGTGCATCTTTTTCATGTAGAGCTTACCTCGAACCGAAGTACCGTTGTGTAGATTAGAGAGAGGAGATTAGATAGAAGCTTAATGGAGGTTGAAGAAGACCTCACATAATCACCTCGCATCTCTCCCATCTCCACTCGTGCAAGGGCCCGCTCGCTAGCGCTTGCCTGGGCTTGGCTCGCGAGAAACTGCCGATTCGAGCGTTTCCAGCGAGCCAAGCTCTAGGCTGCTTTAAGAAGCGTGCGGTGCAGGCCCAATAGTGAAAACGGACAACCAAACAGGCTTCTTTCTTCTCGCTCGGGCCTGGTTGGGCCCGATGCGGGCAACCAAACACGCTCTTGATCGCGAGCTAGCGGCACTTCATTTTTTGCGGGATTTTCAGTTTGTGCCTTTTGCTACCGCACCTGCAAATGGGCCGGCCCAACATAGCGTCGTCTGTGCGTTTGCTCGGCTGTTCAACGCATAACGCGTCAAATAGAAGCTCCCCCGAGCACGTACTTGCGCGGCGAGGGCACGGGCCGAGCGGGCCGATCAGGGGCATGCGACTGGGTGGAGGACGTGTGGATCATGGCCCAGCGCCGGTCCAGGTTTAAAAGCCTTGCGATGATTATTGTAATAACCGGTGGTGTGACAGAGTTCGAGCTCTGGGAGAAAAATACGATGTTCGTGCAGCAGGCGTTTGAGCGCCGGGAAAACCACCACCGTGTCCACTGCTGCTTCTGCTTCCTCCTTTCTTCTTCAGTGTGTGCTAGAGAGAGAAGTACAGAGAGCTCCGGCGAGAGTGTGGGAGGAGGCCGCAGCTCCAACAACCATTGGATCGAGGGCACATCCATTGCTGAGATCGCTTCCACCCTGATCCTCCTTGTCCCGCGGTGGCGGCTCCGCCAATGGCTTGTCTGTGATGTGCTCCATGATTGCATATGGATCAGAGACATCCACGGAGCCCCGAGCCCTGCTGTTGTAATTTGGTATGTTGATCTTTGGCGGCGGATCCAACGGGTGCAACTCAGCCCCGAGGTGGACATAATTGATTGGAAGTGGACCAACAATGGGGTCTACATGGCAAGATCTGCCTATAAGGCCGTGTTTCTCTGGTCAATCACTGTGCCTTTTTGGCGCTTCATCTGGCGATGGTAGGCACCGACGGGCGCCGAGCTCTTTCTGTTGCTTGCGTCCATGGATCGGTGCTGGATCGCTGAGCAACGTGCTCACCGTAGCCTCCCTCATGACCCCCTGTACAAATCCTGTAGTCAGGAGCCCGAGACCTTGGACCACCTGCTCGTTCAGTGTGCCTTCTCCATGATCACTTGTCACAAAATCCTCTCTTGGCGTCGCCTCCCAATCCCTCCACCTAGCGCAGCGGACAGCTTCTTCAACTGGTGGTCTACTGCCAACAACACCGCCCCGACCAGCCTACGCAAAGGAGCTAACACCATCATCGCTCTTGTTGCATGGTCCCTCTGGAAAGACCATAACGATGATGTCCTCGACAACCTCCGGCCGTCGAAGAACGAGCTTGCTCGCATAATCAAGGATGAGCCTCGCTTGTGGGCACATGCCGGAGCCAAAGGGCTTGCTTTAGTTATTCCCGTAACCTAATTCTTGTATTGAGGCTGAGCAACCTCTTCTATGCTCATTTCGCACTCAGTGGGAAGCCGTTTCATGTACGCCCCCTAAAGCTGCGCCCTGTTGCCTCTCTACCCCTATCAATGCAATAAGACGCAACAATGCGTATTCACAAAAAAAGAATGACAAGTTCCTTGTGGTCATGAAGCATTCTCCGAGTGATCTTGCGGTCCGTCACCTAGTTCTGCGCATGCAACATCACCTCACAACTCAGTTCCGCTTTGCCTACAAAGAACTAGGTGCGTCCGGTAGTTTTCCGATGCCTCCCGTTCATATCTTCATCACACTAATTGCAAATGTCGTTATGATGTGTTGTGTTCGGTCAAAAAAATGATGTGTTGTGATCCTTGAGAACTTTCATGACCCCAACAAAATACAATAAATCATGTCAATGAAGCCAAGATTGTGAGTCGACTTTCTGAATATCCGTGACTCATGAGTGATTCAACGCGGATATGTGACTGTGTGATTTGACTGGCAAGACAGGCGGGTGAATGACACGAGTTTTATAGGTCAGGAGTAGTGTGTGTGCACATGATTTTCATCTGCCAAAGATTCTTGGCTGCCTACAATGCTTGTTAATGTGGTCCCTTGCAAGCCTTGAGATCGTTGCGCAATGTGACTCAGCAGCTTGAACCTTCTGAACCCAATGTCATAAAACGGGTATACTATTGTTGGTAGTTTTCATTTAGAAAGATACAGAAGTATGTCTCGTTAATAGCATGCTAAAGCAAGCTAATAGCTTATTTTAAGAGCATCTCCAATAGATGCGTGCAGGCGCGGCACGCTAATTCTTTTTACAACACGCGCAACGGCTGCTTTTGCGCCCAAGTAGGCAGTTGCTTCACCAGGCGCTGTAAATTTTAGCGCTCCGCTGTAGCGCTTCAGCAGGCGCGGTAAAATACAGCGTTGTTTGAAAGATACACATACGTATGCAAAAACAAGACATGCATATTTCAACCAACATAGACATAGTCATATTTCAAACAACATAGCATATTTCAACCACAACATAGTTCATACCATAGATACCAAAAAATGATACAAAATCCCGCGGCTAAACTACTCGTCGTTGTCCTCCGACTCCGACTCTGACTCGGTGGTGTCCTCCTCCTCTTCAGACGTCGAAATGAAGGCGTCAATCCACCGTTCATTGTTGGAGTTCCAGGTCGACGCTTCTTTGAACTCGATGTTGAAGAGCGCGTCCGCCTTCTGCGTACGCAAGTCCTCGCGATAGGCGGCTCGCTCAGCCCTCCTCTGCGCGTAGAATTCACGCTTGTTGACGACATCCTCCAGGAAGCGTTGGCGCCACACCGCCATGACCTCGTGGGCGGTGTCGAATGTCCCGAGGGCGAGGCGCATCTCACCGGAGCGGATCTCGGCGTTGAAGGAGCCGGAGGGGCGTGCGTGGACGCTGCGGTAGCCTAAACTTCCGCGGCGGCATGGTGGCGCGGTGGCGGCAAGGCGAGAAAGAGCGGCAGAGAGGGCACGTGGCAAGGCAGAGCAATGGAGAGGGCACGTGGAGGGGCGCTGGATTTCTATAGCGCGTGCGTTGACACGCGCGCCCGTTTATTTTTTTTGCACGCCACTTTTTCCCGCGCCGGTTGGAGCGCACCGCGCGGGCGCGTGCCAAAACTGCTGCGCGCGCCCGTTTATTTTTTTTGCGCGCCACTTTTTCCCGCGCCCGCTGGAGCACGCCGCGCGGGGGCGTGCAGTAAAGGCCCTGCTTTTCGTGCGCGAGCTTTGTTTGGCACGTCTGTTGGAGATGCTCTTAAGGGCCACGCTATTTTTTCATAGCATGCTATTTTTTTCATTGGAAATAATACTTGTGTATCTTTTGTTCGATCACAGGAAAATCCGTGCGATGGTATTTGCTAGTCTGGTTTTTATTTTTGATAGAAGGTATTTTCATTCATATATTAAGGTGACACAACTGCAAGGAATGAATGCCGGGCCTCTGCGTAGAACGTTGCACACAACCAATACGTCCAACACAATCAGATGGCCTTTACAAAGGTGTAAATGATGTCTGAAAAGATGAAACTTGGCACTGGTGTCACGGTATAACCTACAGAGCATTACAAGAAAAACATGTTTTGCCTTGCGTTTCTCAGTACGCCGAGTGTAAATTATTGGCCACTCGGTTTACGCCACTCTATGCTGGGTGTCGACACTGCAGCTCACGGCTTTGACATGTGCCTCGGCATACCGCCATGTATGCCGTGACACCTCTAAGAATACTCGGTGTATCAAACGCACTCGACCTATGGGTGTTAAAGCCGACAGGCTTCAAGGCCCGCACGGCGAATAGCCGGGCAACATGGTCATGCTGATCACAGTTCACGACTTCTTGACGGTAGTCCATATAGGTCGAGTGTTGCCTAATGGTTCTCATGGCGTAGATAACATATTTTCTTTTTTTAAACGTTTCGTGTAATGTAGGCTGAGAGATCTGACATAATACACTCCGCGCACACCCCAGCTAGTTAATTATAACATGGGCGCATAGTCTCTCTCTCTCTCTCTCTCTCTCTCTCTCTCTCTCCTGATGGCGTGACTCCACTCCCCCTTGAGAGATCAGCCGCCGCCTGCCCCTGAGCTCGAGGCCGGCTGCGCATCCACCACCAAACCCAACTCCACTGGCTGAAGTGAGAGATCTTCCATTTATCTTTTTTTCATAGTCATTAAGTGTTGTCATATGTAAGTATGAATATTTTATATAGACATATGATAATCTTCACAATGGATTCTAGTTTAGGTTAGCTTGAATTAATTCTATACAGGTATTTAGACCAATTATATATGATAATTAATCTTTTTGATATGGATCGATCTAGATATATATGTGGATGATATGGATCTAGCTGTTTGGATAGATAGGTTTAATTTGATGTGGATGAATTGGATGTGGATCAATGATATGGACCTAGGTAGCTAGATAGATAGGTTTAATTTCATATAGATAGATAGTCGAGTTTACAACAATATTGATAAAAAAAGGTGTTATGGATCTGAATTAGATACTTCTTTCTTCATACGCATATGCATAGCATATTTGAATTTGTGTATGTTGATAAAAGTGATTGTGGGAGTCTTATCCCATTAGAAGATTCATTATAATGATGGATACACACACACACACACACACACAGATATGTGTGTGTGTGTGTGTATTGTCTTATGTAAAAATTTACGTCTTAATTAATTTGCCTATATATTTTAACAAATGGACGGCCATAGGGGGTGGAACGGGGCTCATAGAAGCATTAGTGTTTGGCGACACTGTTTTGTTGGCCAAGATGATGGAGATCGCTCCTGGTATGACAACAAATAGGGCCATGGTTTGGAAGGCCGAAAGTGTGTTCTGGGGTACCACGGAGGACGAGCAAGACCAGCTCAGAGCCGCCTATGGTGGCTACACTTGAGTCGATGCGATGGAGGTCCTCCTGTGGTGTATGAGTGAGGGGAGCGGATGGGATTTTGATCTGTCATACAAGTATGAAAACTACCTCACTATTATGCCCGCTGATGAGGTTCGTGATGTTGGCTGGCATGGGCGGGAGGTGTTGCTGGGCATGCACCAGCGTGGAAATTCCCATCTACATCCGTGAAGAGGGAGTGCCCTTCCCCGCACCACGCCCCGCTTCCCTGGAGAAATCGCCGTATTATAGCCCTGCGTAGCATATGCTATTGGTGTCTGAATTTCAGGGTACGACTTGTGGATTCCCGTCCTATGTTGAACTATCATTTTGGTTGTATGACTCTATTGCTATATAGCTATTGACGGAATGCTTCGTATGATGCAATTAATGCTTTATACCTATATATTTTGCTTAGTTCATAAGAGGTTTGCATGTGCAGTCTCACCACTATTGTCTATCACGCACGTACCTACCACATTGACTTTAACAATTATCCAAGGATCAGCCGCTATGCTATCTACTAAGAGGAAATGACCCGCAAAAAAAAATTTAAGAGGAAATTACCATGGTCAACCCCCTTGAGTCTGGTCAAGGATGTAGATCGACCGGGCCCTACAGATCATGGAAACGACACAAGGGAGGATCAGAATACCTCCCCCACCTGCTCGTTGCCCATTATATATATAAAAGGGTGGTGTAATGTTCAAATATCCAATATAAATGTTTTATGTGGCACTTGCTTCACAAATGGGCAATGTGGCACGAAGGTTCATCAGTTAGCTAGTGCGACACCATTAGTTGGAGGCAACAATAGGGAATCTGGTCAAGACATGCGCTAAACCTTGGTTTGACAGGTCAGTATGGCATACCCTAACACAGACTAAGAGGGAATCATCATGGTCAACCCCTCGCGAGTCCGTCAAATGCGTTGACCGACGCATCCCCACGTGCATCATCGAAAACGTGACGAGGGAGGGTTAGAGAATACCCCCCCCCCGATCCCATTTGCACGTGGCCCTATTATAACTATAAAAGGGTGGTGTGATGTATAAAAATATGCAATAGAGTCTTTGATGTGGCACTTACTTCACAAACAGGATAGTCTGGCCCAAAGGTTCATTAGTTAGTTATAGAGTGCTACACCACCAGTTGGATGCAACGGGAGAGAATCTCGTGAAGACATGGGCTCAACCTTCGTTTGACAGGTCAGTATGACCTACTCTAACACAGACCAAGAGGAAATCACCATGGTCAACCCCCTCGCGAGTCCACTTAAACGCGTAGACCAAGCGAGCCCCACTGATTGGTGCATCATCAAAAATGGCGCGAGGGAGGGTCAGTGTACCTGACGATGACATGTACCTAGGGTTGGGTCATGGGCCTGACCTAGACACCCTACCCAAGGACACTGCCCTAGACTCAAAGACATTCAAAGCACAAGAAGAGAAACCGACTGTGTTCGTCAAGGAGTGTGATCCACCCGACCTTTATCCTCACTCGGATACCCCAATTCCATTCGACCAATATGAAGTCACTCGGCGATACAAGAAATCACTCGGAGTACTGAAGACCTAAGGTCACTCAGGATGGCAACGGTCAGGCGTTCACTTTGTAATCTTAAAAGATCATTTATACCTCTTTATTACTGGCGTTATCAGTAACGCTCTGTCTTAATGTACATTGAACCCTTTGTAACGTGGGATGGCTGGGGTCCTGGCGCACTCTATAAAAGCCACCCCCCTCCACTGGCACAAGGGGTCGCACCTCCTGTAACTTTCACGCATAATCCAGTCGACCAAGCCTCCGGGCACCGAGACCTAGGGCTGTTACTTCCTCCGAGAAGGGTCTGAATTCATAAACCTTGCGTGTACAATCTCACCGTATCTAGGATCTTGCCTCCTCCTATGTACCCCCTATTCTACTGTCAGACTTACTCCCACGACAGTTGGCACCCACTGTGGGGCAGGTGTCTTAGCGACTTCCAGTGAGGTTGCAATTTTTCCGGTCCCCATCATCATGGTTTCTGGCGGCGGTTTGGCTGAGGGCCGCGAGATCCGTCTCGGCGCGCTCGTTTTCATCACCGACGACTCCGCCTGGCTCCAGGAGGCCCCCCTCGACGTCGAGACGCTCCCCGTCCGCGGGGCGACGCACTTTCGCGCATGCGTCCGCGGCGTCCTTCTGCGGCAGCCGTCGACTCAGTATCGGTCGGCTCCCGCAGCGTCTTCGCTCCGCGCTGCTCGTTGTCGCAGGCGATCTGGTCGATCGCGGCTTCAGCAATGGGTAAAGCATGCAGTGGCTCGTCAGTCGGCCACCCCTGAAGTCGCGGCAATTGAGCCCGACGAATCTCTCTATGGGCTATTCGGCCTGTCGACTGGTTCCGTCGAGACCCTGTCTGAGTGCAACTGCAGCGACCCTACGGCAGAAGTCCTGATGGTCGACACGCCGCGCAACCCGCCTGGTTTCCGTCGCAGCAGCAGCGGCGATGGTGGCGGTGATCCATCGCATGTTCACGAGGAATATCGTCCTAAGGCCCTCACTCCATAGCAGAGGGATGAGCTGCACCGTCGCAACGTGGAGGCACTCCACACTCCCATCGTCGGAGAGACTTCCGAGGCCCGGGCCTTGGAGGCTGCGCGCCTGGCCACTTTGGCTGAGTGCGCGCTGCTGGAGAACCTTCAGCATTCACTCGACGAGCGCGCTCGATGACAGATCCCTGAATCCAGTCGAAGACAGCGACAATTGTTCCAGCCTGAACCTCAGGTGTAACGCACTCCGATTCAGAATCTTACAGCTGCAGCCTGTATAGCAGAGTCGATTCAGCCATCCCAATCAGAGGCTATAAGAGGTTTGATGCAGATCCGAGCGCTGCTCCGGGTAGTAGGAAAGCAAAACACAGCCGTTTTTCAGTCTCACAACAGGATCCATAGTAGGTCTGTGGTGGCGGACACAGTCCAGTCGGCTCATAGCCCATGATCACCTCTGCGGCGTGAGGGTCGTGGACATCGCCAACAACAGTATTTGGGTCGGAACCACGAGCAGTATGATCATCGCCTCGGTCACGATGACTGCCGTCGAGTGCCTACACCCCCTCTGAGGGGTGGATCATATGTGCCCTGGCAATGTGATGACAGGCGCCCGTATAGCGATGAGCGGAGGGCCCCAGTCGACCCAAGGGAGCCCTGGTTTGATGCGAGGTCAATCCTCATCAAGGTCTGGTCGACAGAAACCGAGCACAGAGAGAAGGGCTAGACAGAGATCGTCCGACTGGCAACAGAGTACATGTCTCTGTACCTGAATGCTTCACCAGAGCCATCAGAACTGCTGAGATCCCTCCCAACTTCAGGTTGGCAATGGGAGTGAGCAAGTTCACCGGTGAGTCAAAGCCTGATACTTGGCTGGAAGATTACTGAGTGGCCGTGCAGATTGGTGGCGGCAATGACGATGTAGCCATGAAACATCTCCCCCTGATGTTGGAGGGTTCGGCCAGAGCTTGGTTGAATCAATTGGCCCCTTGTAGTATATTCAGTTGGGAAGAGTTGGCTCGAGTGTTTGCCAGGACATTTGAGGGCACTTGCAAATGGCCTGCAGGGCTGACTGAATTGCATCATTGTGTGCAGAAACTGACAAAACTTTCAGGGATTACATCCAGAGGTGGACCACTTTGCATCACATAGTGGAAAATTTGTCTCGACCAAGTCAAGCTTATGCTGCTCAAGGATGCTCTTCTGATGTAGAGCTTAACTTGAAATTCGGTCGAACGGGAGATATGACTCTGGCTCGAATGATGGAAATAGCCACTTGATACGCTAACGGCGAAGAAGAAGATCGACTCCGTAGTGGCAAGAACAAACCAGTCGCCCAGGACACCGGAGGAGGGAATTCTAGTCGGAAGCAAAAGCGCAAAGCCGAACCCGCAGGTCCTGGTGAGGCCGCAGTTGTGACCCAAGGAAAATTCAAAGGAAAGCCTAAGGGGCCTTGGATCCCCAAGAAGGTGAAAGATCAAGCAGGAAATGATGTGCTAGATTTTCCATGTCATATACACACCAAGAAGGATGAAGAGGGGAACCTGATTTATCCCACGCATACCGCTCGACAGTGTCGACTCCTTATTCAGAGCTTCCGCGAGGGCCAGCCCAGTGAGAAAGAGAAAGAATCTTATAAGGATGAGGACAAATAGGAAGATGATGGTTACCCCAATGTCAATGGCACTTTAATGATTTTTGCTGACATTGAGAGCAAAAGTCGACTGAAAGTCATCAACAGGGAAGTAAACATAGTTGCCCCGGCAAAGACAACATATCTGAAGTGGTCGAAGACTCCCATTACATTTGACCAGTCCGACCATCCAGCGCGCGTTGCTACCCTAGGGAGGCAAGCGTTGCTGGTCGACCCAGTCATTGGAGGTACTCGACTGACCACAGTTTTGATGGACGGTGGCAGTGGCCTGAACATTTTGTATGCTGAGACCCTCCGAGAGATGGGCATTCCGATGTACAAGCTCAGCGAAAGCAATATACGATTCCACGGTGTCATCCCTAGGAAGAAAGCCGATTCACTCGGCCAGATCACTCTTGATGTGCTTTTCGGTGATTCGAAGAATGACCGAAAAAAAGTTGACATTTGAAGTTGTGGATTTTCACAAAGGTTTATCATGCTATTCTCGGCAGACCGCATATGCCCGCTTTCATGGCTCGACCTATTGCGTGTACCTCAAGCTGAAGATGCCTAGTCCCAAAGGCGTGATCACAGTCACTGGTAATCGGCAGAGGGCAGAAGAGTGCCTCCAGAAGGGCTCAAAGATTGTCGATGAACAGATGGCAGCAGTGGATATGCAAGAATATCAGCAGAATGCAGATCCGAGTGATTTGTTACGTGCCAAGAAGCCTGCTTCAGAGTCTGCATTTCAGTCGTCTGGTGAAACGAAGATAGTTCACATTCACCCGACCGACCCCAATGCTGCTCTGACTCATATCTCAATAACACCCGACAGCAAATAGGAAGAAGCGCTCATCTAGTTCCTCCATGATAACTGGGACATCTTTGCTTGCAAGCAGTCTGTCATGCCAGGTGTACCCAGGGAATTGGCCGAGCACCGTTTCCGAGTCGAACCAAAAGTAAAACCTGTCAAAGAGTATCTCCGCCGGTCCGCCGTGGAGAAGAGAAAAGCAATTGGCGAAGAGGTGGCTCGGCTTCTGGCAGCTGAGTTCATCCGCGAGATATACCACTCCGAGTGGCTCGCCAATGTTTTCATGGTCCCCAAGAAAGATGATTCACTTCGTATGTGCATCGATTTCAAGCATATCAACCGGGCCTGCCCGAAAGATCTTTCCCTCTACCCTGCATCGATAAAATTGTCAACTCGACTGCGGGATGTGAGCGTTTGTCCTTTTTGGACGCTTATTCCAGGTAGCATCAGATCCGACTGTATGGACCCGATGAAATAAAAATAGCTTTCATCACCCCATTCGGGTGTTTTTGCTATGTTACCATGCCTTTTGGTCTCACGAATGCTGGCGCCACATTCATGCGCATGATTCAGAAGTGCTTACAAACTCAAATCAGTCGGAATGTGGAAACATACATGGATGACATCATGGTCAAGTCTCGTAAAGGTTCCGACCTGCCGACTGACCACGCTGAAACCTTGGCCAACTTGAGAAGATATGATATCAAGCTTAATCTGTCGAAGTGCACATTCGGAGTCCCAGATGGAAAGTTACTCGGTTTCCTCGTTTCCAAACGAGGGATCGATGCAAATCCAGAGAAAGTTGGTGCAATCCTTCGAATGAAACGCCCTATGCATGTGCACGACGTTCAGAAGCTTACTGGTTATTTGGCTGCTTTGAGTCGATTCATCTCTCGTCTCAGTGAAAAGGCATTGCCTCTTTACCGACTGATGAAGAAGTCTGACAAGTTCGAGTGGACTCCTGAAGCTGAAGCAGCGTTTGTAGAGCTCAAAGCCCTGCTTTCCACCCAGCCGGTGCTTGCTGCCCCAGTCAGCAAAGAGCCTCTACTACTTTATATAGCAGCCAATGGACAGGTTGTCAGCACAGTGCTCACAGTCGAGCGGGAAAAAGAAGACAAAGCCTACAAGGTTCAACACCCAGTGTACTATATTTCTGAAGTCTTGACTCCGTCCAAGCAGAGATATCCGCATTATCAGAAGCTTGTTTATGAAATTTATTTGACCACAAAGAAAGTTGCACACTACTTCTCTGACCACTCGTTTTCAGTTGTCAGTGACGCTCCATTATCAGAAATTCTGAACAACAGAGATGCAACCGATCGAGTGGCCAAGTGGGCGATTGAACTCCTTCCGTTGGATATCAAGTTTGAGGCAAAGAAAGCAATCATGTCCCAAGCAATAGCAGATTTCCTCGCCGAGTGGATTCAACAGCAACAACCGACTCATATTCACTCGGAACATTGGACTATGTTCTTTGATGGGTCCAAGATGCTGAATGGTTCTGGTTCTGGGTAGTCCTGGTATCCCCACGAGGCGACAAAGTCAGTTATGTTCTCCAGATTCACTTTGATTCCTCCAACAATGTAGCCGAATATGGGGCACTTCTGTACGGGTTGCGTATGGCCATTTCACTCGGCGTCCGTCGCCTAATGGTTTATGACGACTCAGATTTAGTGGTCAATCAAGTAATGAAGGAGTGGGACATCAGGAGCCCCGCTATGACTGGCTATTGCAATGCAGTGAGAAAGTTGGAAAAGAAGTTTGAAAGGTTAGAGCTCCACCACATACCCCGAGTCAAGAATCAAGCAGCTGATGACCTGGCAAAGATAGGTTCCAAACGGGAACCTATTCCCAGCAATGTGTTCTTGGAGCAACTCCACACCCCGTCAGTTCAAGAAGATCCCTTCACGGAAGAGCCCCCACAACCCAAAAGTTCTATTGATCCGACTGAGATCGAAGTCCCAGCCGTGGTCGACCTGATCATGGAGGTCTTGGTCATCACCCCCGATTGGACGGTGCCATATATTGCATATCTGCTCAGGAAGGAGCTTCCGGAGGATGAAGATGAGGCCCGTCAGATTGCCCGTCGATCCAAAGCCTTTACCGTGATAGGTGGGGAGCTTTACAAAGAGAGTGTTACTAGAGTTGCTCAGCGATGCATCATGCCAGAAGAAGGTCGAATGATTCTGAATGATATCCACTCGGGGACCTGTGGTCACCATGCGTCCTCTCGGACCATCATAGCCAAAGCATACCGAGCGGGATTCTACTTGCCATGAGCAAATGAGATGGCAAAAGATATAGTCGACAAGTGCGAAGGCTTTCAGTTCTACTCAAACATGTCCCACAAGGCTGCATCTGCCTTGAAGACTATTCCACTCGTCTGGCCGTTTGCTGTTTGGGGGTTGGATATGGTTGGACCCTTCAAGACCGGAAGAAGTGGTTTCACTCATTTCCTTGTAGCAGTCAACAAGTTCACTAAATGGATCGAAGCCAAGCCTATCAAGAATCTTGATTCAAGTACTACCATCAGTTTCATCAGAGAGCTGATATTTAGATATGGAGTCCCTCACAGTATTATCATAGATAATGGCTCAAACTTTGATTTTGATGAGTTTAGAGAATTCTGCGCTTCCCAAGGTACTCAGATCGAGTACGCGTCTGTCGCGCACCCGCAGTCAAATGGGAAGGCAGAGAGGGCGAATGGTTTGATCCTGCAAGGGCTGAAACCCCGACTAATGCGTGATCTCAAGCATGCTGCTGGAGCTTGGGTGACTGAATTGCCATCTGTCCTATGGGGACTGAGAATGACTCCAAACCGTCGACTGACCGAACCCCTTTCTTCATGGTGTATGGTGCCGAAGCTGTACTTCCGAGTGACTTGCTCCACAACGCTCCGCGAGTGGAACTTTTCTCAGAAGCTGAAGCTGAGCAGGCACGCAAAGATGCAATTGATCTCTTGGAGGAAGAACGTCAGATGGCTCTGATCCGGTCGACCATCTACCAACAAGACTTACGTCGATTCCATGCCCGAAATGTCAGGGGTCGAGCATTCCAAGAGGGAGATCTTTTACTCCGAGTGCATCAGAAACGACCTCACAAGCTTGCTCCTGCATGGGAAGGTCCCTTCATCATCACCAAGGTGATCCACAATTGGGCGTATCACCTCTAGAATGTAGCCAAGAAAGAAGACGAGCAACTCTCTTGGAATGCGGAGCTGCTCCACCGTTTCTATACCTAAACTCTTGAGTCGACGAGTTGTAATAAGAATCATTCAGTTTGCTTATCAAAGACAAGATTTTTGCAGTATCTTAATGATTGTTATCCCATAAACATACGTTTTCAAATCCCCTAGTGGGTGGCTTAGCCGCGAACCCGATTCGCATAAGTTTGAAAAATACTCCGAGTGGAGATGAATCCTCCCACTCGGGGGCTTAGCCGCGAATCCGATTCACCTAAGTTTCAAAAAATACTCCGAGTGGAGAGGAATCCTCCCACTAGGGGGCTTAGCCGCGAATCCAATTTGCCTAAGTTTCAAAAAATACTCCGAGTGGAGAGCAATCCTCCCACTCGGGGGCTTAGCCGTGAACCAGATTCGCCTAAGTTTCAAAAAGTATTCCGAGTGGAGAGCAATCCTCCCAGTCGGGGGCTTAGCCACGAATCCGATTCGCCTTAGTTTCAAAAAATACTCCGAGTGGAGAGCAATCCTCCCAGTCGGGGGCTTAGCCACGAATCCTGTTCGCCTAAGTTTCGAAAAATACTCCTAGTAGACAACAATCCTCCCACTCGGGGGCTTAGCCGCGAACCGATTCGCCTAAGTTTCAAATATCCTACCGAGTGAAGAACAATCCTCTCACTCGGGGGATTAGTTGCAGTTCCGTACTCGCCTAAGTTTCAAAAATCCTACCGAGCGAAGAGCAATCCTCTCACTCGGGGGCTTAGCTACAGTTCCGTACTCGCCTAAGTTTCAAAAAATCCTACCAAGTGAAGAGCAATCCTCTCACTCGGGGGCTTAGCTGCAGTCCCGTACTCGCCTAAGTTTTAAAAATTCTACCGAGCGAAGAGCAATCCTCTCACTCGGGGGCTTAGCTGCAGTTCCGTACTCGCCTAAGTTTTAAAAAATCCTACCGAGTGAAGAGCAATCCTCTCACTCGAAGGCTTAGCTGCAGTCCCGCACTCGCCTAAGTTTCAAAAAACACTCCGAGTGGAGAGCGACCCTCCCGCTCGAGGACTTAGCCGCGAACCTGTTTCACCTAAGTTTCAAAACAAATTCCGAGTGAGGAGCAACCTCCTCATTCAGAAACTTAGCCACACGCTCTGAGCTGTGCCACCAATACAATATCCGCTCCATCCCAATCCGCAAGGACAAGGAGGTGCAGGTTGTGCGCAGCATCTAGTGTTCATGTCCGCGGCTCTCTCATCAGAGCTACGACACAAGTACAACGTCCGCTCCATCCCGATCCGCAAGGATGACGAGGTGCAGGTTGTGTGCGGCATCTGTTGCTCACGTTCGCGGCCCTCTCGTTGGAGCTGCATCACAAACACAATGTCTATTCCGAGTGAAGAATCAAGTTTCGCTCGGAGTGAGGGGATTCAAAAGCGGCAAAAACAAAGACAAGCATTCTCAAATAAAAACCAAGTTCGGATAAATCTCGCAAGGTTCAGAACCGCAGATAAAAGTGCTCGGGCATCAGGCCTGAAGGAGTTTAACGGTTACAAAATCACTCATCATACATAGGTAAATTTAATCAAGGCATAAAGTTTTTTCACTCTGCAGGAGGAGGGCTGGCAGGCTCGATGAACTCGTCCAGGTCGATTCCATCTGCAATGCGAGTGGCTGCTCCAATGAAGGTTTCCATGAAGGACTAGAAGTGAAGCTTCTTGGTGTTGGCAACCTTGAGTGCTGCTAGCTTCTCTTCCTTGCCCTCTTTGCAATGGACGCGAACCAGAGACAAAGCCACATCAGCACCGCATCGGGCGGATGACTTCTTCCATTCCTGCACTCGACCGGTGATCTCGTTGAGTCGAGTCATCAGGGGCGGGGTCATTCTGGAATGTCACCCTTGGACAGAGCGCCGTGTGAATCCGTGTCGTGTGAGATAGTCCATGCGCTGGCAAGACGAGATTCCAGTCGAATCACGTTCATGGCAGCTTCATCCTTAATAGGGGAGTGATGGGGTCCAAGCTCGTTTCAATTCTCCCAGTCTCTTCCTCGAAGTGTTGACAGCATTCTGCACACATAGAGAAATGATGAGCCGACAGCTATATGACGAGTCAACAATAGCAAATCAGTCGGGCAAGGAAGAGTACCTTCAAGCATAAGGAACATCTTGTTGGCAAGTCCTCCTAGATAAACCTCCAGCTCGTCCCTCTTTCGATTGAGATCTTCAACTTTGTCGGTCAGAGCCCCCTTGTCCTTCTTCAGTACCGTCACTTCCTTGTTGGCTTCATCTAGAGCAGTCTTCAGCTTGGCGTTATCTTCTTCTAACTTCCCGACCGAAGCCAGCTTCTTGTTGGCAAGTGCTGATTTCTCTTGCGCCGTTTTCTGTGCTGCCGCAAGATCAAGGTCCTACTTTTCAAGAGCCTATTTCATTTTTCTAAAAAATAACACTCATATCAGAAGGAGGAAGGAAAAGAAGACAAAGGAGTCAGTCGGCAAGCTTTTACCTCCCATACCAGCAGTTTCATCCTTGGCTTTCTGCAAGTTCTCCTTGGCCAACTCCAGGTCAAGATTGAGCTGGATCTGTTTCTTCTCCAAGTCAGCAAACCGGGCCCCAAGCTCACAAGATCTCTGCAGTCAGTGACTGTTAGTCGATAGGAACAAAGATAGTTGCTTCCAAGCAACAAAATACAGGTTCAATTCGTTACGACGAAAAGAGTTCTAAGACTACTGCCGAATCAAACATTCAACAGTAGTCTTGGGGACTACACCGAGTGGGTGCACTTAGCGTGCCCCCACTAGTTCGACTTTTCAGTCGACTTGGTCCGTCCAGTCGAGGAATAAAAGACAACAGTTATTCTCAGACCACAGTGACTGCAGTATCGAGGACTACACCCAGTGGATGCACTTAGCATGCCCCCACAGGTCCAGATTCCACTCGACATGGTCCGCCCAAACCGAGTGGAAGAACTATCAAAAGACATTTTGTTCAAGACCCCTACCGAATCAAACATTCGACAGTGGCCTCGGGAATACACCCAGTGGGTGCACTCTGCGTGCGCCCACTAGTTCGAAGATACACTCGACGCGAGCTAGTCGACTCAAGTGGAAAAACTACTCAGCAAAAGTTGAAACACCTAGTGGGTGGACAGATGCAAGATGCAGACTCGTGATAGATGCACATTAAAGGTTTCAAAACGCTCATCCACGGACATCTTACGGGTAATAAAGAAGTAGTTTTCAAGTACCATATCCTAATAGAACAAGCGTCAAGCTAAAGATCAGTCGGAAATCAGCTAACCTAGAAGTTGGTCTGGAGTGCTGAGCTGGCGTCATAAGCAGCCTATCTGGCCTCGTGCACCACCTTCATCTGCTCCATCATAAGGCCTGCCTGGCATATAGCTTCTTGGGCAGCGCTCACCTGATCCTCCGGGCACTACTAGAAAAACGGCTATAGCTAATATGGACATTAATGGCGCACCACGTATGTGGTGCGCCACCGCTATATAGCAAAGTGGCACCATATATAGGCACGCCATTAAACTCAAATACTAATGGCGCACCACATCCACGGTGCGCCACTACTAACTATTTTTTTATTTTTTTTTCAAAACTAGTAATGGCACACCAGGGGATAGTGCGCCATTACTAGTTTTAACTAGTAATGGCGCATCACACCCTCGGTGCGCCACTACTACAATTTTTTTTTCAAAACTAGTAATGGCGCACCAGGGGAACCCCGTTGAAGATTTATAGAATCCCCCAAAACCTAACAGAATAAAAGATACAGGGCTTTTATGATCTAGAGGGGAAAAATGGAAAAAAATCCAAACTTAGTAGTGGCGCACCATTTGCTAGGTGCACCACTAGTAACAGAACAAAAAAATAGTTTCGATTTTTTTTGGAAAAAATGTTCAAAATATGATACGTAATATGAACGGAAGTTTGAAATATCTTTTCAAAATTTCATCACACTCATGAACAAGAACAAAGTCCTAGACATCAACAAGGTTTAATAGGATTGATATGCTAGATATATCAACAAGTGCTGCATTAAGTGAAATTTGGTCTTTGGGGTTTGATATAACTCTGAAGTTAAGCGTGCTTGGGCTGGAGTATTGTGAGGATGGGTGACCTTTTGGGAAGTTTGACCACGGAGTGCGATTTGACTTGAGATTAAGCATATTGACCCGAGATTAAGCCATAGTGACCCGAGATTACGAAAAAAAATTCTGAAAAAAAAATTGAAGAAAAATTCTAAAAAAAATTTGAAAAAAAATTGTTAGTAATGGCGCACTTCTATGTGGTGCGCCATTACTAAGTCAGATAGTAATGGCGCACCTCTAGGCATAGTAATCGCGCACTATAGGTGCACCACTATTATCATGATGGGTGACGAAAAGCGGGGTTGGTGGAACAGTCGCAAGAGCCTGGGGATCTGAGGCATGGAGTTGCACGGACGAAGCAGGGACTTGGGCAATCGACGCTAAAGGACGTTCAGTCGTCACAGGATCGGCAAAAGTAACAAAAGCTCGATTGAGGTCTTCGGACTGCTGGATCACTCGTTCTAGCACTGACGTCGTCTGAGGTACCTTGCTGGGTGGCACCCTCCCGCCCGAGGTCCTGCTCCTCCTTCCCGTAGGCTTCTGGGGCATATCTTCATCGTCGTCTGGAAGTTCAATAACATTATGCGGCGTGATGACCCACAAGTGTAGGGGATCAATCGTAATCCTTTCGATAAATAAGAGTGTCGAACCCAACGAGGAGCAGAAGGAAATGATAAGCGATTTTCAGTAAGGTTTTCTCTGCAGGCACTGAAATTGTAGGTACTAGATAGTTTTGTGATAAGATAAATAGTAACGAGTAACAAGTAAATAAAGTAAATAAAGTGCAGCAAGGTGGCCCAATCCTTTATGTAGCAAAGGATAAGCCTGTACAATTTCTAATAATGAGAAAGGAGCTCCCGAGGACACATGGGAATTATCGTCAAGCTAGTTTTCATCACGTTCATATGATTCGCGTTCGGTACTTTGATAACTTGATATGTGGGTGGACCGGTGCTTGGGTACTGCCCTTACTTGGACAAGCATCCCACTTGTGATTAACCCCTATTGCAAGCATCCGCAACTACAAAAGAAGTATTAAGGTAAACCTAACCACAACATTAAACATATGGATCCAAATCAGCCCCTAACGGCTAAACGATAAACTAGGGTTTAAGCTTCATCACTCTAGCAACCCATCATCTACTTATTACTTCCCTATGCCTTCCTCTAGGCCCAAATAATGGTGAAGTGTCATGTAGTCGACGTTCACATAACACCACTAGAGGAAAAGACAACATACATCTCATCAAAATATCGAATCTAATACCAAATTCACATGACTACTAATAGCAAGACTTCACCCATGTCCTCGGGAACAAATGTAACTACTCACAAAGCATATTCATGTTCATAATCAGAGGGGTAATAATATGCATAAAGGATATGAACATATGATCTTCCACCAAGTAAACCAATTAGCATCGACTACAAGGAGTAATCAACACTACTAGCAACCCACAGGTACCAATTTGTGGTTTTGGTACAAGATTGGATACAAGAGATGAACTAGGGTTTTGAGAGGAGATGGTGCTTTGGTGAAGATGTTGATGGAGATTGACCCCTCCCGATGAGAGGATCATTGGTGATGACGTTGGTGATGATTTCCCTCCCTGAGGGAAGTGTCCCCGAATCGTCTCCGTCATATCTACTTTTCCAAACACTTTTGCCCTTGTTTTGGACTCTAACTTGTATGATTTGGAATGGAACTAACCCGGATGATCTTTGTTTTAAAGAATTGCCATGATGTTGTTTTATGTGCAGAAAATAAAAGTTCTCGGAATGACCTGAAACTCCACTAACACCTTAGAAAAAAACAATAAAAATCCTCGTAAAGATGAAGAACAGGGGCCCACACCCTGTCCACGAGGGTGGGGGGCGCGCCCCCCCTCCTGGGCGTGCCCCCTACCTTGTGGGCCCCCTGGAGACCTTCCGATGCCAACTCCAACTCTATATATTGGCTTTCGGAGAGAAAAAAATCGGAGAGACGAAATCATCGCGTTTTACGACACGGAGCCGCCACCAAGCCCTAAAACCTCTCGGGAGGGCTGATCTGAGTCCGCTCGGCTCCGGAGAGGATTCGTCGTCGTCGTCATCATCAACCATCCTCCATCACCAATTTCATGATGCTCACCGCCGTCGTGAGTAATTCCATTGTAGGCTTGCCGGACGGTGATGGGTTGGATGAGATTTATCATGTAATCGAGTTAGTTTTGTTAGGGTTTGATCCCTAGTATCCACTATGTTCTGAGATTGATGTTGCTATGACTTTGTTATGCTTAATGCTTGTCATTATGGCCCGAGTTCCATGATTTCAGATCTGAACCTATTATGTTTCCATGAATATATGTGAGTTCTTGATCCTATCTTGCAAGTCTATAGTCACCTTTTATGTGTTATGATCCGACAACCCCGAAGTGACAATAATTGGGATACTCTCGGTGATGACCATAGTTTGAGGAGTTCATGTATTCACTGTGTGCTAATGCTTTGTTCCGGTTCCCTATTAAAAGGAGGACTTAATATCCCTTAGTTTCCATTAGGACCTCTGCCACGGAGGGTAGGACAAAGATGTCATGCAAGTTCTTTTCCATAAGCACGTATGACTATTTACTAATACATGCCTACATTACATTGATGAATTGGAGCTAGTTAATGTCACCCTATGTTATGACTGTTACATGATGAACCGTGATCCGCATAATTATCCATCACTGATCCAATGCCTACGAGTTTTTCCACCTACTGGTTTACGCTTATTTACTTTCCCGTTGCTATTGTTACAATCACTACAAAACACCAAAAATATTACTTTTGCTTTCATTACTTTTTTTGTTTCCGTTCCCACTACTATCATACTACTTTGCTACTAAATACTTTGCTGCAGATATTAAGTTATCCAGGTGTGGCTGAATTGACAACTCAGTTGATAATACTTGAGAATATTCTTTGGCTCCCGTTGTGTCGAATCAATAAATTTGGGTTGAATACTTTACCCTAGAAAGCTGTTGCGATCCCCTACACTTGTGGGTTATCAAGACTAATTTAAAGCGTACGTTGCCGAGCATAGCTCTATTCTTTGAGTTACTTGGGATTTATATCTACTGGACACTATGAAGAATTTGAAAGACGCTAACACAAAAATTTATCCCTCAACTATGAGGGGAGGTAAGGAACTGCCATCTAGCTCTGCACTGGATTCACCTTCCGTTATGAGTAAGCTTGCGACACCTAAACCTGCTTCTGGTATTCGTTCTGATATGTCGCATTTTATTGATGATGCCACTTCTGCTATGCATGATACTTATGATGAAACTACTTCTATGCTTGATACTACTGTGCCCCTTGGCGAGTTTCTTGATGAACAAATTTCTAGGGCTAGAGAGAAAGAAATTATTGAAACTGATAATGTTGATGAAATTGATGACGAAGATATGCCTGTTATTCCTGAGGGTTATGTTTTTGATATGGAATCGTCTGCAGCTATTTTTGCCTGCAAGGATAGAAACGAACTTAAGAGGTTATTATTTAATTGGAGTAAAGAATCTCTTAGAGATAGAATGAAACCTGACCCTGCTTTTGCTACTTCACCTATTTGTGTTCCCGATAAGGATTATGAATTCTCTGTTGATCCTGATATAATTACTTTGGTTGAATCTGATCCTTTTTATGGTTATGAATCTGAAACTGTTGTGGCACATCTTACTAAATTAAATGATATAGCCACCCTGTTCACTAATGATGAGAGATCTCGCTACTTTTATATCCTTAAAATATTTCTGTTCTCATTAAAGGGTGGTGCTAAGATATGGTTTAATTCTCTAGATCCTGGTTTTGTGCATAGTCCCCAGGATATGATTTCTTACTTTTCTGCTAAATATTTCCCTGCTCATAAGAAACAAGCTGCTTTAAAGGAAATATACAACTTTGTGCAAATTGAAGAAGAGAGTCTCCCACAAGCTTGGGGGAGGCTTCTCAAGTTACTTAATGCTTTGCCTGATCATCCTCTTAAGAAAAATGAAATACTTGATATCTTTTATAATGGACTAACCGATGCTTCTAGAGATTACCTGGATAGTTGTGCTGGTTCTCTTTTCAGGGAAGCAACACCGGATGATGCTGAAATTCTATTGAATAATATGTTGACAAATGAAAATAATTGGACACTTTACGAGCCAGCTCACAGGCCAATTACTGAGCCTATTCCTAAACCAACTCCGAAGAAGAGAGGTGTTCTATTTCTCGATCCTGAAGATATGCAAGAGGCAAAGAAATCTATGAAAGAAAAAAGGTATTAAAGCTGAAGATGTTAAGAATTTACCTCCTATTAAAAGAAATACATGGTCTTAATTTCATCACCGTTGAAGAAACATATGATCTTGATCCATTACCTATTGAAGAACCTCCTGATCTCGATAAACCGTACTTTAGTAAAGGTAAATTCTCTCTATAGATATGATAAAGCTGAAATCACTCCTACTAAAATTGCTAGTCGATTGGCTTGGATGAGTTTGATAACTTTATGTTTAAGCAAGAAGACTTCAATGCTTATTTCAGAGACAATTAAAACAAAATATCTATATGATTAAACACTTGGGTGATTATATGGCTAATGTTAGAGGTGAACTTAAACTCATTAGCAAACATGCTTCTATGGTTACCACTCAAGTAGAACAAGTACTTAAGGCTCAAAATAATTTTCTCAATGAAGTGAATAGTAAGAAAAATGATTATGCTGTTAGAGTGGCTACTAGGACTGGTAGAATGACTCAGGAACCTTTGTATCCTGAAGGCCACCCTAAGAGAACTGAGTAAGATTCTCAGAGAAATAATACTGATGTGCCTAGTTCTTCCAAAAGGAAGAAAAAGAAAAATGATAGGACTTTGCAAACTTCTAGTGAACTTTGTTGTTGAACCATCGAGAATCCAAATGATATATCTATTTCCGATCTTTGAAACACAATGCGGTAATGAACATGAACCTAGTGAAAATGTTAATGATGTTGTTCATGATGATGCTCAACCTAGTAATGATAATGATGTAGAAGTTGAACCTGCTGTTGATCTTGATAACCCACAATCAAAGAATCAACATTATGATAAGAGAGACTTTGTTGCTAGGAAACATGGTAAAGAAAGAGAACCATGGGTTGTAAACCCATGCCTTTTCCTCCCAAACCATCCAAGAAAAAGGATGATGAAGATTTTGAGCGCTTTGCCGAAATGATTAGACCTATCTTTTTATGTATGCGATTAAGCGATGTGCTCAAACCAAATCCTTATGCTAAGTATATGAAGGATATCATTACTAATAAAAGAAAGATACTGAAGCTGAAATTTCCACCATGCTTGCTAATTATACTTTTAAGGGTGGGATACCAAAAGAAACTTGGAGATCGAGTACCCACCATACCATGCTCCATTAAAAGAAATTATGTTAAAACTGCTTTATGTGATCTTGGAGCCGGTGTTAGTGTTATGCCTCTCTCCTTATACCGTAGACTTGATTTGAATAAGTTGATACCTACTGAAATATCTTTGTAAATGGCTGATAAATCAACTGCTATACCTGTCGGTATTTGTGAGGATGTGCCTGTTGTGGTTGCAAACGTCACTATTTTAACGGACTTTGTTATTCTTGATATTCACGAGGACGGTAGTATGTCTATTATTCTTGGAAGACCTTTTCTGAATACTGCAGGTGCTGTTATTGATTGCAACAAAGGCAATGTCACTTTTCATTTTAATGGTAATGAGCATACGGTACACTTTTCGAGGAAACAACCTCAAGTTTATAGCATCAACTCTATTGGAAAAATTCCATCGATTATATTTGGAGGTTTCGAATTTCCTCTTCCTACTGTCAAGAAGAAATATGATATTATTATTATAGGGATGTGCATATCCCGTTGAGGTAACATAGTGTTATTCGAAATTTCTCCGGTTCCATGTTATTCGGAATGAGTTTGTTAACAAGACCTGATCAACCTTGTTAGTAGATTCCTTTTGATGATCATGAGACGGATGAAACTAGAAGGCACAACCTTATGTACCCTCTTTATACTTTCTGTTATTTAGTTGAAATAAAGTAAAAATAGTATTTTTCTGTCTGTTTCCTGATTTATCCGTGCAATATAAAAATATCCCGACAATAGAAGTCCTCAGAATGCCATGCCAATTTAATATGATATTTTTGGGAATATTTGAGGATTTATGGTGCAAAAATTACCACAGGGGGAGCTGCCACCCTGCCACGAGGGTGGAGGGCGCGCCCCCCTGTCTCATGGGCCCACGGTGGCCCTCCTCCACTTATTCCTGCACCCATCCTCTTCTTCTTCTTCCCACAAACACGAATATCTGGCTCAAACACGAGTTCCAGCCCCCGTTGTTGTGATTTTTGATCTCCTTGCTCAAAGCACCTCTCACAAAACTGCTTGGGGAGATTGTTCCTTGGTATGTGATTCCTCCATTGGTCCAATTAGTTTTTGTTCTAGTACTTTATTCATTGCAAATTTGTGCTGCATAGCTGACCAGGTTCTTGAGCTTGCATGTCAATTTTATATGATCCCAAGTAGTTCTAATGCATGATAAAGGCTCTAGGCACTTGTAGGAGTAGTTGCTATTAATTTTATTGAAGTTGGTTCACTTTTGTTTGAAGTTACTAATTTTTTTAGAAATTCTTCAGAGAAAACACTATGTTTAGGAAGATGTTCCAAGGTGGCTCTTCAAGGAAGCAAGGTCCCAGGCTTGCTATGCGTGATGCTGACGAGGAACCACCAAGAGACGCTCTATTGCGGCCTTGTGAGTGGCCTTCGAAAAATTTTATGGATCAAGCGGGAATTAAAGAGGAATTCAACGCATATTTGCGTAACGCTGGTCTTGTGGACTTTGAGGCAGACAAATGCCCGCAGTATCATGATCTCACTAGTTCATTTGTGAGGAGGTTTGAGTTTTCATCTTCGCGTAATTCTCATACATCATGTTTGATCTTTATGATAAATCTTATACCATGGACTTAGAGGATTTTACTTTTGCTTGCAAACTCCCACAATGGGCTAGTACTATTGATCCCCGTAAATCTGAATTTAGAGACTTTCTTGCTAGTATAACTGTGGGGGAATCTAGAGATATAACGCAAGCCACTATAGGGAGCATTAACTTTCCTGCTATACATTATTTTGCTCTCTTCATCGGTAGGTGCATAACTGCTAAGGATGAAGCATGTCACATGTGTGTCCCTGATCTCGGCATTCTCAGAGTGCTTTGTGTTGGGAGACCAATCTTATCATATGGGAGCCATTGTAGCTCGTAGGTTGCATCATAATAGATATAATCGAGATTTCTTTGGAGGAATTTATGCAACCCGCTTAGCTAATTTTCTTGAGATAGACATTCGTGAGGGTGATATGGAGTTGCCCCCTACTTATTTAGATTTTGATTCTATGGTTTCCCACCGGTTTGTCGAGAGGACTCCAATCACCTCTCGGTATTGACTAATCTTTAACAAACGGCATGTTGTCCGTATTACTCTTCCTGCTCCTGCCTTCTTTGATTCTTAGACAAAAGGAAGATATGTTATTACCAGAGAGGAGGAAGATGAGTACGAGAGAAGAGTGGAGGCGGCTCGCTTCTGTTGCAGCTCAGGAGGCGATAGCTGCTGCATCGCATGATTTAATTCTAGCTACACCTACGGGTATCAGCCAGGCTATCCCTGGCAATAGACAAACTTAGGCCAAAAGTCTAAGCTTGGGGGAGTACGTATTTCTCACCGACATTACATTTATGTTCACACACTAGTCGTCGGTGCTCATACTCTTTCATTGTATTATCCATGTTAGTTTAAATTTCTTTTTCTAGCTTTCTTCTTGTGTGTTTGTTAAACTTTAAGAAAACAGCAAAAAAATTAGTGTAGCTTCTAGCTAGTTTACTTTTCCTGCCGTAGTAGTAATAACTAAAAAGAAAACCCAAAAAGATTTCATGTTCTTCTTTTACTTGTTGGGAGCTTTCCCATGTAAATAGTTTTATTTCTTTTCTTTTCTTTGGGGGTCGATAGGAGAAGACCATGATTAAATTGTTGAAATGGCTCTTATATGCATTATTGTTGATTTAACCAAGAGCCCATACTGCCTTGTCTTCTCCTGCTTATTGAATGCTCGCAGATTCCAGCTTAGTCCAATGCACGTGCACTCTTATTATTATTCACATCGTTCGATCGTGCAAGTGAAAGGCAATTATGATGATATATGACGGACTGACTGAGATGAGAAAAGCTGGTATGAACTCGACTTCTCTTGTTTTTGTAAATATGATGAGTTCATCGTTTCGGATTCAGCTTATTATGAATAAACATGTTTGCAATAACAATTAGAGATCATAGTTGCTTATGTCATGCTTGATTAGCTATGAGTTATAATGGTTTACCTTGCGTGCCAACATGCTATTAAAATGGTTGTGATGTGGTATGATGGGGTGGTATCCTCCTTTGAATTATTTAAGTGACTTGACTTGGCACATGTTCACGCATGTAGTTGAAACAAATCAACATAGCCTTCATGATATTTATGTTCATAGTAGATTATATCCTACTCATGCTTGTACTCGGTGTGAATTAATTTTAATGCATGTTTATGACTGTTGTCGCTCTCTCAGTTGGTCGCTTCCCAGTCTTTTGCTAGCCTTCACTTGTACTAAGCGGGAATACTGCTTGTGCATCCAATCCCTTAAACCCCAAAGTTATTCCATATGAGTCCACCATACCTACCTATTTGCTGTAGTTACCTGCCGTTCCAAGTAAATTTGTATGTGCCAAACTCCAAACCTTCAAATGAAACTCTGTTTCGTATGCTCGAGCAGCTCATGTTACAACTAGGGCTGCCTTTATCTTCCATGCTAGGTGGGTTATTCTCACGAGGAGTGGACTCCGCTCCTCATTCACGAGAAAGGGCGGGTAACCGGGATGCCCAGTCCCATGATCCAAAAAAATCAAAGCAAATCAAAATGATTAAACAAAACTCCCCCTGGGACCTGTTGATTGTAGGAGGCACTCGTTGTTTCGAGCAAGCCATGGATTGATGCTTGTTGGTGGAGGGGGAGTATAAACTTTACTGTTCTGTTTGGGAACTGCCTATAATGCATGTTGTATGGAAGATACAGCCATCTCATAGTTGTTGCGTTGACAGCAAAGGTATGCCGCTCAAAATGTTATTCAATCTCTATTTTAAAATCGAGCTCTGGCACCTCTACAAATCCCTGCTTCCCTCTGCGAAGGGCCTATCTATTTACTTTTATGTTGAGTCATCACCCTTCCTATTAAAAAGCACTACCATTTGAGAGCACTAATCGTCATTTGCATTCATTATTATTGGTTTTATATTGGGTATGACTTGATGGATCTCTTTACCATGAATTACAATGTCTAGTCAGTCCTTGATCTTTTAAAGGTGCTTTCTGCATTTATGTTTCTTGGTCTCGAAAGAAGGGCTAGCGTGATACCATCTTGTTATATCATATTATGATTGTTTTGAGGAAGTGTTGTCATCCGAGATTTATTATTATGACTTGCTAGTTGATTAGGCCATTGATATGGGTAATCATGAGACCTGAGAGTTATTGCAAATGTGGTTAGTTATAATCTTTGCTGAAAACATGAATGCTGACTCAGCATATTTACAACAACAAGGGCAAACAGAGTTTGTAAAAGTTTTTCTTTTTCTCTTTCAGTTTGTCAACTGAATTGCTTGAGGACAACCAAGGGTTTAAGCTTGGGGAGTTGATACGTCTCGGTCGTATCTACTTTTTCCAAACACTTTTGCCCTTGTTTTGGACTCTAACTTGTATGATTTGAATGGAACTAACCCGGACTGACGCTGTTTTCACCAGAATTGCCATGATGTTGTTTTATGTGCAGAAAATAAAAGTTCTCGGAATGACCTGAAACTCCACGGAACACCTTAGAAAAAACAATAAAAAATCCTCGCCAAAGATGAAGACCAGGGGGCCCACACCCTGTCCACGAGGGTGGGGGCGCCCCCTAGGGCGCGCCCCCTACCTCATGGCCCCCCTGGTGACCTTCCGGCGCCAACTCCGACTCTATATATTTGCTTTCGGGGAGAAAAAAATAGAGAGAAGAAATCATCGCGTTTTACGATACGGAGCCGCCGCCAAGCCCTAAAACCTCTCGGGAGGGCTGATCTGGAGTCCGTTCGGGGCTCCGGAGAGGGGGATTCGTTGTCGTCGTCATCATCAACCATCCTCCATCACCAATTTCATGATGCTCACCGCCGTGCGTGAGTAATTCCATCGCGAGCTTGCTTTGGACGGTGATGGGTTGGGTGAGATTTATCATGTAATCGAGTTAGTTTTGTTAGGGTTTGATCCCTAGTATCCACTATGTTCTGAGATTGATGTTGCTATGACTTTGCTATGCTTAATGCTTGTCACTAGGGCCCGAGTGCCATGATTTCAGATCTGAACCTATTATGTTTCCATGAATATATGTGAGTTCTTGATCCTATCTTGCAAGTCTATAGTCACCTATTATGTGTTATGATCCGACAACCCCGAAGAGAAAATAATCGGGATACTTCTCGGTGATGACCATAGGTTGAGGAGTTCATGTATTCACTATGTGCTAATGCTTTGTTCCGGCTCTCTATTAAAAGGAGGCCTTAATATCCCTTAGTTTCCATTAGGACCCCGCTGCCACGGGAGGGTAGGACAAAAGATGTCATGCAAGTTCTTTTCCATAAGCACGTATGACTATTTACGGAATACATGCCTACATTACATTGATGAATTGGAGCTAGTTCCGTGTCACCCTATGTTATGACTGTTACATGATGAACCGCATCTGGCATAATTATCCATCACTGATCCAATGCCTACGAGTTTTTCCACCTACTGGTTTACGCTTATTTACTTTCCCGTTGCTATTGTTACAATCACTACAAAACACCAAAAAGATTACTTTTGCTTTCATTACTCTTTTGTTACCGATCCCACTACTATCATACTACTTTGCTACTAAATACTTTGCTGCAGATATTAAGTTATCCAAGTGTGGCTGAATTGACAACTCAGTTCCTAATACTTGAGAATATTCTTTGGCTCCCCTTGTGTCGAATCAATAAATTTGGGTTGAATAATTTACCCTCGAAAGCTGTTGCGATCCCCTACACTTGTGGGTTATCAGTCCCCGGCAGAACAGCTCCGCCAGAGCCCTAGATTGGTTCCGCCAAGGTTCCGCCTCGTGGCGGCGGAGTTTCGTCCCGTAAGCTTGCCCACGATTTTTTCCAGGGTGAAAGCTCTCATATAGCGAAGATGGACACGGAGGCCCACCGGGGCCCGAGGAGGCAGTGCGCCAGTGAGGCGCGCCCCACTCTCTGGCCAAGATGTGGGCCCCCTGATGTATTTCTTTCGCTCAATAATTCCTATAAATTCAAAAAACATGTTGAGGGAGTCCTGGACTAGGGGGTGTCCGGAGAGCCGAACTATCATCTTTGGCCGGACTCCTGGACTATGAAGATACAAGATTGAAGACTTCGTCCCGTGTCCGGATAGGACTTTCCTTGGCGTGGAAGGCAAGCTTGGCGATTTGGATATGTAGATTTCCTACCATTGTAACCGACTCTGTTTAACCCTAACCCTATTAAATTGTCTATATAAAACCGAAGGATTTTAGTCCGTGGGGCGAACAACAATCATACCATAGGCTAGCTTCTAGGGTTTAGCCTCTACGATCTCGTGGTAGATCTACTCTTGTACTACCCATATCATCAATATTAATCAAGCGGGGAGTAGGTATTACCTCCATCAAGAGGGCCCGAACCTGGGTAAAAACATCGTGTCCCTTGTCTCCTGTTACCATCCGCCTAGACGCACAGTTCGGGACCCCCTACCCGAGATCCGCCGGTTTTGACACCGACACATGTTTCGTGGAGTTTCAAGATTTTTGGAACAGTGCAGAATAGTTTTCCAATGTTTGCTCCTTTTCGGCCCGAAATTCATTTGCCAAGCATTCCCCCTCTTCATGATAAACCTTGTAAAATAAGAGAGAATAGACATAAGTGTTGAGATATAATGTGTAATAGCAGCCCATGATGCAATAAATATTGATATAAAAGCATGATGCAAAATGGACGTATCAACTCCCCCAAGCTTAGACCTCTCTTGTCCTTAAGCGGAAGCCGAAATCGAAAAATATGTCCACATGTTTAGAGATAGAGGTGTCGATAAAAATAAAATATAGACATGAGGGCATCATGATCATTCTTATAACAGCAACATAAATAGATTTTATCATATGGTTTCTTATGCTCAAGTAACAATCAATTCACAATGTCAAGTATGGCTCAAAAACTTCATTGAGAACTAACAAACTAAAATCGCAGTCATTGAAGCAATTGCAATTTATCATAACATTAGAAAGAGTCAACAATAGAGCTTTTCAGCAAGCTCACATACTCAACTATCTTGTAGTCTTCTATAATTGCTAACACTCACGCAATACTTGTGGTTATGGAGTTTCAGCTGGACACTGAGAAAGTTAGGGGCTTACTATGTTGCCTCCCAACGTATTCACCTTTAGGTGATGTCAACAATAATAGCCTATGCTAACTTACATCCAATTGGATATATATATCATGATCTTTCAAACATGAGGAGCTTGCCAAAGGATAAAATGAAAAAGGGAAAGGTGAGGATCACCTTGACTCAAGCATAAAGTAAAAACATAAAGTAAAAGATAGGCTCTTCGCAGAGGGAAGCAGAGGTTTTCATGTGCGTTTAGGGTTGATGCACAAAATCTTAATGCAAAAGAACGTCACTTTATATTGCCCCTTGTATGTGGACCTTTATTATGCAGTCCGTCGCTTTTATTACTTCCACAACAAGGTCGTACAAAGCTTATTTTCTCTGCACTAATAAGTCATACATATTTAGATAGCAATTTTTATTGGCTGCAACATGACAACTTACTTGAAGGATTTTACTCAATCCATATGTAGGTATGGTGGACTCTCATGGCAAAACTGGGTTTTAAGGATGTTTGGAAGCACCAGTAGTATCTCTACTTGGTGCAAGCAATTTGGCTAGCATGAGGGGGAAAGGCAAGCTCAACATGTTTGGAAGGTCAATGACAATATACTTTAACTGAGATGTGCGGAAACATAAGCCATTGCGATGTATTCCTTGTCCAACGTCAACTCCTTTAGCATGTCATACTTAATGAGTGTTCCCAACTATAAAAGGTGTCCAAGATAATATATTTGTATGTGAACCCCTCTTTCCTTATCACTTCCTATTAATTGCAACGATGACCAAAACTACGTTCATCAGCTCTCAACAATTTTTATGCCTCATACTTTCTATGTGTGAAGTCATCACTATCCATAAGATCAATATGAACTCTTCTATTCTTTCTACTTTCTCAAAATCATGGCAACATAGCAAAGCCCTTGACTCAGCACTAATCTTTATTATAGGTAGCTCACGGACTCAATTACATAAAGGGGTAACAAAGCAAAACTCATACTACTTGATACCAAAGCTTCAATCTACTAGATAAAGATACTACTAAAAGGATCGAACTAAATAAAACGGTAAAGATAGGAGTGTGATGGTGATACGATACGGGGGCACCTCCCCCAAGCTTGGCAGTTGCCAAGGGGAGTGCCCATACCCATGTGATTATGTCCTCGGAGTTGATGAAGGTGGTGATGATGATGTAGGCTTCTTCCTCAATTTACGCTTGAGTATAGTATCTTGCTCCTTTAGGTCCTCAATCTCCTGCTCAAGGATTAATACTCTTTTGCACAATTCCTGTTTATTTTCCGCAAGAGAGGCGAAAAGGATAAACTCGATCTTTGGCTTCTTTGCTCTATCAAGAAGACTTGACTTCTTAAACTCCACGTGCATATCCCCAGGTTGGGGTAATGGGATTTCGTCCTCGTCTGAACTCGTCTCCTCCTTGCCCTTAGGCTCATAGTCTTCTTCTTCATCAGAGGTCCAGCCATCATGTTCCAGGTCCCCGTAGACCTTAGGGTTTGCAAGGTAATCAGCTACATAGCTTTCTCCTTCCGAGTCTTGAGATGACATAATGCTCTAATTCTGCAATAGAGACAGCTCGAATAGAAAACAGAGGATATTTGCGTGATACGATGGTCAAAACCTTCGGGGGTATATATAATGAATTTTTACCGATCAAAATACGTAATGTGCAAGAAAACGGAGTCCGGGAGGCACACGAGGTGCCCACGAAGACGGTAGCCGCCCAGTGGGAGGAGTGCGCCCTCCACTCTAAATGGGGGCCTCGTGTCCCTTTCGGACTACTTCTTTCTTCCGAAATTTTTCAAATATTCCAAAACTAATAGAAATTGCCATTGGAGTTGTTTTGGAGTCGGTTTACTTACCGTACCACATACCTATTCCTTTTGGGAGTCTGGAACATTCTGGAAAGTGTCCCTTATGTATTCCTCCGGGGTTACGGTTTCAACAATATTAGTTTCAACATTGATAAGATTACCTGAAGTATAATGTTTAATTCTTTGACCGTTTACCACCCTCGGACTTGTGCCTTCGAAGTTGTTGATTTTTATGGCACCAGAACGATAGACATCCTCGATAACGTAGGGACCTTCCCATTTTGAGAGAAGTTTTCCTGCAAAAAATCTTAAATGAGAGTTGAATAATAACACATAATCTCCTACGTTAAACTTCGGCGCTTTTGTATCCTCTTATCATGCAGTGATTTTGACTTTTTCTTTGAATAGCTTGGCATTCTCATATGCTTGGCTTCTCCATTCATCAAGTGAGCTAATATCGAACAACCTCTTCTCACCAGCAGGTTTGAAGTCATAATTGAGCTCTTTAATAGCCCAATATGCCTTATGTTCAAGTTCAAGAGGTAAATGACACGCTTTTCCATAAACCATCTTATATGGAGACATACCCATAGGATTTTTGTATACAGTTCTATAGGCCCATAATGGATCGTCAAGTTTTTTGGACCAATTCTTTCTAGATCTATTCACAGTCTTTTGCAAAATTAATTTGAGCTCTCTATTGCTCAACTCTACTTGACCACTAGACTGCGGATGATAAGTGTAATGCCCCCGATTTAATCGTACACTAATCATGCACGCAAATGTGTACGATCAAGATCAGGGACTCACTGGAAGATATCACAACACAACTCTACAAATAAAATAAGTCATACAAGCATCATAATACAAGCCGAGGGGGCCTCGAGGGCTCGAATACAAGTGCTTTCGATCATAGGCGAGTCGGTGGAAGCAACAATATCTGAGTACGAGACATAAGTTAAACAAGGTGCCATAAGATGGCTAGCACAAAGCCAGGATCTGGATCGAAAAGAGGAGCGGGCCTCCTGCACAGGATCCTCCTAGGTTACTCCCAGTGGGTCGGTAGTGCCTGCGTGCGTAGTAGTAGGCACCTCGAGTAGTAGTGGAGTCGTCATCGGTGGCGTCGGCTCCTGGGCTCCACCGTCTGATTGCGACAATCGAGTAGAGATAGGGGAAAAGGGGAGCGAGGCAACCGTGAGTACTCATCCAAAGTACTTTCATAAACAAGGAGCTTCACTACATATGCATGGCTATATGTGTAAAGGGGCATATCGGTGGACTGAAGCTGCGGAATGCGGAATAAGAGGGGGATAGCTAGTCTTAACGAAGACTAAACGCTGCGGACACTGTCTTGCAATGACGAGAAGAGGACAACGGAAGTCCTCCAAGTAACATCATATAGCAATAATCCTGCAGGCAATCCCACTCATAACCCTGGCGAGGCGACCACGGTTGTATCGGCACTTGGAAGGTGTGTTTTATCAAGTATCCGGTTCTAGTTGTCATAAGCTCAAGGTACAACTCCAGAAATCGTCCACATTAAAGAAGATCACGGCTATTCGAATAGATTAACTTCCCTGCAGGGGTGCACCATCTTACCCAGCCGCGCTTGATCCCATTTGGCGGACACACTTTCTGGGTCATGCCCGACGCGGAAGATCAACACGTCGCAGCCCACCTAGGCTCAACAGAGAGGCCAGACGCCGGTCTAAACCTAAAGCGCCGAAGTGCAGGCCCATCGCCCAATGCACACCTGCACGTTCGCAACGCGGCGGAAGGCAGACCTAGCCTAGTGGCGTTCCGGTCCAATCCGGCAAGCCACTTCGTTACATTGGCGTCACAAAGTGCTTGGCTGATACCACGGCCTTGGGATACCCTAACTACTCCCGTAGATGGTTAGTCGCGTATAAGCTCGTAGCCAACTCAGATCAAATACCAAGACCTCGTTAGCGTGTTAAGTAATCGCGAACGCCGAACAGGGCCAGGCCCACCTCTCTCCTAGGCGGTCACAACCTGCCCTGTCGCTTCGCCTCAAGATCCACTCGCGGGTGCTCCATCAGCCGACCCGACTTTAGTCTCCACATGTATCATGTATAAGTATAAAGTATATACCCGTGATCAACTCCCAAGTGATCACGGCCCGATAGTATAGCACGGCAGACGGACAAGAATGTAGGGCCACAGATGAAAGTACTAGCATCCTATACTAAGCATATAGGATTGCGTAAGGTAACAACTTATGTAGTAACAAGGGCCGAGGCTATGCTTGGCGGTATAGGAGTATCTGAAAGCGATAACATGCTACACTACTCTAATGCAAGCGATATATAGGGAAGAGTAGGCGATATCTGGCGGTGATCAAGGGGGAGCTTGCCTGGTTGCTCACAGCAAGGAGAGAAGTCGTCAACACCGTGGTCAGCAGCGGCAGTGGCGTCGGTCTCGTAGTCTACGGAGAGAAGAGGGAAGAAACAATGAATATAAAATGGCAGATGCATATCGATGCATGACATGTCAGAAGCGATGCTAGGCGTGCCCTAACGTGGTATGAGGGAAGTCTTGGTTGAGGAAAACATCACAGGAAGTTTTCCCATTAGGACGTCTGTCGAACCGGATGAACCAGAGAGGAAAGTTTGCAGGTTCGATAGGTTAGAGGCGTGTGGTGGACGAACGAACTGCGTATCCGGATTCGTCTCGTCGTTCTGAGCAACTTTCATGTTGAAAATATTTTAATCCGAGTTACGGATTAAAAGATATGATTTTTAAAAGATTTTAATAATTTCTGGAATTTAATTAATTATTTAATTAATTCGAAAATGCATTTATGACGTCAGCATGATGTCATCTTTGGCGTCAAGATCAACAGGGTTGATCGAGTCAACCACTGACAGTGGAGTCCCGCATGTCATTCTCTGTTATCTAATTAACCTAATCAGAGTTAATTAACATTAGTTAATTAGGTTAATTAGTGATTAGTGCTAATTAATCAGAATTAATTAGATTAATTAATTAATTAATTAATTAATTAGTTAATTAGTTTTATTTAATTTTTCATTTTCTTTTTATTTTAAACCGTTACGTAGAGGTGGGGCCCCATGTCATTACTTGGGAGAATGGCAGGCGTCTTGAAGTGCGGTGCGGTGCCGTTGGGCGCAACCCGGGGGGCATGTGGGCGCCCGCCGAACAGCCGTCTTGATGGGAGAAAGCTGACGAAGGGCAGCGAGGAGGCCGGGTCGGCGGAGGCCTGACGTCGGCGGAGCAACCCGCAGCGAGATCGGCCAGTGCAGCAAGCCGGCGGAGGGAGTGGACAAGGCCTCGGCGCATCGTTGTCACGTGGGGAACAGCGTCCAGACGGACTGGGAAGGGCTCCATGACGGTGGAGTCCAGGTCAACGGACGGCGTCGTCAGCAAGAGAGGGAAGGCCAAAGGCGTGGCCGGATGAGAGCGGAGCTTCCGAACTCGGGCAGCGGCGTTTGGGATCTGTGAGGAGAGGGGCGAGGGGCCGAAAGCTCACTGTGTGGGCGCCGGGTCTATGAGGCAGTGAAGGTTGGACTGGTGTCCCGTGAGGCCAGGCGGGGAGGCGTCGCGTCGGGAGGTGTCGTGTGGCGGAGGGTTCGAAGTCGACCACGGCATGGCGCCAGCGATAGAGCTGACGGAGGGAGGAGGAGGCAGGCGATGGTAGAGGAGGAGGGAGGTCCCGGCGGTTGGGGCGGCGGGGCCGCCCATGATGTGAAGCCTTGGCATGGGGATCTCGCCCGATCTGGATCGAAGTGAGGCGAAGAAGGGTCGGGGTGGGGCGAGTGGGGCGAGAGAGAGTGGGGGTCGGTCGGCTAGGGTTCTGAGGGAGTGGGGTTAGGTAGGCCCTAGGTTGGGCCGGCCCAAGGGAGGGGCTGGGCTAGGGGGAGAGGGGGCCAGGTGGGGAGGGCTGGCTGGGCCAGGGGGAAGGGCTGGCCCAGAGGGGCCAGGGGGGTTCCCTCCCTCTCATTTTGTTTTCTCTTTTCTCTTTTTATTTTTTTCTTTTCTGTTTTTAGTTTATTTAAAATGCCAAAGCATTTTACAAAAATTAGTGCACCCCACCATAATTAGGTTTGCTATTTTAGACAACCCCCGAACATTTTACTTTTAGTTTTTGAAACTTTTTATCGTTTGTTTTAGTTTTGATTTTTGTTTTAGAACGGGTTCGAATCAAAGAGAGGTTTGGCATGATAACGAGGTGATCATCGTTGCATAACCATCCGGGCGTTACAAATCTCCTCCACTACAAGAAATCTCGTCCGAGATTTAGGAGGTAGAAGGAAAGAGTGCGGGATATTCATCTCGTAGACGATCCTCGCGTTCCCAGGTGGCTTCGTCTTCAGAGTGATTCGACCACTGGACTTTGAGGAACTTGATCGACTTCTGACGTGTGCGGCGTTCAGCTTGGTCGAGAATGCGGACCGGATGCTCTTTATAGGAGAGGTCCTCCTGCAATTCGAGCACTTCATGGTCCACCGCTTTCGGATTGGGTCCTGAAGCAGCGTCGAAGTTGTGACCGCGTGGAACACATCGTGAACTTGAGAAAGGTTCGACGGAAGCTCCAGTTGATAAGCCACTTTTCCACGCCTTTCGAGAATAGTGAAAGGGCCAATATAGCGAGGAGCTAGTTTGCCCTTGATCCCAAGCGGTGAAGCACCCTTCATTGGTGTAACGCTTGAAGATAGGCCTTTTCGCCGGATTGATAGACCATGTCCTTGTGATGGCGGTCATAATTACTCTTTTGACTTGTTGAGCAGTCTTGAGATTCTCATGAATAATGTCACGGACTTGTTCTTGACATGTTGGATAATATCGGACGAAGAGTGGGCGTTTCCCGGTTTCTGACCAGTTCGGAGGGTTGGCACTTCGTCCATATAACACTTGAAGGGGGCCATCTTGAGACTAGCTTGATAGCTATTATTATAAGAGAATTCAGCATACGGAGAGATTCCTCCCATTTCTTGCCGAAGGAAAGCGACACAAGCTTCGAAGCATGTCTTCGAGAATTTGAATTGACACGTTCGACTTGCCCTTGAGGCTGCGGATGAAGCGCTTGATCTTGAAAGATAAATGAGTTCCATAGCTTCTTGAAAGCTTGCCCGGAATCTTGAAGTGAATAAGCTGCCACGGTCCGAATCGATAACGGTGGAATACCGTGAAGTGAAACAATTACGGACATATAGAGCGTTGCAAAATGGCTGGCAGTGATCGTTTCTTTGACCGCCGAAAATGTGCAACTTTAGAAGTCGGTCAATGACGACAAGAATTGCATCATTACCTTTCTGCGATTTGGGAAATCCGGTGGCGAAGTCCATTTCAACATGGTCCCATTTCCATTCCGGAATAGAGATAGGTTGCAGAGTTCGGCAGGCCTTTGATGTTACCTTTGATACGACGGCAAGCGTCACACTTTCGAAAACATAGCGAAGCAATGTCACGCTTCATATTAGACCACGAATCTCGGCGAATGTCTTGATACATCTTTGTACTGCCGGGGTGGATACATAGAGGCGTATCATGAGCTTCTTTCATAACCTTCTGAGTCATATTCAGGTTTTCCTTCTTACACACGGCACCACTAGGCGGCCTTTGAAGTACAAGGCGCCATCATCAAGAATAAGGAAGAATGAGGGATTTCCTTCTTTGAGGTCTTGTTTGATCTTGTAGACCTCGAGTCAAATCCTGCATTGTCTTTATAGTGCCCACGAGATCGGGAGTTCAACAGCGAGTATAGAGGGAACACCCTGGGGGAACAACACGAGATTCATCTTATGGAACTCCGGAGGAGGGGGAGCGAAAGCGCCTTTGAGGCACAATATGGAGGTTCAGCTACAGATTCTTCAACAAGTGGGGGCTGAACTTTGTGAACTTCGAAGGTGGATTCTGATAAGACTTGCGGCTCAAGGCATCGACATTACATTAGCCTTGCTCATGAGTATAGGAAATACCCAAATCAAAGTTCTGCAATGGTCTCCATCCATCTCTCGCAGACGGAGGTTCAGGTCCGCTGAGTAAACAGACATTTCAGACTTTGGTGAGTCGGTGAAGATCTCGCATAGCGACACGAGAAGGTAATGTCGCCATCGCTTGGCGCGCATGAATGACAAAGCAGCAAGTTGAGGTCGTGAACTGGTAGTTCTCTTCGTGAGGGCGCAATTGTCGAGAGCATAAGCAACCACTTTGCGCCTCTTGCATTAGGACACCGCCTAAACCTTGACGAGAAGCGTCGCGATAAATGACTTAAGTCCTTCTTAGTATCGGAGGAGCTAGCACTTTGGGGCAGAAGTCAACTTGTCTTTGAGTGCCCGGAAACTTTCCCGACACTTATCTGTCCATTGGAATTTGACGCCCTTATCGCAACAAAGTTAGTTAGGGGCTGGCAATCTTGGAGAAGTTCTCGGCGAATCGACGGCAATAGTCAAGTAGACCGAGAAAACTTCCGACTTGCTTAACGTTCTTGGGAGGAGCCCAATCGAGAATAGCCTGAACTTCGTTTCAGGTTGGCAATACCATCCTTAGAGATGACATGCCCAAGATAGGTTACTTGGAAGCCAGAATTCACATTTGGAGAACTTGGCATAGAGTTGATGCTCGTAGCTTTTCCGGCACAAGACCGAAGATGTTCAAAGATGTTCTTCTTCATTCTTGGAATAGATCAGGATATCATCCGGATAAACCACGACGAACTTGTCGAGGTAATCCATGAATATATAGTTCATCGGTGAGAGAAGGTGCATTTTGGAGCATTGGTTAAGCCGAAGACATATTGATTGTACTTTCGTATGAACCATAACGAAGTCATTTAATGCGAAGTCTTGGGGATATCCTCCTCACGAACACGGATCGGTGGTAACCCAACCTCAAGTCGAAGTTTCGAGAACACCGACGAACCAGCCAGCTTGATCATAAAGATCATTGATCCGAGGAAGAGGATACTTATTCTGAATGGTAGCTTGATTTATAGGACGGTAGTCTTGGACCAATCGGTTTGTCCCATCCTTCTTCTTGACAAAGAGAGAAGGTGCTCCCCAAGGTGAGCAACTTGGGCGAATGAAGCCGCTTTGAAGAGATTTGTCGATTTCCTCCTTGAGCTCAAGGAGTTCATGTGGCGTGACATCTTGTAGGGTCGCTGGCTATAGGAGTGGTGCTCGGTTTCAAGTCGATGGCCGAATTGGACAGCTCTACAGGGGGAATCCTGGAAGTTCTTCGTGAAAGAGCGTCTTGGAAGTCGCGAACGACGTGAATGTTTTCAATACCCTCGAGTGGTGCGGCGTTCAATGCATTCAATGCATAGAGCCTTGCCTCGGCATTTTGCACCAGATGAGCTTGGTAAGTGACTATTTCATCGGGAAGGGTGTAGCAGATGGATCTGTCTTAGTGGCGCCAAACTATCGAGCAAGATGCGCCTTTAACCAATTCATTCCTGCACGAGGTCAATGCTACAAGACTTCAGCATCGACGATGGGTGAGACAAGGAATTCCAGTCCTTCGATTTCAACGGGAACGCCGTGACTAATCATAGAGGTTTGACATTGACCCACCTTGGAGTGTATGCACTACTAGCGCAGTTGTTCATCTCTTCATATTTAATGCCATGCATGAATGCAAACTCACGATATGAATGAATCACGATGCTCTGAATCGAATAAAACAGACGCAGTAATCGAATTTACGAGGAGTGTACCCATCACGGAGTGTGCTGGTCTTGAGCTTCGTTCAGATCAACGTGGTTGGCCTGAACTTCGACCATAAGGCTTGGCAAGGTTGTTGCGGGGCTGGGTGTTTCCACGCCCACCGGAAAAACGGCCACCGATTCTCGGGTTCTCGTTGCATTCTCTAGCACGGTGACCGTTGTCCACACCTCGAAGCACTGAAGCCATTGTTGGGAGGGAACAGGAGCTTGGGGTGGTGGAGCCGAAGCTTCGGCTGCTTAGTTGTAGGCGCATTTGAGGTGCAGCATAGCTCTGCCTTGAGCAAAGCGATTCGGCCGGTACATACCGTTGGGAATCCATATTCTTGCGCTCATGAGGACGGGCGAAAATGAGCTCCGTGTCACTTGCTTGTTAGAGCTCTGGTATTCCTCGCAGACCAGTTTCGACATTGATAGCTTTGTTCACCAAGGTGGCGAAATCAGCAAAGTCGCGGCACTAGAAGTGCGAGCTTGATGTCAGCTTGAAGGCGATCACGGAACTTCTCCCTGCGTCAAGGCATCGCTTGCTATATCCTCTTCAAAGATAGCGAGACAAGTCCAGGGAACTCTCGTGATAAGCTTCAACAGTCTTATTGCCTTGGGTGAGGTTAGTGAACTCACGCTTCTTCCGTCCATGACCCCTTGAGGATGAAGCGGCACTGAAGGCAGCTTGGAAGTCCGGGCCAGTGATGATTGTTCCAATGGCGGAAATACGCTTGTGGCTGTCCCACCATTGAGCTGCGGGTCCCTTCAGAAGAAGGAAGCAAAGGTGACATAGTGGCGGGCGGGCTACATCACAGACTCCATCTCATAGGTGATGTCACGCGAGCCACCATCAAGATCGGCAAAGGGCTGGGTTGAGCTGCGTACACACTTGGGTTGAGGCGTGTAAACTCCTCAGAGTTGTTGTGTTTGGCTGCTGGTTCATATTGGGGCGAGGAACTGAGCCATCATGTTTTCCATGAACTGGCGATTCATCTCGTTTGTTGGATCATACCAGCCATGTACTCGGCGGTGGTGGGAAGTTGGCACCACGACCACGCACGGCTGGCCTAACCATTCTGCTATTATATAACAAAAGGGGTAGTTCAAAGCATTTGAGAAATTAAGCAAGAGACAGGAATCATTCATGATGAAACATGCATAATGAAAGCAGCATGATGGGAACTACATAGTAGTTGGCATATCTTACAAAAGGATCATGCATAGAGTTCGGTACATGAGTTCAGTACATAGCTAAAGACATCATAGGCGACACATGTGCTACATGGCGAATACATCTAACACTAACAAGCAAGTTCACATCATCCCCACGCTGCTACCGCGGAGGTAGTCAGTAGCTCTAAAGTTGATAGTGCAATGATAGTCCTCCACGCTGCTGACTGGGGCCGCGGATACTCGGGTGCTGAATCCGACGTCCAAATTGTGGTAGAAAGGGGCTGGCAAGTCGCGAGTAGCCTCCCACGCCCGCCAACCGACACCCGCCGGGCATCACGGTCTCCGCTGGGTAGATCGCCCGAACGCGCGGCTCTCTCCGGATCCGGACAAAGGGGTGCATCAAGCGTCGAGCACGGTAGAGGTGCTAACGGGTGATGTACAACTCGTGGCGAAGAGCTCGGTTAGTTCGATCCAGCCCATCCGCATGCGATGCAACAAAGTTCGATGGTGGAAGGCTCTCTCGTGACAAAGGTGTAGGCAGCGGCAGCAACCCTCCTCACCAACATCGACGCGATAGCAATGTGCCTGAGGGGAGGTGTCCAACTCGATACTACGCGAAGGCGTGTCGAGCAGCATAAGCGACATCGTGGACTGCCATATCGATAGTCACTCCAACACCATGTGCGGTGTGCAGCACAGTAGTGGACTCATACTCCCGAGAGTAGAGGTGGACGATGGCGCGGTACTGGTCCTGGTTATAGTCCTGGTACTCCTCATAGATGGTGTACTCGTGGTGCGATAACCCGTGATAGGTCATCATCTCGTAGCACCGCAGTGATCCGAGGCACCAATGGCCGCCGTGGCG